>LPNX010280341.1:0-182469 GCA_001517045.1 Pseudotsuga menziesii
TGCTATGTAAAATCATGTTTGACCATAGTTTACGATGACAAACCATTTCGAGCATCATTCATATAGTCAAACATGCTTCACCATCGTTGACCATGACAAGTCATTAGAGGAATTTTGGGGTCTAAAATGGGCCTCCTAAGGAAAATAATAAAATAATAGTTAAAATAATAAAATAATATTGATTAATCCTCGAGGAAGAAAGAAAAAAAGTACTTTTTGTGTTCGTATTTTTGACATATCTCCCTGTGTTTTTACTCAAATTTCGATCAGGAGAGCTCGTTGGATGCATAATTTTATTCCACATCCAGCGAGTACCCACACTGCATACTTTTGACGGACCTTGCTACCCCAAAAACAATAAATACCTGAAAAAACATGATGATGACATCATCATCACATTTTTCAGGTATTTCTTGTTTTTGGGGTAGCGAGGTCCATCAAAAGTATGCAGTGTGGGTAGTCGTTGGATGCGGAATCAAATTCCGCATCCAACAAGCTCTCACAATCAAAATTTGAGTAAAAACACAATGAGATATGTCGAAAATACGAACAAAAAAAGTAGTTTTTTTAATGACAAATATGTCAATTCAACCATTATGGTTGACTTATTTTATTGAAATTCTATTGGTTCTTGAATTCCAACTCATAAAAACTTATTTTGGCATGTTTTCTTATCAGGCCCATTTTAGACCCCAAATTTCCTCTAATGTAATGTTTGATCATAGTTGATCATTGGCAATGGTCAACCATGTATGCCTATGGTTGACCATAAGTGACCTTATTTTAAGCATATTTGGCCAAGGTGAAACATGGTCAACCATGGTCAAACATTGACATGGTTGAACATTGCCATGGTTGACCATGCTTTACCATGTTTAACAATGGCTGACCATGTATGACTATGTTTAACCATAATTGAACATGGTAACCATTGAGTTTGGTTGACGATAGTTATTTTTTACTAAGGCTAATATAGATTAACAATGGTCTACTAGTTATGCCTATGTTTCACCATAGTTGATCATTTTTTACAGTAGTCAACCATGGCCACATATGGTCAAACATTGAAATGTTTAACCATAGTCAAACATGNATTGAATTAAATGAGAATAGAACCAGGTGTAATGCAAGGAATATGAAAAATCATTCTTTGAATTGACTCAAAGGATTTAGGTGACTCACAGAAGTGGATCGAATCGAAGACAATCTGAAAACCCAACTGTTCAGATATGGAAATGTAGATAGGTGGCATGTTCAAAGGTGGACTGTAGATTACTTCCATGGAAACAAATGAAAACCATTCCCCTTTCCTTTAATTTCCCCACCTCAAAAGGTGAGTGCCTCTTTTTGTTTTTACGAGTCTAAAGAGGGTAACAAACACTCGGTAAATCTCATCAACTGACAAGTCCATTCTCATATTTTTCATGAACCTAAGAAAGGAGGGGTTCGTTCCCAAATAGGGTCTTTCATTGTTTAGTTTTATGAGTCCGATGAAAGAAAAATCATTTGTCATTTCATCTTTAGAGAGTCTGAAATGACTAAGAAGACTCCGAAAGGTCCTTTTTCGTAAATAAGGTTAGTTGGTCTGAAAAAGAGATAACCTACCCCAACTAGTAAACCGTTTTGATTCTTTTACAAGCGTGAACACAACAAGTTCGCTTGGCAATTATTTTGTGTTTTGAGGAGACTGAAAAGAGATTAAATATAACTCCCAAACTAGGTTCCTTTTTCATAATCCACTTTTCATGAGTCTGAAAAAAGCAAAAGAGTAGACTCAACACCATTCTAATAGAATTTTAATGAGCATGTAACAAGTGTAAAATGACACTCAGTACTTTTTCAGTTTTTCTCTAAGCTGTAAAAGAAAAAAATAGCTTCCATCATAACCATAACCCAATATTTTCCTGAAAAAAACTCAAAAACACCATTAAAAGTCAATTTTTTTCAAAACTATAGAAAGTAAAAAATAAAAACCCACTTTTAGAAAAATAATTCGAATTTCAAAACAAAATAAATTATAATGCATTTCTGAAAACTCTAAATATTCTATAAATAGAAAGGGTAGGTAATACATTTTTATGATTTATTTTTTACCATTTGGTGATTTTTGGAAGTTGGCTTTGATAGCAAGAGTCTCTCCTGGTGATTTTGCAAGGGTTCTTCACCACATTGTTCTCCATTCTCCTTAGAAGAGGTAAGCATTTGTTTCTTTCCCCCTCCATGTCCACAAAATGTCATTTTGCTTCTTTTGCATTATTTAATTCCAAGTTCCTAAAATGTTTTTATAGTTTAAAAGGAAAGATAGAAGATATATTTATCTTTTGCAATGGTATGGTAGGGGATTAACCATCGCAATAGAGGTTTCTGGCCCTATTAGAAGGAAAATTATTTTCTTCTCGTAAGGTTTTTGGTCATCAAGCAAAGCCCCCAACGACGCTCTGTCAAGCTGGGATAGAGGCGCCATAGACACTCTATCCATAGCAAACATGCGCCCGACACTCTGCAAGCCATAGGAAACAACTCTGCAGGCCTCTGTGGGAGAAGGCTAGTAGCATTGTAGGAGGAAAAAGAAAGAAAACAAAAACCTAATCCACCAAAAAATAAAATTCCATGTTTTTCTTCTTGCTTTACAATTTGTCACTTCATTTGTCTTTATTTCTTTTAGCCATGATATATTTTGCATATTATAGGTACATCATGGTAATTTTGAAGGAAAGGGAACATGAAGTCCCAGACAACCAGGTTTCTCATGATCCAGCCACTATTGAGGTTCTACATAATTGCAGGCTTCTAAAACATTTTCGGATACCTAGAATGAAAGCACATGTTCGATTACTAGAGTACATCATAGACATGTGGGATACCGACCAAGAGCTTTTTGTGGTGGGAGTCCATATCCTACCTATAGAGGTTGAGGATATTTATTTTCTGACCGGTTTGTCTATGAGGGGAAGCCCAGTAGTTCTATCTAGAGCACGAGTAGGGGAAGTCTCCTTGGATTATATTATTGATCAGAATTTCTCAATAGGTACAGAGTCCCAATCGGGGAAGCTACAGATCAAGTCTCTAGTATATCTTCCCTTGAGGACAATGGTGCATACTATAGGGAAGGTGGCAGGTACTAGGGCTTCCCACCTTACTAGAAGATCACATATGTTATATGCTTTGCAGTGCATAGATCCCACTGTCTTCAACTGGTTTGAAGGCATGCTGGTGTGTCTGAAGAACCAATTAAACAAGTGCAAAAGAGGAACGCTGAAGCAATTTGGATATGGAGTAGTGATAGTGTCCTTTATCTTATAGCAGGTACCTCACATGAGACCACAGGCGACCATTACCAAACTTGAGCCTAAGGATCCAAGGATGCTTACATGGGTTACAACCATGCCTCACCTTGGAGGTGGAGGTCCCAAAGTTAGCTATGGGTTAGGTTTTTTTCGCTAGTTGAGAAACCAATTACTTATGGTGGAGGACTATGCCTATGAGGGGGAAGACTTCTATGATGACCCAGAGCTAGCTCTTCCTGAGGAGGAATTATGGGATGACCATGGTAAAAAGACATTATCCACTTGTCTTTTTAAAATTTTATTTTGTAGTACTGAGATAAAAATGTTTTCATGCAGACATTGGATCTGTCCATCCAGCAGGGATGTCGCCTATTGCTAGGCGAGAAGGTACCAGGGATATGATGTTATACCGCTCTGAAACTAAGGAAGAGCTCGGAGATCTTTAGGATAAACTATAGCACTTTACTATGGGCATCCCTGACATGACTACTGACGAGCTACCTAGGCGATATTAGCACCATACTACAGGTGTCTCTGGATGGTTCTCTAGGCTACTCCGTATAATGGCCCAAGCCATTGGATGCTACCATGAGCATCATGAGGATTAGTTTGCCTTGATTTTCACTTTTTGTATATGTATTACTGAAAGCTTTGAAGCTTCATCTTTTTCCCTATGTATATGTATTCTGAACTTTTTATGGTCCTAAACGGCCATTGAAAGCTAGAGATGCTTCAGCCCAAATTTTGTATCTCAGTGCTACAACTTTTTATATATGACAAACTTAATATTTATAGTTGTGTGTGAAAAAATGTGATGTGTGAAATGATTTATCTACTTATGAATTTACATGTGTTTTTATGTTTCGAATGGACTTTTAAGTATGAGCAATATGCCAATCTAAGACATAGTTAGCTAGGGAATCTACCACAACATTTAAATGTCTCGGAATGTGATGATATGTAACTTGCTCAAAAGACCTCTCTAACAACTTAACTCTTTGGAAAGTATGAAGAAGTAGGAGATTTCGAATGCTGTAGACTCGATTAAGCTATTGGACAACAAGTTTGGAGTCTAGGTAAACCCTATTTTCTCTTACATCATAACCTAGGGCTTCCATCAACAATCCAATCACGACTCGATATTCCACCAGATTGTTGGTGGAAGGACCTAAGAGAATACCCCCTTAACTCACTAGCTCACTTGTAGGAGAGTACAATACCCAAGCCGCTGATGAAAGGTTAAGTGTATATTAATGAGCACCATTAGCAAAAGCAATGAAAGAAGTCATTTGTCCATCAGAAAAAAGACATGCATAAGTAGGGTTTTATGAAAAAACACATTTAAAATCACACAACAGACACACCTCTCAAATCTTAAGACACACAACAAACTATAAACAATATTTCCAAATACCCTACGCTAGACGACCTAGGCATGGTATCTTTTGAGATAGAGCCCATTTTGGGGCTCTCCCAAAGGTATCTTGTCGTAATCAACCAATTCATATCCCCCTTTCTCTAAAACGTGACCGATAATATAGGGCCCATGCCACATAGACTTAAATTTTCCTTCCCCCAGCTTGTCATGCTTCTGGTCATAGGTCAAGACTAGATCTCCTTCATTAAAGGAACGGGGTTGGACAGTCCTGTCATATTGAAATTTCATTCTTCATTTATGTGCCTCATTTGCTAAGGCAGCATCGCGTCGAGTTTAACCAAGTTTGTTTAGATACAGGAATCTTTCTTCATCTATAGTAGTGTTGGGAAATAGTTCCATAGAAAGCTTTAAAGAAATGATTTCACACTCTATCGGGAGAGTAGCTTCCATCCCGTATACTAATTGGAAATGTGTAAAACCAATGGAAGTTTTGACAGTAGTCCTATAGGCCCAGAGTGCAAAGAAAAGCTGTAAATGCAAGTTTGACTTGGCTTTCCCTACCATCCACTGAAGCACTGTTTTTAATACTTTGTTTATATCCTCAACCTGGCCATTGGCCTGGGGATAGTGTGGTGTAGAGTTATCATGATGAAACCCTAATTTTACACTAACCTTTTCCATCATCTTGTTTTGAAAATGTGACCCATGTTTGGTCACAATGGCCATAGGAATCCCGAATCTAGAAATGATATGATTGAATAAGAATATTGTAGTAGTATTACCATTTTTGGCATATGTGGGCATTTCCTTAGCCCATTTTCTAAAATAGTCCATAGCCACAATAATGTAGCCATGCCCCCCAGCTGAGGTAGGTATACAGTGCACAAAATCAATGCCCAATTTAGAAAAGGGGCCAACTACTACAACGGGATGGAGCAAAGCTCGATATGTGCATTTCTTTGAAGTGAACTTTTGACATGTTGGGCATTTCTTGACTGTTTCAATAAAATCTTTGAAAATAGAAGGAAAAAAATAACCGGCACATAAGATTTTCTAGGTAATATCCAACCCAGAGAGATGACTACCAAAAGCTCCCGCATGGCAATTATTCAGAATGATCTCAGCCTCTTCATGTGTAAGGCAACGTCATAAGATGGATTCAACACCATGGCGATATAGGGTATCATTCAGAATAAGATAAATTTTGCACTAGTGGCGAACACAACAACGTTCATCTCGAGAGGAAGTAGGCCGGTATCATAATATCTGAAGATACAAAATGATATCTCCATACCATGGATCATTCATACTAATGAGAAACAATGATTCATCAGGAAATGGATCAAAGGGCTCTGTATTCTCAATAGCATGAGGAAGGACACATATAAGCTCGACGAAAACAAGATAATTCTTAGAAGTTCTTTTAGCGAATTCTAACCCAAACTCTTGGAGAATCATGATCCAACGTGAGTATTTTTCCCCAAGCACTTGATGTGTAAGGATGTAGTACATGGGGTTGGAATCCGTGTAAATAGTGATGGTGTGGAGAAAAATATAATGACGAAACTTCTGGACCGTGATGACCGTGGCTAGAGCGAGTTTCTCCACATGTGAGTATCTGTTGTAATCTCACAGATCACATAAGGTTACCAATAATACATACTAAAACATACATACATTACATAGACAAGAGATAAGAACAAGTAGATAGAATAACATATTATATTAACATGAGAGGGTCCATACAATATAGAGAACTGAACCGATTTCTCATCTAGCTCAACAGCCTAATATATATGAATTACAAACAGTTACAAATAAATACCTGTCCGTTCACTCAACTGACACGACCTTAGGTAGCCGACCTAATCTCTAACTAGTCAACTGACTGACTTAGTCGGTTGATTGACTAAGTCAGCTATCGTTCAAGTCAACTTACTGACTTGCTCCTCCAACATATCCCCCACAAACAAAAGCGTTTCTTCGTCCCAAAGAAACAGGGAGGTACCCAAAATTTCTTTGTCCGTCTAAGTAGTCATTCTTTGTGCTAGGTCTTCATGGGTTGTGAAGTATGATGGTTGGTATTTTTTGTATACAGACTTCAACAATTGCTTTAGCTGTCACTGCCAGTTGATGTTGGAAATCCATCCAACTCTGCAAATTTTTTTGTATGTCGATGGTTAGTGTAGTCAAACTGGATAAGATCGACATTTTCTCTAGTATGGAAACTTCCGCTATTTTTTCCATGTCAAGACCCATAAGTTTGTCCTTTTCCTCTGCTGTCTCCAATAGTCTTTTCATCTGCGGGTAGATGATGTCTACTTTTTCCAGGTTGGGAATGGCTTGTTACACCCATTGATGTGCTTCTCGCTCGAGCTTCTACAGTTTAGCTGTTTCAAGCACTATTTGATATTCAATTGTGTGTCTGAGTGATTCGTTAGTGTTTTTCCTCTTCTCTAGTGCTTGGATCTCTTATCGAGTCTTCCTGGTTCACTGATAGACTTTCCCGTAGTAAGCCGGCCAGTCTCTCAGTACTTCTTCTGTAATGACAAACTCCTCCATGTGATCTTGCAACACTTTGTATGCTTCTGCAAAGGCCGTGTGCTGCTCCATCAATAGTCGAATGGTTTCTTCTTTCTATTCTTCTTTTGTGTCTTGAATTTGTGCTTGCAGTGCTGACACCATGCTCTCAAACAACCGATAAGAGTTTTATAGTGGTTTGTCGGTGTCAACCTCTGTTGGTATTCATATCACCATTTGTACATGCATTCTTCATTTGTTGAGAAACTCGACTTGTTCTTTTTCATTGTTGTCGAGCTCCTTACGTCTCTGCTGGCTCCTTGTCTTTGCTTCAATTGCTAGTGTTTCTAGGAGTTGTCCTAGCTCTGCATCTTTCAACTTGGTTGCATTGATCACAGTGGTCGACTGAATTTGACTGATGTGGACCATTGTTGTCTATTCATGATGGTCCTTCTTCTTTTTCTCCTTTTTCTTCTTCTGCTTCTGTGTTTCCGCTTGTTTTGGCCCTTTTGTACCTGTGAGAGTCAGGTCTGGATTTTCTGTTTCTGGGGCAACAGTGATGGATGGTATTTCTGGTTGGGGCGGTCGGATGACTACTGCATTTGGTTGTGCCTCTGGTTGGTTGGATGCAGAGGGTCTAGAAGTGGATGTGGCATCAAATAGTGGTTGCGGTGGAGATGGTTTTGGTGCAGCTGGTTGAATTAAGGGTTCCGAGTCAGGAGGTGGTGGTGATGGGATTGGTGAATGGTCGGGTGTGATTGGGTTGGTGGAAGTGTGGTCAAGTGGTGTATTGTCGATCTGAGGGGGTGAATCCAGGTTGGAGAACATTTGGTTGATTTCTTAACTTATGTCCTCCATGTTTCCTCCTTCCTCATCTCCGGTCGGTTCAGGGTTGGTTGGAGTGATAGACGTAATATGACATGCGACAACTTCAGGTTTTGTGTCGAGGTTTCTCTCAAAGGTCGAAATCACATTTGAAAAAGTCTTTAGCCTCTGGAGTACTTGGCCAGGTTGTCCGGATCCACCAGAATCAAACAAAGGGGCTTTGGTGGAGAGTCTTTGTACCATGGTAAATATTTCAGGTAGTTTTTCAATGTATGCCTGGAGGTCTCTGTCACAGTCGTATTTTTCCTTCACAGCCTCTGACATAGCATTCTTGCATAAGTCCAGGGGGCTTACTGAAAGCTATTGAGGGATTATCTCCTCCGTTATTTTTATCGAAGATGAAGGTGGGGGTGTAGACACAAGATCCACAACATTTTCGGCCGTCGAAGTGTGTGTGCTCTTTGCTTTCTTTGGTTGACCTTGTTGTGCCCCTGCCTCAACAAATTTTTGAAATTGGGTCTCCACCAGCACTTTGTTTGCTGCGGCATCCTCTATTATGTTGAGGGCTATAGCTTCCCAGTTCCTCCTCATCCTTTGAAGACTCTATAAGGAGAAGCCTGCACTTACCTTTCCCTTGCTCTTATTCCTATGTTTTCTTTCTTTTTCTTGAGGATTCTATCTCCTTCGACAATCTGGTTATATTGTCTTTGGTGAGAGCATACTCTAGATTCTTAGTTTCTATTTCTCCCCTTGGGTCTTGGGTTGGAATGAGACTTTCTTCAGCCAGATTGGTTACCTTTTGTTCTACGTGTGTCTCTTCCCTTTGTGCTGTCAGAGGTTTGATTATGATTTGTAGTTGGCCAGTGCCTTCGACAAGTGTCTCTTCTGACACAAATGTATTGATGTATAGGTTAAGCTCATAATCCTCCTCCTTCTCCTGGTCTGTCAATGGCTCCTCTATCGAGAAGTCTGTTTCCTTTGCTCTTGATAAAGTGTGTTCCCTGGTCATTGATTAGGGTTAGTGGACATCCAAATTAGGTGATAATATTTTCATAGATAAATTTTGTGGCTATTTCACTGGAACATGTGTCGATTGGTTCTACCTCTGCCCATTTGGTTACATACTCGACTGCAGTTATTATGTACCTTGCACCTGTTCTTTTTGCTGGTATGGGAAATGGTCCTATGAAGTCGATAGCCCAAATTTTAAATGTCAAACTTGGGTTTACTGATATCAAAGGAATTTCTATGCTAGTTAGGTCGACCCAGTCATTGACATCAGTCATATTGGCTTACAAAATTTTTGCAATCTTTGTGAAGTGTCGGCCACCACAACCCTGATTGTTGGATTTTCTTTGCAGTCATGTCTGCTTGGAAGTGTCCTCCAGCAGGTCCGTAATGTGCTTCATGCATGATATTATTTCTTTCATGTTCCAATACACACCTCCTAAGGATGTCGTCCAAGCCCTTTTTGTACAAGAATCCATTTAAGATGCTATATGGTGCACATTTCATGGCTAAAATTTGTTTCTTCTTTGTACTGATACTTTTTGGTGCTTGTCGATATTCTAAAAATTGAGCTATTTCCTCTAACTCTGCTAGGACTACTTCTATTCAAAATAGATGTGCATCCAATAAGTCATCTTTGACTCTTGTCGGTTCCTCCCTTGTGTTGATTCGGGATAAGTGGTCAGGACCAACATTTAGCTTACCTAGACTGACAACGACTTTGAATTCAAATTCTTGGAATAGAAGTAGCCATCGATAGATTCTTCCATGGTGTAGTGGCTTATTGATAAGGTATTTTAGTGCTTGGTGGTCAGTATAAAAGACAAATGGGTTAGCTAGTAGGTAGTGTCGATATTTTTGTAGTGCAAAGACCATTCCTAATGCTTCTCTTTTTGTCGTCAAATAGTTTTGTTCATCTTTGTTTAGTTTTTTGCTACTGTAAACTATAGGATAATCCATTCCATCATCTCGTGGTTGAGTTAGGATTTCTCCTATTGCTAGGCCTGATGCGTCTATGTGGACATGGAATTTAGTCGACTAGTTGGGAAACCTTAGGATGGGTGCTTCGACTAGCTTTCTTTTTAATTTTTCGAATGTTATGTCGCACTCCTCTATCCAATTAAATTCTTGAATGGGTATGTCATGCTTGAATAATGTCTTATGAATTTTCTATAGTATCATATATGACCAAGTAGTACCTTGACTTGTTTTAGACTCATCGGGGGTTTTAAGTCGAGGATGATTTTTATTTTTGTGAAGTCAACTTTAATACCTTCTTTATAGACGATATGCCCTAATAGTATTTGTTGGTCTTACTGGGAAGACTTGGGTTTACTTTATTGTACCAACAAAACCCCTAGCTCACTGGCCCTTTTGGCAACAGACCGCAGAATGGCCTGAAGTCCCACCCGAAGTGATCCTAGATGGGGTGGCTGAAGAATCAGGCTTCCTCAACTAGGTTCTGTAGCATCCTAGGTCCTTCTGACTCTAATTAACTAGACAAATCTCTCAGCAAGGGATGTTTCTCTCTTCCTAGCTGACTCTTCTATGGGACTAACTCTTATTGCACTGCAGCTCCTAGGGCGATGCACAAACTTTCTCTTCTGCTCAGCTCTTAACCTACGATATCTCACACCGCAGCTCCCCTGACAGTGCGATATCTCCTTTCTATGCCGCGATACTCCCTACAGTAAGACTCAATATGCTCATCAACTCTCAAGGTCCAGAGGCTTCCTCCCTGGGTATAATGGCTCAGTTAACCTTCATTAGGGTGTTAAACAACTTCACTTAAGCTCCTACAGTTTAACACGCTTAACATCAATTACACTCAACTCGCTGAACTAAATATACAGAAGTCACTTAACACTGTAGCTGTTAGCTATCGTGAATCAAGCACTGATATACTCATATACAGAATACTTGACACATGCAACTCGCATTTAACCTTCTATGTTACTGTAAACTGAAGGATAGCATACATACATTCATTAACTGATAAGCAAAGTCCATGTAATGGATAACAGATAGCAAATAAGTAAAGCACAATCACATGAAACAGTCGCACAACACACAGATGTTACGTGGTTCACTTCTAGGAGGGAAGCTACGTCCACAAGAACTGTGTTTGTATTATATCTTGAGAGAGTAAACACAGTTCAGATGCAACCTCTTATGTAGCTTGAGATCTTTTGGGAAACTCCACGCACACAGCTGGGAGCCCTTCTCTTAGATCTCTTCTCTTCCTATAATGCTTTCTTCTTACAATATACCCTTTCTCTCTCTCTCAATATCTGCGGATTGTTACATTCATGCTCAAGGAGCTGGCCATTGGTTATAGTAAGATAACTACAGACTTAAAGACAGAACCAGAGCTAAAATCTTCCTCAATGTCTCACAATACTAACGACAACTAGTAACAACCCGACTGACCAACCCTTCATAATACAAAATACATGCTTAAATAGGTGGCCCAAAGGTCTCACCGTGATACAAAAATATGGGCCTATCCCATCAGTAACCCAAAACCCTAACTGTGACAGTCGGCCTATCTGTACTTTGAACTTCCCCTTACTGGTCACACCGGAGCTTCCTGCAGTCTTCCGCGATTTCTGGCGCTGATCGCGGGTATGGGAGCCACTTCCTCGGTCGCTCCCCTTTTGTCCTTTATATTTAATACCTCGGCCCATTGATCCTACTCCATTTATGAGGGTATTTGATCCCTCCTGTCGTCGCCACTACCTTAAATGCAGTGGTTGAGCTCTCTTCTTGGCTGCTTCAAGTACTATTTCATTTGACTTCCTTGTTCCGACCGCCGTGATTTCCAACCCACGATCCATGGTGGGAAATGCGCTACGGCATCATACATTTATCACGTCACATCTCTTATGTCGCTAGCTTATCGGCATCGCCAAAACTGTCTTTCCTCCAAAAATTGTCCATCTTCTACCAAAAATAGCAGCTTTTCCTGTAGCTGCGGGGCCCTGCTCCAACAGTATTCTTATAGGAGTTAAAAATATGCACTTCTTGATGTTTAGTGATAGTTGGATCTGTCGAAATCATTCCAACATAAGTCTTAGCCATCTACAATGGTCCTTTAGTGTAGAGTATATTGTCCAATCGTCGAAATATACTGCCATTGTTTTGTAAATATATTCTTGGAATGTTTTGACCACAATCCTTGAAAAGACTGCAGGTGCATTTTTAAGTCCAAAAGGCATAGCCTTGTAAGCAAATGAAACAAATTCACATACAAATGTTGTCTTTTTTTTATCTTCTTTAGCTATTGGCACTTGGTTATAAGCTGAGAATCCATCTGTAAACGAATAGCATTCATGTCCTACTACCTCATTTAAGATTTCATCTGCATAAGGGATTGGAAATGGGTCTGTTAGTGTCACTTTATTTAGCTCCCTGAAGTCAACACAAGTTCGTATTTTGGTCGTATCATGTTTCTTAGGTTGCACAACCATTGGACTTTCCCATTCTGATTGGTCAATAGGGTAGATAATGCTTGCTACAAGCATGTTATCAATCTCTTTCTTGACTATCTCTTTGTATTTATGAGATAGTTTATATGGTCATTTCTTGACAGGTCAAACATCAGGTTTTATGTCGATCTTCATTTTTCCCATTTCATGTACTAGACCTTTAATATCCTTATAGTCTCTAGAAAATACATCCTGAAATTATTTCAGTAGGTTTGTGATCTCTGTTGTTTGTGCTTCCGACCAGTAGTCTCCAAATTTTGCTATTTTTGGTCGATCATCATTTTATATGTTGACTTCTCTTGTTTTAATTTTAGCATCTAGCCATTCCAGTGCTTTAGCTTCATTGATTGGTTGACTTCCTTCCTTAAACTGTGAGAATGTGGCAGGGAATTCTGCTGCAGCCATTCGATCATCATCCTCCTTGTCGGTTGTTTCGAATTTGAGTACTGTGCAAATAGGTTTGGTCGTTTCAACATGATTTGATTTCCATATAAAACTTCTCCCTTCCAAATTTTCATTTTCCAACTGTAGTCTCTTCGATTGTGGTATTGTCCCGGTTTGTATATTGTTACAATCCTTTGTCTATCGGTTATATTTTAAGGGTTTGTTTTTTGTCGGCTGTATAAATTCTTTAATCTATTTTGCTATTTCGACCAACTTCTCATCTTGTGGTATAAAGTTGAAATCTTTGATAAAATTTTATGAGTTCATACCAGAGGAATGTTTCACCTCGAGCTTCTTCCATATTGTACCATTTGTTTGGTAAGTCGGCAAGTGTTGATGGAAATAAGTGTGGCCATGTGCATTCATCCTTATATCCCAGTATTCTCCATTGTTTTTCACATATATTTATATGGTTTTCTGGATCCTGTCCTTGGATAAATATAGGTATCTGAGCCTGGTTGGTTAACTTCTTTCCTCCAAACCTTATACAAAATAAGTCGAAGCTGTTGTCCATGTCTGCAGTCTTGACTGATGGGTATCCCACCATCTAGCAGCTTGTCCTGTAAAGGTTTCTACTAAACTTTGTAGTCGGCCATTTTCATCGATGTTCCTAGATACTTTCTCTACATGCATAGCTGGTGATTCTCTTTCTTTATACCTTCGTATTTTTGTGGTATTTATATTCGTTGGTTGTAATGTAGTATATTCACTAATTTTTTTTTCAAATATTTTTGGGATACTGGACACCACAAAGCATTGTTTGACTAGTTTCCTCTATACTTTTTGAATAGTCCAGCGTCCTCTTGCTTTTGTTTCATAGTTTTCAACCTCCCAATCATATAGTTCTGCATCTGAATTGTATCCTACTGAGTCTTGATTGCCTAAATGAAGTTCTCCATAGATATTAGGTTCTATATAATCTTCATTGTTCTATATTTGATAGAGTTGTCGGATGTTGACTTCTTCATCGATAGGTTCAGTCCAAGGTTCTCCTTGGGATGGATGAATAGGTACTATGAATTTTTGTCCATTCCCTTTTAATTTGATTCTTTCTTTGTCCAAGGGTATCGAGGATTTCATTTTTCTCCCCCAAGGTCGACCTACTAATGCTAGGAAGGAACTGGATCCTTCCTTAGGGTTAATAATTTCAAAGTCGACTTTAGTCGATATACCTTTTATCGTTGTTTCAACATTTTTCCAAACTCCAATAGGTTCAATTAGGCCTTGGTCTGCCAGTTTCAGGTATATGCCTGATTCATATAATTGAGGTCTTCCTAACTATTCCCATGTGTGTCGAGTCATAATATTTACCTGTGATCTGAAATCGAGTACAACTTGTCGAACATGGTATCCTTCAATTTCCAGGTCGACAAGTGGGTCGGCATCACTTTTATATTTTTGATTTAGACTGCAGATATTATTTGTTTGTTTTTCGGTGTTCTTGTTGTGTTTTATTTTATATAGTGAGTCGATGAATTGTGATATTGTTTTATATTTTTGTACCAACTATATTAGCTCTTTTAATGTGTCCTGTTGATTATCATCTTCTTCTTCTGTCGAGCAAATTCTCTAAATATATTTGTTGCCTCTTTATATATGTTTTTTTCTTTAACTGGATCAGGGTAGACATTTTTTTCTTTTATTTTCCTATTTAGGGGTTATCGCTCCTAGTTTTCATCCCTTGTCAGGTTACGATATGTAAATTCTTTGTATTGATAATATCATGTTTTTGCACACATGACAAGACATTAACATTCTTCTTTTTATTTATCTTTTCAAGCATAATAGGGAAATCCTCTAATGAGTTATCCCCTACGCCAGTATTAGTACAGAATTTTAGGTCAGTCCTGTCCTTGTATGGACAGCCTGCATGTCGGTGTCCCTCCTTATAACATGTGAAACATTGGATGGGCCGACGTGGTCGGTTGTCTCGATTCCCAGAAAATCGACCTCAACCTTCATAGCCTCCACGTTGATTGTCATACCAACGCTCGTATGTTATACCTTCGTATATTTGATTGTTCCGATCATTTGGTGCATTATTTTGCTCATTATTCTATGCAACTGCATTGGTTTGATAGACTGCATGATAATTCTATCAATTATTGAGATTCAGATGGCAGTCAGCAGTGTTATGATTTTTAGTTTCACAAATTGCACACCATGATGCTTTGCCATTCTTCATATTGAATGGGAAATATTTTGTCGAGTGGTCTCCATGCTCTTGGAAAATGTCGCAAAAACATTTTGTCTGCACAAATCAGATGTCATATTGGCTGATGTCCTGTTGACAGTTATCTTTTGAATGTCCGGCCATCGAGCACTTTGTGCACTAGATATCCTAACTTTTGAGGTTTAATTATTTTAATGACTTCTGCATGATCTCAAGATGTTATTCTAATCTGTGATCGATGGAGTATGCTGGTATGTCCTCATCCATTTCTACTTAGAGAGATTTTGTAAGCGCATATTCGTAAGTCTTGAATGTCTCTAGAATTATGTGTCGGTGAATTTTCTATGATAAACCTGCAAGAAACCATTGGATTAATAATTGTTCATCAATAACATAGTCCAATTGGATAAGAAGGTCTTTCCATCGTTTATCGCAATCGCGGACAGTTTCTCCCACCTTCTACGATGTTTGACATCTGGGGTCTTAAAAAATGAGAGGAATTGAATTTTGACTTCGACTTTGGTTGCTCGGGGGGTTCTTTCAGAAAAGGTCATGTACCAAGTTAATGCCATTTTCCTCTCAAGTCACCAGTGAACTGTGCCATGTTCCTGTCTTCATCTGTAACTTGGTTATCCTCCCATATCGACTCATAGACGAACCAATGTCATCTGGGATCCTCATCACCCTCATATAGAGGGATGTGTGCTGACCCGTGACCCATGTTGGAATCACTGTCACTATCTTCTTCAAGAGGTGGTAGTGGTGGAGGTGGTGGTGGGGGTAGTGGGTTTATTTTATTATTGCTCTCTATGGAACTGTCGTTGATAGAACTCTTGTTCTCGTCGGTTGTTTTAGTTGTCGTTTCTTCTTTGACCAGCAGTCGGCTGTTGTCGACTTCTTCTGTCGATGTCCCACTACAATTTTTCATCCACAATTCTGAATGTTCGGTGTTCTCCAAAGCTGTATTTGGCAGGGGGTTGCTCCTTCATGTGTCGGTAAAAGTAAGTGGATACTTTGGATGGAGGGTACCGCTTGAAGTGTAACCCAATTTCCTTCTTCTGGTCGACAGATAATTAGATGTCTGCTAGTGTATGTCTCATCGTCTAGTCAGCTCCATATACTAAAGTCACCAGCTCGTAGTTTGAGGTCTTCTTCGACAATGGCTTGTATCTGGGTACGTGGATTCATCAAAGATAGAGGTTTTTCTTCCTGGGGAAATTATAATTGGAGAGATTCTCACTGCTCTATCCACAATTCTTCTTCCGTAGGGGATGCCTCTTCTTTCATGCCTTCTTCTTGTCGGTCATGACCTGACTCTAGTAGATCTCTTTCCTGTTCAGTCACCCTAGTACTCATTCCTCTCTGCAGTGCTAAGGCTCTTTCTCTTCTTTCTTCCCTTCTTTATATCCTCTTCTCCCTCTCTATTTTCTGGAAGTCCGCCATACCTTTGTGTGACATTGTCCTCTCGATTTCCTTTTTAGGATGACTTCTCATTACTGGTGATTGGTATCTTCTTTAGTCGACTAGAATCCACTCCACTTTATCCCGACATATGACCAGCTACCCCCGCATAGCCTACCTGATGCTTTAGAAAGCTCAGATAGTTCTGTCTACTTGCTTAGGAAGTATTCCCACTCCCTTTTAGCAATGAATTTTTCCCACCTATTTTGTTTTTCTGCCCAATTAGGGTTTAATGGCGGTCCATGAAGTGATGGAAGAGGTTCCACAATGTGACCCACTCCTTTGTCGATTAGGAACTTAAATAGTAAGGTCGGTAAAGAACACAAAAATTGCTCGTTGAGGTCTGTGTAGAATTTCTTTTTGATGGTTTCCACCGAAGTCCTTTCTTCTATTGCTTTCTCTTTGGAGAATTCATCGATGATATTTTCGAACCACTCCGACATGTTTGTTCTTCCTCCTTGAATCAATTTTTCTAGTAATTGTTGATCTTTAGTTCCTTCTGAATTTTTCATCCAGGAGTTTCTTCAGTAGCTGGGGCCGTGATTCTACAAAATTCTCATGTGTCTCCGTAAAGAATCTCTCCTTTGCTTGTGCGGTCATCAATCTGTTTCTCCGTGCGTAATTCTGTAAATAATTTCCTACTTTACGCTCCCACCAATCCTTAATCTCCTGTTCTGATATCATCTTCTTGCATACATCTCAGACATGTACTACCGGTAACGGAACCAATGTTGTAATCTCATATATCACATAAGGTTACCAATAATACATACTAAAACATGCATACATCATAGAGACGAGAGATAAGAACAAGTAGATAAAATAACAGATTATATTAACATGAGATGGTCCATACAATATAGAGAACTGAACCAAGTTCTCATCTGGATCAACATAATATATATGAATTACAAACAGTTACAAATAACTACCTGTCGGTTCACTCAACCGACACAACCTTAGGTGGCCGACCTAATCTCTAACTAGTCGGCTGACCGACTTAGTCGGATGATTGACTAATTCAGCTATTGTTCAAGTCAGATTATCGACTTTCTCCTCCAACAGTATCAAGTTTGAGAGTCTAAAAGACTCTTACTAGCATAATAAATCATATGTTCTTGGTCATGTTTATTTGTTTGAACAAGGACCATGCCTATAGTAGACAAGGATGCAGCCACATACAAGGAATAATCCTTAGCATAATTCAGTAGTTGTAACACTGGTGCATGGGTAAGTGCATGTTTAAGATTATCAAACGTGTGTTGTACAAAATCATCACAGACAAAAGGGGTATCTTTCTTGATCAACCTAATGAAACCATGTGTCCTTTCTGCATAATTGCAGATGAAACGACGTAGAAAGTTTGCCTTCCCTTGGAAACTTTGGATTTTAGTAATGTTCGTAGGAGCAGGTAGGGCCATGGTAACTTCAATTTTCAATGGATCTATATGGATGCCATCTTTTGAAACAATGAAACCAAGAAGTCGGCCAGCTTCTACACAAAAAAAAAAATTCCGGGGATTTAAACAAATATTAAAATCATGACATTAAAGAAACATAGCTCTAAGATGATTGACATGAATATCTCACTGCTTGGAATGAGCAGGAAGGTCATCAAGATAAGGTTCCACAACATGTTTAATTTCATGAAAATCATAGGAAATGGCACGCTGGAATGTCGTGTCAGCGTTCTTTAAACCAAAAAGGCAGTTTACAATAAGAAAAAGTCCCCCAAGGGAAAATAAATGATGTCTTGTGTTGGTATGATGGGAGAATATCAATCTGATTATAGCCGAAAAAGCCATGCATAAAGGAAAAAGTAATGCTTCCATCACAGTTATCAATTTTCTCATCGATATAGGGAGTGCGAAAGTTGTCTTTTGGACAATCTCGATTCAAATCCCTAAAATCAATACAAACCCTAATAGTGCCTTGTTTTTTGTTCACAGGGACTATGTTGGACGCCCATTCAATTAATGGTACGGGGTAAATGAAACCATCCTTCAGAAGTTTTTCAACTTCCTCTTTAATAGCGGCTACTTTTCTTGGATGGACCTGTCGTAGTTTCTAATGGACTGGCTTGGCATCAGGGTAAGCTTTTATCTCATGAACAATGATAAAGGGATCAATCCCTTAAATTTCCTCATATGTCCATGTGAAGATATCTCTAAATTCCTTGAAAAGGGCTGTGTATATTTGGACTTCTTTAGGTGACGAGTTCTGACCTATGAAAATGTTCTCGGGAATACCTGGTTTCACTGATATGTCTATAGGCATATTTTTGGTAATGTTACACAAATTTCCTTCATAATCGACACTACGAGTGAGGATCGGAGACTAAGGGTTGAGGACAATATCAAATGAAACTGTGGAGGTGAAGTGGTCTTCTACCATATGGCAAGGGGGAAGGAAAGAAGATCGGTGATGATAATATTCCCAAGGTATCTCGTCTAAGGACATAATTTCCCTAATAGATTCGTCCGTAGGAAGTGTGTGTGAAAGATAATCCACAGATGAGGAGGGGTTTTTGAGCCAATATGGCATGTGATAGCGGTCTAAGGCCACCAACAAATGGTCATTGATGGTGGGGTCACTAGTAGCTTGGATTTCATTGTAAATTTCTTCGAAAGGGGAAAAGGATGTTGATTCATCAACAATTTCTTTTCCTTTGTCTGCATGAGAGGTATAAATCATGTCGATAAATGCAGTTTGTGAAGTAGGAGGAGGATCAAATAAGGGAAAGATTCCCATGAGTGAAGAGACTTTGATAAGACCTACTCCAATGTCCTTAGAGTGTGGTGTATTGAGGAGCGAAATGCTATTTGCATCATTTGTAATGGCACTAGGTGTGATGAAATATAATTAATCGATAGTAACAATCTTTCCTTGGAATGGGAACTGGAAAATCCAAAAAATGGTCGATGCTATAGCTTGCATGGCGTAAAACCAGTTACAACCTAGGAGTAAGTTTTAATCCAAAGGAGAGTCGATGACTTCAATGTGGATGGAGACTAAATTTCCCCAGAGTTCAACATGGATGGCAGCCTTAGTCATCCATAGGGTTGAAATCCATGACCATCAAAAGCCTTAAGAGTTGTAGGTGAACAGTTTATTTTTGAAGAAGCAATGGTTGTCTAGCAAGATAAAGACATGACTTATGTAGAGGCACCCTCGTCCAAACTGGTATGACAGATAGTTTTTTCAGCAATTTTTGTAGCTATATAGAAAGATAATTGATGTGAGAGTGTCGTATTGTAATCATCTAGTTTGAAAGTGATGATATTACTATTCTCAGGATCCATGGCTCCCAGGGAAGTAAGCAAGTTTTTCCATTGGGTTGGGTAGGTTTGAAGTACTTCTAGAGCTGACATAGCACAAGGTTCTTGAGCCAAATATTAAAAAATGTTATAATATTGGGAGGAATGAGCATTAGGATTAATTATGGACTTATGTAGAGTACCCTTTGGTGGGCGGAAAATTTCTTATGGAATAGGTTTTTCAATGTGAAGACCATTATTATGAGGTGGTGTGGAAACTGAGGGTTTTTTGGGTGGAACATCATCAGGTTTTTTTTCTAGAGGAGTGTCATAACTTTGTGATCTTGTATTCAAGTTCACCATTTCACTAGACATCAGTTGAAATTCATCAGTGGACGAAGAAGTTTTGTTCAAGGACTTATGATCAATTAACTGTTGTTGGGAATGGAAAGGATCTTTTAGAATTGCAGGGGTGGGTGAAGTTTTCAAAAACTTACTGACTTCCTCACGACGAAGACATTCTTTTGTAAAATGGTCACCTCTGTAGATTAAACAAGGATATTTTACCTTTCTCTTACCTTTTGAATCAACATTTGGATTCTATGTTTTATTTCCCTCCTATTTATTATCATGTTTTTTAGATTTATTTTTTCCTTTCTTCTTTCCACCTGAAGATTCAGTTGATTGGATCGCATTTACTTTAGCGGGAGAAACATTAGAGGGTGCAGTTTGACAGGTGGTGCTTGTTGATTGGATGGAGTGGCGGTTTGATTTTGTTTTTTAGAATATTTTTCCACCGTTTATGTTTGAACTGAACCAAGTATGCCATCAGCAGGTGGTTCAGTTGCAAGTCTTGATGGATCTATCGTAGGTCGAGGAGCATGGGGAATCAGATCATACAAAGTACTTGAATGTGAATAGACCAAAGCTAGGTACTGAGCGTGGCTAATAGATTGCTCTACAGTAACAATGCCTCCCATGGCAACATCTCTAGCAATAGGTGTAAGTAAAGAATTTGTAAAGCAATCAACGAGCAACTAATCAGGAATAGGGGCCTTAATCAACCTTTGTCTTCTTCTCCATTCATGTATATGATTCGAGATGTGAGTGGATGTGGTTTCTCGAAGCGAGGTCACTACGTCTGTACCTATTTCGTATCAGATTAGCAATTGAAAGTGTGTTAAAAAGGCCATTGATAGGGCATTAAAATCCCAAAAAGAGTGTTGTGGTAACTTGATGTACCACTTTGCAGCAATACTAGTGAGGGTTATTTGAAAAAGTGGTAGACGGATTGAACCATCCATAAAAGAATTGGATGAACACCATAAGTGAAATGCCATCACATGGTTTTTTGGATCATCATTGGGTTTACCATCAAACTTGGGTATATCTGAAGGCACCTTTACAGGAATGGAAGGCCAAGAGGGGTCATGATGGATTGGGTCATTTATCGATCTTGACAAGTCTGGCAGATCTAAAGTAGCCAGAAATTGTAGTTGTTGATTTGGTTGCAGATATTGGTAGTACTGATATGGAATTTGCTGACCAATAGGACCATATGCTGATTGATAGATGGGTATGGATGATTCCCCCGAAGCTTATTGAAAAGGTTGTTGATTTCTAGAATTTCCATGGGGAGGTGGGCTAGGGAGGGAGGGGGTCCTCCAGAAGGTAGTGGTGGTGGTGGTGGTGGTCTTCCAGGCGGTGTTCCTCCACCTCCAGATGGTGGTGGTGGTCCTCCGGGTGGTGGTCCACCATAGCCTCCAGTAGTATTAACAAAAGCTCCTACATATGACAACACATTTGACCAATTGGGTTGTCCCTAAGGTACAAAAGCATTCCCAGGGTAGGGCATTTCAGGATAAACAACCATCAGTGGTGGTTGTTGATAAAATTGATTAACCATAGGTGGTTGAGTTCATGGATAAGTATATCCCCAAGAAGTTGGATTATTGACAGGTTGTGCCCCTAAGGGTTGACTTGAACTAGATGCGGGGGGGGTACAACATTTGTATTGGTAGGAGGGGTAACCACTGTAGGTTTTTCTACAACTGCAAATTCTCCCGAACTAGCAATAATTCCATTGACATATGACATAACGCGCGCTAAGGGTTTCCCCCCGCCATGAGAATTTATTGACATTGCTTGATTTGTGGATTGCCCCCCAACTATGATAGGTATGGAAGGTCTAGTAACGGGGTCAGGATGTGAAACTGTAGGATTGTCATTTGGTCCTGGATTACCTTGAAATGGATCTTCTTCAATAGGACCTATCAATTGAGCTAGTGAACAATATCCATCAAGCCATGGGTTACGAGAAGCCTCACCATAGGTTGGATGACCATCAAAATAAGGTTTAATTTTAGCTAAAGGCCAAGGGTCTATATTATAGGGTAAATGAGCTAATACAACTTCATGAAGAGACATAGGTGGAGGAATGATTATTTCTACTCTCTCTAAAAAGTTACGAGCTCGATCGAGGGATGCATTAATTCTTCTTTTTTCCTCTTCTCCTAAAGGAGGGTTCCCCGATGAAGGTCTAATAACCCCGAATTCAGCAATATCCTGGCCCATAGAAGTCCTCTAGAAAGGAGCATATGGGCCATAATATGGTGGATTAGGAGTATCAACATGGCCTTCCAATGGCGAATGCACAGAAGCATCAGCTGGAGGAGGTATTTGAACCAAAGGACTTGTGTAAAAATTGAAATATTCTCTAGTTTCACTGGATAAGGAAATTCCTACGGGAACAATAGCAGAAGTTGGATGTTCCATGGTTACCCCTTCTTATCCTTCTATGGTAGTAGGAGAGTCAGGGGGTAAACCTTGCAATGTACGAGATTGACGTCTTGCAAGTTGCTTAGCCATGGTGGTGGCCGAAGTTTCCTAATCCAGGTCAAAAAAGGAGAAAAGCACACAAACAAAACCTATGCAGAGCTAAAGGTCACAAGCAGACCTAAGTGATAGGATCGGTTCAGAATAGCAGGTCTCTCACGAGGATTATCAAGTAGGTGCAACTCACGATATACCTCAGGGGTACATGTGTAGTGATCTCCCTGAATTCCTTTTTCAGTGTATTTCTCCACACAAGACGGCCAAAGGGTTTTTCTCAGATGGTCAAGGTATCCTAGTGGGGTCTCCCGTTATCTGCAAGGTACATGGGAGCTCAAATCGATAGTAGTGTTGTCTAATGCACAACTATTCACAAGGGGCCTTCTGATATACAATCGAGTACATGAAGTACCTTTCTATATACCTCAAGGGTATGTGAAAGGCCGTTCGATATACCAATGGTACGTGGAAGAACCATGTGAGTCCCGGGTTATAGTGTGTACAAGTAACGACATCTCCTATGATTAACGACGCCTGAACACGTCACTAACCTATCACTCAAATTTCTATACAATTTTATACCTAAAGCTACCATTAATTTTATCTAGACAATTAGGCGAATGTTTGTGAAATGTTATCTCCAATAATGCAAATTAATCTAAATGTAAATGCACTTTTTGAATTCAATGAGAAATAACTAGGGTAAGGAGGAAACCTTTTTCTTTTCTTTTCAACAATATACTGAAAGAAAGTTGTTTTCAATAATAAAAACAAGATCCAATGAAGAAACCAAATAAAGACCTTTCAAACACAAACAACTCTTTCAAACAAGCACTCTAACGTTTCTGAAAATGCAAGAAAGAAAACTAAGCCTCTAACGTGCATGCAAAACTAACTTCTGCTACAATGTCAAAAAGAATTATTGTAACAAATATAAAATAAAATATTATTTATATTAGTTAATTATCTTATGAAAGGGTGTAACCCTTCATTTTACATCCTCAGAGCCTATAAAGGCGAGCTTCCCTTGTAATTCTCTCATCATCCAATATATTATTATTACTCATATTCATTATTAAAATGATAGTTGGATTCGACTAACGGACAACTGGATTTGGTTCCTCCATTTGGTATCAGAGCAGATTCACTCTTGCATTGAGCTCGGACTCCGCTCATTAATCCCTACTTGAGCTTGAACTCGGCTCATCAATTCTTGATTCCTCTGCTGCTCCATTTCACCCACATTTTCTTCCATCCCTCACCGCTCATTCTCTAATTTATTCTACTGCTCCACACTACTACTTCTCTTTGACCTACATGCTCCCCATCTGCATTGTCCACCGGCGCACTCACTCTCCATCTATCTCCCATCTTCCCACGCACCTGCTTCTTCCCTCTTCCATCTCCTACGCACCTGCTCAAGTTCCCTCTTCTATATCCTACCCGCGTGTTCCCTGCTGCTGCCTTCACATGCGCCCCACCTCCACTCCACCACTGTACTCTATACTTGTTGCTCCTTGCACCCCCATCTGCTTCTCTCCTACCAGCATGCATCTCCACCATCTCCATCTCCCACGCACTGGTCTCTTCTTCGCGGCCCTGCACACCTCTAGGACATCACTTGCATACCTCCACACTGTTGTACATTTCCCCAAATCCCTCCTCCACCTCCCCGCACCCTCCATATACCCAACCCCCCCCTCCATCTCCCTTCCTACCACCTTCTACATCCTCCCTTCCACGCTGCCCAACCGTCGCTCCTCTGCTAGCTTATCCCCTCTCTGAATTTTCCCTTCACACTCCCATTTCGCCTAAGATCTGCCAATGCCACCACTTCTTGCATCCACTCCACAATTTTCTAATCATTGTACCCTCCTCCCTTGTAATCACCTCTGGTCATCTCCACCGCCACCAACCATTCCCCCTTTACGAAATTGAAAACCAAAACCTGCAAAAAAAAAAAACAATATTTAATAAAATCAAATATTAATATAATAATAATATATTATTATAATACTTATTTAAATATATATATATATATATATATATATATATATATANATATATTATTAGCCAAAATAGCGTTGAAATACACACCTCTGCATACAAGGTCCAAGACCATGGCGGAGCTAAAAGAGAAAATCAAAAAAATGGAGAAGGACATCAAGCCCTTGTCGCTGACCTAAAATTCTTGAAGGAAAAGATGCAAAATAACAATACATTACTCAAAGACGAGCTTGTTTTGGTACTAGAAAGAAGGCTCGACGACAAACTTGACATCCTGAACAAAAAACAAAAAGACTGCGATGACAAAATGAGTACCATGACGCAAAACATAAACACCTTAACACATAACATGAGCACCATGACGTAGAACCATAATACATTAATCAAGATGTTACAAAGGCTCATACCCAGTCCGGGCCAAGTCAGCAATCTAGATATGCTAGATTCCTCATTTCATGTTGCCACGCAGGAAACACTCACAAAGAATCAAGAAGAATTGCAAAAAGAAATAAAGATTAACAATGAAACGCTTAAGCAAGAGATAGAAACACAAGTACTACCAGATATGGAGGCATGATTGAACAACAAAATAGATGCTATAAGTAAAATAGTAGAGAATAAAAAAGCTAAAAATCACCGCCAACAACGAAGCAATTCAGATATGTCACTTTCATCATCCAGTAGTCCATCAAACCATAAGGAAAAAGGAAATCAACGTTGTCCTTACAAAGTGTACCCACCTAAGGCAAAAATAGAGTTGTCGAAATACAATGGGAGTGAAGACCAATGCATTGCTTGGTTAAACAAAGTAGAAGAATACTTCGATGTTTACAACATTCAATCCGACGAGGAGAAGGTGAATTATGCGTCAATGCATATTGAAGGGTACACCTATAATTGGTACTTACGATGGAAGAGAGATAATTTTACCTACACCTGTGACTTGTTCAAAAATAATTTTTTTAATAGGTTTCAAGGAATCAAAGAAGGTGAATTTTTCAGTAAACTTACCATACTACAGCAAATCGGAAACATTGAGGAATTAACTCATCAATGGGAATCGTTATCAACATGAGTATTTGGGTTGTCTGACAAGCAAAGACTCGAAACCTATTTAGGAGGTCTTAAACCATACCTCCAAAAGAGTTAAATTTGCATGACATACCTAACGTAGAAGTAGCAAGACATAAAGCAAAATCCCCAGAACGCAAATTGGAAGGAATTAAAACAAGAGGCGATAACCATTATTGACAAGAAAAAGAGACACAATGTAGGTACTATGTAGATACTTGGTCACCCGATCATCAATGCCACAAACCTCAATCATATGCCTATGAAATGGAAAATAGATCAAAATCATCTAACAGTTACGCTGATAATAGAAAGAAAAAAAGAAAAAAATATGTCGTCGATGCGGTGATGATTAGACCCCTAGTCATAAATGTAGGAACAATGAGACAATATAGTGAAAAATCATCAATTGAAAGGAATTGCAAGTCTCTCCACAAGATACCTCATCCGATTCTAATACCGACAGCGAGTCAGAATGAAGAATGACAATAGGAAAATACTTAAGATTTGAGGACAAAGCTTCCTTAAAGGAAGAGGCAATGTAACAAATACAAAATAAAATATTATTTAGATTAGTTAATTATTTTATGAAAGGGTGTAACCCTTCAGTTTACACACTCAAAGCCTATAAAGACGAGCTTCCCTTGTAATTATCTCATCATCCAATATATTATTATTACTCATATTCATTAATAAAATGATAGTTAGATTCGACTAACTGAAAACCGGATTCGATTGCTCCAATTATCCTTCTAAATCACTCATGCAAATGAAAAACAAACAATTTTCGCAAGCATAAATAAGAGGGAAGTAATATGATTCTTTTTGTATTTTTCTAGAAAATATGAGGCACACAAAGCAGTATTTTCTAAAAAAAAAGAACCTAATCTTCTAGGAGGAGGCTATAGGATTTCTTTTCAAAAGAAAATTTTTAGATGCTTGACTAAAAAAACCAAAGTTGGACTATGTTTTCACTTTCATCTATGACAATGCAAAAGATAAAAATTTTGGATCTGAGTTCAAACAGATAATCAAACTCACAAAAACTAGTAAATCAGACAGCAAGCAAGCAAGCAAGAAAACCACACTGAAAAATTTCAGAGAACAAGACAGTCAAAAAAATTTTGAACAAAAAATTTCTAGACAGGCAGTGTTGAATGCCTACCTCAACGCTTGGAAGGGCATTGCACTAGGTCATCCTGGGATGAATCGGGGCTCCTTGATTTCTACACATAGGCATCATCGGTGCTTTGTTAGCTAAAATAGAAGGTGCTATCGACACTCTTTCCAAAGAGAGAAAAGGCACCCTAAGAGGGATCATCACTCTGTCAGGAAAAATGAAAGGCGCCTCTCGAACAATATATTGAAAAAAAAAAAATCCTGCAAGATAAACCAGAAAGACTGAGTTGACCTAAACATGTTAGAAACTACCCATAAAAGAGGCAGAATATCGGAAACATAATATACATAGCTTACCTTGTTAAATGAAATAACTAAAAGGAGAGAGAATAACCTTCATAGATGGAATGGTTACTGAAGTTTGTAGATCTGACTGGATCTGCACCAGATCTGACTCAATCTTCCCTAGATTTGACTAATTAAGCTATCCCCAATATTGTCACCATTTTTTTTATCAAGAATTCTCAATCAGTGCAGACACTACTTGTTCCTCTGCAATGTAAGTCACAACTATAGAACAAAAAGACATAGCAACATATCCTTCCCTTGAATTATCAAATCGACTAACATGAAATACAATATACCTCAACCTTGGATGCACTTGTCTTCTTTCCAAAATTCCTTGCAATAGTTTAGTATCTACCAAATATATCACAAGACATACAAAATGGATGAGAGCATCATGATAAATTGACTATTCATATTGGTGATCAAGGAATCCAATAATATCCAATTACAATCAACACAATCAAATATAGGAAAGGAAAATGTCTTTGTATTAATATATGGATGAGAAAGAAGTACAACCAAAAATCTATGTTTTTTATGGCTTCTATCTCAACAAGAATGCCTACAACCTCCTATGACTATGAAGACCTCGCCAACCACAAGCTACCTCTACTTTGCCTCTGATTCATACTTCAAACTAGAAACATAAGGATGTTTTCTATGGCCTCCTTGAATCTCCTCATGAAGGCTTCATTTATAGGCCTAGAACCCATGAGATGACTTGGAAAAAGGATAGAATGAGATCCCTATAGGTGAGGAAGGTGAATTCCACCTCTCCCATGCATATAGGAACTAATTCCATGGAGGCTTCCGCATGGAAACTTCAAGAAACTTCTTTTTTTCTCATTTATTGACCACTGAAACTCTTAGCAAAACTATGAGGAGCGTTGACCTAGGGTTTTTTACAAAGAAGAGGGAAAACATCACTTTTTGCTCAACTAGGACAAGTGTCGTTGACGCTCTATGCAAAAAACAAGAAGGCACCGTCCATTCTAGGTCTGGGAAAAAATTGACCAAGGTGACTCAAGCTAGGCTTTCTAGGAGGTTAAAAGGCAAAGTGAAATTCTCATGGAGGCTGATAAGCAATGTGAGATTTCTAGGTGCAACATGTATGTAGAAGAACCACTAGGACTAGAGACACGTGCCATGCAGAATCATGTGTGCAAATTGAAGAAGGCCTTGTATGGATTGAAACAGAAACCTATGACATGGTACAACAGGATGGATATCTTCCCGATGAGAATAATATTTACTAAGAGTAAAAAGGATTCACACCTTTACTTCAAGGTTGAAGACATAATACCGGTGATGCTATTGCTATATGTTGATGACCTGTTCCTAATTGGAGAGGAAGAACTCATTATACATGCAAAGATGAATCTTGCAACTAAGTTCGAGATGAAATACGTAGGGATGATGCACTACTTCTTAGGCATGGATGTGTGGTAGAGTGTTGGGGGGATTTTCCTTGGTCAAGAAAGGTATGCAGTGGATATTTTGAAATGATTCAGAATGTTGGACTATAAGGAGGTAGCCACACCTATCGCATCACAATTGAAGCTTATGTGTGATGCTTCATCAGATTCATTTGATTCCATGATGTATTGTCATATGATTGGTTCATTTATTTACCCGACAAATATGATACGAAACATATGCTTTGTTGTGAACACCCTAATCTAGTTCGTAGCAGATCTAAGACATGTTCACCTAGTTGCTACAAAGCATGTATTAAGGTACCTGAAGGGTACAATCAAGTATGGGTAAAGTATATTAACCTGAATCAGAAGATTAACCTGTACGGTTATGTTGAGGCAAATTGGGAAAGTAGCGCCATTGATAGAAAGAGTACTTCGGGTTGTTGCTTCAGTTTTGGATATGGTATGGTATCCTAGTTTAGAAGGAATCAGTCCTGTGTGGTGCTTAGTACAGCTGAGGCATAGTATGTTTCCACTTTCTCAGCTAGTTGTGAGGCAGTATTGATGCGGAAGCCACTAACTGATTTGTTTGATATCCAGTTAGATGTAACTTGTATATATTGCGAAAACTAGAGTTGTATGAAGTTGTTGGAGAACTTGGTGTTCCATGACAAGTTGAAGGACATAGAGATCAAGTACCACAATATCAGGCATATGGTCTAGAGAGGAAAAGATCTTGGCATGGTACATAGGTTGCTCAAATGTAATAATTCCTAGTAGAAGTTGTTCAAAGTGTATAATATCTTGGTTTGATCCATAGGTTGTTCATATTTAATAAGTCATGTGTGTTGTCCTAGAGTGTAAAAGATCATGGCATGGTATGCAGGTTGCTCACACGTAATAAGTCCTAGTACAGGTTATCCGAAGTGTAAAACATCCTGGAATGGTATGTAGGTTGTTTGGATGTAATAAGTCATTTGGTTTGTCCTAGAGTGTAAAAGTTCTTGGAATGATACACAGGTTGCTCGGACATAATAATTCCTGGAAGGTTATATGAAATGTAAAAGATCATGGATATAGATTGTTTGCATGTAATAAATCCTTGAGGTTAACCTGGAACATAAAAGATATGTTGTGGTATGTAGGTTGTTAGGTCATAATCAGTCCTTGTATGTGTGTGTTCACATGTTGGAGATGATGAGGTCACAAGGAACATGGTGTTGGAGTCATTTTCCAACATCACATCATTTTTGGGGTTAACAACCTAATTTAACGCTTATCCTAAGCATTTTTCTCAAACATGTGCTTACATCATCAACATCTCATCCGTATAAGTTATTTTATCCTCCTCCTTCATTCAAGGAACCTGACTGGGCCTCCTCCTTCATTCATGGAGCTAATATAGGTTGATATGCTTGATTAATGTTCCCCACTCAGTCAACTGGGAGCATCGACACCTAATTTTTCAGTTAACTAGAGTGATAAAGGAACATATCTACTGATTCACTACAACAAAACCCTATGATTAATGTCTCTTTTAGCTTCCTTTTTAGCATCCACTATCACTTTTAGTGTATTTTTCATCATGTTTTGGACAAAGTTGATGCTTTACCATGGGATGGCTCTTTTAATGGCGTTATTTGCATCTCTTTTTAAAATTTAGCGCTATTTTGGACACTAATTAGCATCCCAATTAGTGTCCTTATTATCGTCTCCATTAGTGTCCCAATAAGCATCCCAATTAGCGTCCCTTTTCAAAATTTGGCACTATTTTGGACACTAATTAGCATCCCAATTAGCGTCCCTTTTCAAAATTTGGCACTATTTTGGACACTAATTAGCATCCCAATTAATGTCCCAATTAGCGTCCCAATTAGCATCCCCATTAGAATCCCAATTAGCATTCCAATTAGCATCTCAATTAGCATCCCAATTAGCATCCCTATTTTAAAGTTGATGCTATTTTGGATGCCAATTAGCATCCCAATCAACGTTCCAATTAACGTCCAAATTAGCATCCCAATTAGAATCCCAATTAGTGTCCCAATTAGCATCTCAATTATCGTCCCTTTTTAAAAGTTGGTTCTATTTTGGAGGAGAATTAGCATCCCAATTGATGTCCCAATTAGCGTCCCAATTAGCATCACAATTAGAATCCCAATTAAATTCCATAAAAGCATCCCATATAATGCCAAAAATATTCTAAAAAAACATCATGAATATCATCGCACCATATATTAATCCAGGGTTAGCAACAGGAATTGCACCATGAATTTTGGTAGGAAAAACATTCAACATAGTGCCAAGTATAGAGCTAGGAACTGCGCTTAGAAAACATCCAACATAGATCTAGGTATAGATCCAGGTATAGCGCCTAGAATAATGCCATAAATTTCTAAAGGAATCGCACTAGGAATTGTACTTGATCATAAAACGTCTCACTCGTAAAACGTCATATGCCTGATATTGTGGTACTTGATCTCTAGGAATTCCTCTCTAGACCATATGCATGATATTGTGGTACTTGATCTCTAGGAATCGCGCTAGGAATTCCTACTCGTAAAACGTCTCACCTAACGTCAGATATATCAATGTCAATGTTAATGATCATGATTCATGTGATAGTACTTTTGGATCTTGATTTGTCATAGTGGCACCTAAATGATCGTAATCATGGAACTTTTGGATCTTGATTAATCCTAGTGAGGGGTAAATTACCTTAATGTCCCCTAAATTGCTCTAATGGAATTTGTGTGTCCCCAACAACATTTGATAGACCCTAAGGCATATGATTGGTCCTAACAACATGACGATGATGCATTACGATAATTATGATGGAGCATATGGATATGATTTGATAAGTATAAGACTATATCATCTATTCTTCTGAGGTATTATGGCTCCTTGCTTGTTATTATCGTAATTATATTGATGATGACTACGACGATGACAATGATGTTGATTTTTTGTATTATGATGATGACAATGTGGGTGTGGATTTCAATGATGATTATCCATCTGGTATCACTTTTGGATCCTAATTGATTCAAATGGAACCTAAATGTCCATAAACACATATAAACAACCCTATTATCATCGAAATGAATGTAACGACATATAAATCCTAATGTCGATGAGTGATTAAGAACACTGATGGCATATGTGTGACCATAATGACAATGATGATGATGATTTTGTTGATGATGTACTTAATTATGATGATGATGATGGTAACGAGTATGATGATCAAGATGATGTTTATGTACCTTATGGAATTGATGACAATGATGATGACAAAGTCGATGTCCATGATGATGATACATGTCATAATACTTCTGGATACTACAAAACTTGATATATTGGAGTTAATAACAAATAATAGAAGTTATGAGGTGTTATCCGTAAAACTTTTGTTATCCATTGGGTTTTACATTGACTGATGTGTCCATTGGGTTAACTAGTTCCCCCACCCCCCTACAACCCCCTTGCAGAAAGGTAGTACAATACCACCTATCATTTTGTTGCCAGAATGTCACCCTACAAGGTTGTTTTGGACAACCCCCCATCCATACCCTCATTTTCACCAAGAGAATCCAAGGAAAAAGAAGTGGATACGAATCTTAATAAAAAATATAACTTTCTTTGTACTCTTAAGGACATTTTGGTCTTGGTTTAAAATGGAATGAAGCAACAAGCATTTCAATAATTCCCATAGTGTTACTTTGAAGAGGTGGATCAAATGTTTTTACATCTTTCACCTTATAAGCGGAGATCTCTAAAGGAAAAAATTAGTTAGATGCTCATGTTTTATGGAATTGGTGGATTTTTCGTTAAAGATTCAAAATAATTGGTTCAATTTTCAATGATTCTTTTGAGGTTTCTCAAATTTCTATTAAATCTTAAAGCAGTTTCGTTTGTTATGTGAAATTCCATTGAACTGACATATTTGGGTATTATTTTTCATTTTACCTACTGCGAAGCCATGCGATGGAATTTGATATACTTTCTCGGGTATATTTCTTGTGCGCTATGGTAAATATCAGGTCACGGGATGTAGGAGTGTCTTTGGCTATAGAGGAAACCCCAACATCACCACATTTTGAGGTTAAAAATCCATCGGCAAATTGGAAAAAGGTCCCATGCAAATAAGGTGGTGTGGGAGTGGGGACATATATGCTTTGCTAGGTTTGCATGGTGGTTAAATATCCCATGCATTGTCCATGAGTATTAGTGGTAAATTTTATGGCTCAATACCTTCAATTTCAACCTCTATCTATGGAATGATCCCCAAGGATCATGCTTAGTTTTATCAACCTTTACATTTCCACCAAATCACACTTGTAGGAAACAATCTCTTATGAATTACATGCATGATGATTTGGAGCCTCACATATTTCCTATAAACCCCAATGATAGTTTTCATTTCCTAATAGGTACCATATATTTCATCCTTAAACCATGGTCTAAGAGGGGACGCAAAATATGAGATATAATGGACAAACCAAAACCTAAGAAAACCACACAAATATTTTCATATATATATATATATATATATATACTAATAATAAAATAAAAAATGGAAACATAAAACAAACATTCAAAACACTTACCTCACTTACCTCTTATGCACTTCCAATCAGGAACACCACCTTTCATTGGGGATAGGCATATACCCATTGTATAGGCACATGCGTTTGAAAACATGTTCAAAGACAGGGCATATGAAATCCCAATGGAGCCTTGGAGATGGGATTCCTCATGGATGTTTTTGTTTCTCTTAGCTTTGTAGGATTTTGAACTCATGGAATCAACCTATTTCCAATGCCAAATATATGGTTAGATGAGAACCACTTTCCACATGTCATTATTAAATGCAGTTCATAACATCTTTCCAAACTTGTTGTTTGGATGCGTCCTCATAAGTGGAGGATTCTGAGCCAATGACATAGCTTATTTGAGATATAAAACCAGATCAACCTTGAAGCTTCACAATAGGCTTGTTAAAGAGATCAACTGAATAATCCTTGTCCTCATCCCTTTGCTCATCTTAAATGGATGACTCATAGACTTGGCTCACTTCTTTATCACTGGGGGCTCTCTGAATAACTTTCTCAAGGGAGATCACATATTTACTTTGTAATCCCATTCTATTGGGGTTTGAGGAGAACAATTGTCTCCCTCTTGATCTCTAAACTTACCATTTTTTCCAGTCTAGTAAGGAACAAGCCATCAATAACAAATGTTTATCATATTCTCTTTTGTTGACTCTATGTTGATACCTAGGAGGATGAATATAAGGATAATTGATCCTACATTCTATGGATCCTCTTAATCCCTTTCTACCTTAGCACTCATCTCCCTCTAAGCATAAGCAGGATATGCATGCTTCATTACTTGTCATCAAAGCAAGTCACATCAACCTCCTCCTGTGGATATTTCCTACAAGTTAAATTTAGTTCGATGGTCAACAATAAACAATATCAATGGCATCTAATGGAGAATATGTGGTAAGCAAGTTAATTGTCTGAGGAAACCTGCAGTGCTAGCAAAAATAGAGCCTTGGTTGGAACCCTAGGAACTGGTGATGGGTTGGCTGAGATTATAGACATAAACAACTACTACAGTCATAAGCAGGAGTAGAGATTCAGTATTTTAGGGCACTACGACAAAGACCACGATCATAATAATGCATTAACCAGGGACAGTGACTGTCAGAATGAGAAAAGTAAAAACAAAAACCACAAAATTGAAGACAATAATAACTATAAATTGGCTACTAAGGATCCTAATAGACTCATAGTAAACCTTTAAAACTTTGAACTAAACTTACCTGCTAGAAGACTTCTTGAGAAAGGCCTTAATTTTTCCATCACCCCGAAAAAGATTCCAATCGAAGATATCATATGGACAATTAACTTGCTTACCGCAGATTCTCCATTAGATGCCATGAATCTTCACTGCGGAATCTCAACAAACATTATAAAAATATCAATTTTATATAATGACATATTCTTAGCATCCATCCATATATTATCACTATTCCATCAAGAGCATATCAATCACATATATGCAACATGTCATGACAATACTAAATGAAATATGGACTTATTGTTCAAACATCTATGGGCTAAAAAGTAATTTTATTGGGTACCCTACCCAAATGTGTGTCAATTTTTACATTGAAAACTTGTGTATGCATGTTTTAACTTTAAAATAAAATATTTATTTTAAAGAAGTTCTGAATGAAACTCACTAAATCAGTAAAAAATGAATGTGATAGTTATTAAAATGAATGTTGAATAAACAAGATAGAAACATCAAACATAAATACATGGAGTTAGGTGTCAACCCAAAACAGATGAAGTTATAAACACTTTGTAAATTCAAGGAGTGCTGTGACTCAGGTACTGACCAAGGAAAAATTTCTTGCAGCCTATAGGTAATTACAACATTAAAAACTCACAATTATTCTAAAGTTTTAATTATCACTTGAAAAAAGCTAAGCATGAGGATTTGATGGCTTTATGTGCAACAAGTTTGTCATTATTGCATTTTTAAATAATAAAAAAATATGACATATATTTTTCTTTAATCATAAATGTACATTGTTTCTCCCAACAATTTTTTGGCTGGAACTTTCCAATTTTTTCCAGGAGGGAATGTGTCATGTTCCTACCATAGAAACTTGTTTTTCTATAGCATTTACAGTGTATCAAAGAATCAAATTTGGAACGTGCATGAATAATAATCTTTAGTTATGACTATGAGGTGAGGATTTAAAGAGAACAGAATGTGAATTCATGTAATTTTTATACGTATTTTGGTGGCGAGTGCCAGGGACAAATTTTGTGAGAAACCACAGATGTTTGGAAAGACGGAAGGAGATTACATCATGATCATTCCACCCATCAAATTGAATACTATTATTGAGCCAAAAGTTGTTTTTTTTTAATTTAATTTTATTAATAATCATTGTGCTTCTTTGGTCCAAATTGTTTTTCTAACTCATTGTTTCTCCATATGGTGTGCACAGTGACCCCTCTCTATATTAATGCATAAATAAACCTCTACATAGTTTGTGATCCTGGTTGCATGCCACTATTTGTAGTTGCATGACATTGAGTATTGTTTATATAGTTGTTGCGAGTCCATGATATTAAATGAATTTTTTTAGAGGACTCATCCAACCGACCATTTGAATTTCATTTTGACAAAAACTGAGTGGACATTAGTAGCTAGGTTCACATATGTAGTAGGCACAAAGTTTTGGGCTTGTTTCAAGCATAGTAGTAGACTAATAGTTGTTTTCCATTATTACAACCACAGTTGCTACCACATTGTCACACCTTAGATTGTAGCCCCAAGTGACTTCAGAGTTAGAGTCACATCTGGATGGCCTGAGTGCCTCATAGCGATCAGTCATCACTCGTCATATTAAATAGCTAAGCATATAGTGAGTGACATGATTGAGTGAGTGATTATAATTTATGATGTTTCCAATATTTTCAATTATGAGTCAAACTTTATAGCATAGGAATTTGAAAATCTTGAGAAATTTACATCGATGGGTATTTCCAATGTTGCTCTTCTTTTGAAATGTTGATATAAATTATGTCCTTAAGTAGAAGGATCATTTCCATCTGCGGGGTGAATTCTATGTATCTTTAAAAAAACCCTGCAGTAATTCCATGTGTGTCCCAATGTAGACCGCAGTGTATATACATTCATGGGTGCAATAAATTAACATAAATGATGGATCCACCAAAACCCCTCCTTACACATAATAGGGAGAAATAAAATGTAAAAAGGAGTACAAAATATGCATTTATTTATATTTAGCAACAACTTCATCTACCTACACGTATCTGACATTAACTTAAACTACTTAAGGATAAATTCAGATTTAAAATTTTTTTAAGAACAATTTTAACTTTACACTTCTACCCAGGACTAAAACCCTTTGGAAGGGTTGAAATTTAAATGCTTAAGGGAAACATAGGCTGAGTGATCCAAAGGATGAGATTTGTGTTACTTTTTTCATTTCAAATATTCCAAAACGAGGTAAAACACCACCAAATATAGCACCGTATTCACATTTGTCGAGACTGCGAAAAGGGAGAAGCAACTCATTCTCCAAACTGGGGTAGAAGTTTGAAGTGTGTTGGGACTGAGGAATACAACCTACTAGATCTACAACCTGCATAAGTATATGAAAGGCTGATATTGATGCTCAAATATGTTGTGGTCTGAGATAAGAAGGTACGTTGTGTCCACTCTAAAATTGGTCTCCATATTTTCTTAAGCACAAGAAATGGGGTTATTTCTAGTCATTTTGGGACAAACAAAATTTTTGGAGATTATTAGTTTGTCTAACAGTTTTATTCCAAGCATCCCTGGTTCTTAGCTACTAAAAAAAGAACAAGAAGAATTAGTTTGCTCCTCACAAAGCACAAGTACCAGAGCCCTTAGCAAGAGATAAATATTGAAGCGAGTTGTCTTAGAGAAAAATGGATCATAATCCATCTGTGGATATAAAGTCTTATGTCTCCATATATTTCTTTTTATTTTCCCTTTATTCCCTATAGTTAGCTACCTCAAGGACTAGTTGCATTGTCAAGACACCACTGCACAAAAACCTTCGACCTATTGTTTGCAATAATGTAGGCCATTTGAGATCCTCAGGGACGCTGAGGTGTATCACATTATTTAACTTACTTTTGGGTGTTTTTTGACCTTCAAACAATAGCCAAAAATAGTGAGAGGTTTCACTTTTTAAATATGGGCAAAGTTTAGGGAATCCAACCAAGGTCTATCCACATTCTTATAGTGGTCGTTTCAAGTTCCATATATTGGAGATGCCTTGTCCCAAATGCCTTCTCCTCAATCTCATCTAGCAATAACATGACCATCATCCATATCTCTAAAAATACATGCATCATTTTGATTGGATGCATCACAAAATAGGGGGCATCCTAGACTTTGTCAAACCTCAGTCAAAGAACCTGATTTTCTCCATTGCTATAGGTTTGTAAGCCATGCCCATATCATCACCATATCGATTTCTTAACCCACATCTGATTTCATATCTTATTCTTCAGATTCACACTACTCACGCCATCCTCTCTGGCATAATTAGATGTTGGTCTTCACATACACACTACTCAAACCACCCTTTATGGCATAAAATTTAATGCCTTCGCATGCTAATATTAGCAGATAAATATCCCTGTCAACAGTTGTTTGGTTTATGTGGCTTCCCAAAACATTAGAAGTATCCTTGACATGCAAATTTATGCTTTGATACACTAGTAGAAAATGAGAAATTAATGACTAAAATCAGGCTATAAACGACTATTTTTTATTCGGTGACTAATAGTAGAAAATTTCCACTATCTTATAGTTAGTCGTATTTCACTAGTCATTAATAGCTTGACTTAGTAGTCATTAATTTATTCATTGATTTAGTCATTGATAGGCAATGATTTAGTCATTTATTTAGTCATTTTTTAGTCATTGCTAGTTAATGATTTAGTCATTGATTTAGTCATGGATTTAGTCACTGAGTTAGTCATTGATTTAGTCGTTGATTTAGTCACTGATTGCAACCATTAATGACCAAATGTACGACTAAATAAGCTACTAGATGTTAACATATTAATGAATAAGCTAAATAAGACTAAGATACGGGAAATTAGCTACTAATAGTCATATATATATATATATGCGAATTTAGTCGTTTTTGTAGTCACAAATTTATGATAGGGCATGGAGGAATCGAACCACCAACCTCTTGCCTATAATTAGGTAGGCACTCTACCATTGAGCTAGAACCCTTTAAGAAGTTGTTATTTCTTAACAATGATGATATTCAAACAAATTTTTGATATATATCAATATACAAACTACATAATTATTACTATTACAACTTACCAGTAACTAGTATTTATGTTAAACTAATCCCTGAGAGCTATGTACAATTTTACCTATAACTAAAGCTAATAAAAATACTACAAATACTCTTACCAAAGAGATTTAGTGATGAGTACCTCTTCCCATTATTCATCACTATCATTCTCTTAGTCCAAATAAGAGTCCTTCCTGAAAGGATTTCTAAGCCCAATGCCATCACTGAATAAAAAACAAAGAGTTAGAAACAAAACTTTCCCTCTTGTCTACTGCAATATTAAGAATCCATGAGCTTCAAGGTGTTTCAGATGTTCTTCATCATGGGCTATCAAAATTAAAACAAAACCCATTGCTTTGATAATTAATAAACCTAAAATTATGCAAAGTATATTCACCTTTTCGTTGAGAAGGTTCCATAATAAGCAGGTCTATGGTTGTGATCAAACTGCAAAAGGTTTCTTCTCTTATTGTGAAGCCTATTTTAGCTTTAAATCAAGTGATAAACATTCTAAGAGCAAGGCAGATTCAGAAACTTATTGCTAATGGAGACTCAACGATTATCATTTGCAAAATTAGAGACTTGACTCCCTATGCATTGTAATGTCTTGCAAAAATCATCTCTAGACCTAGAATTCAAATAATTGCAAGTATTTTGACTTGGGGAATTGTAAGTATTGCATGTATTTAGCATTGAATCATGTACTGTTTCAAAGGTACCATTTTGTATGGAGGAGTTATGCTTTGTGAATCATTATTCCTTGGCTATAAGGGCACCTAATAGTGGATTCAATAATTAAAGAGTCGTTGCAAATATAAAGAGAAATACCCTACTCCTACAACATTGCGTCTTTAGAGAAACCTTTAAAGGGTTGTATATTTGGCTTCTAGGTGATGATACCAGTTATTTAAAAGGAAGGACAACTAGTTAAGTATGAATTAAACTTGAAAAACTTGCAAACTATTAGGTATAACAAAATATATATCAGCTCTGTGTTACAAAATCTCTCCCATAATATTAACTATCACTATTATTTTTTGTCGACATGTTACAAACGTGACATCACCTTACAAGATCTCTCCCATTATATTGACTATCACTATTATTTTTTGTCAACATGTTAGTAACGTTACATCACGTTACAAGATCTCTCCCATAAGATTCACTATCACTATTATTTTTGCCAACATGTTACCAATGTTAGTAACGTTACATCATGTTACAAGATCTCCCCCATACTAGGTTGTAGAGCGCCTCTCGGCGCAATAACATATCAGAAATATAACGTGAAATTAAAAATAATGCAGCAATTAATGTCGAGGTTAGTTGAGTGTATGGGTAGACTACCTAAGGATAACTCTATCATGTAATTGCTGCAACATTATTAGTAATATATGGAATTTATTATTCTCTCCATCTCTCTTATTCATTATGATTTTTGGGTGTTCATTTATAAAATATTACACTTCTTTCTAAAAGGAAGTGTCTTTGGATCAGATGTATAGATATATATAATATATTGAATTACTTGATGTATATAAATTATAAAATGTTCTCTTTCAAAATTCAGTGATTGTACTTAACGAAGAACATGCTTGCTTCTTCTGATGCAAATATGTGATTATGAACTTCAGGGATTTACTTATTTGACTAGATTTTTGCTTGTTCTAGAACTGTATTAATGTTAGTGCCAAATTAGAGAACTTGATATACATGGGAAAAGAAAAATGAGGTTAATAATTGAATTATATAAGTTTATAACTAAGTATCTATGCATCCATGTGACCCAGATAGGGATAAGAAAACATCCATGACATATTCATTAAAAGGGGAGAGAAGAACTAACTTTTTCTTATTCTACCTGTAAAATAAGAAGTCGCACATCAATTTGTATCCTTCTATGATTTTTTTTCTTTTGCATTCTGTATTACACATACTGTTTTAGTCTAATACAATTAACATATGATAGTTTTGAATAAACTGAAATGGTTAACAATAAAGCTCTTAGAACCATATAAACATTCCAAAACAATTGAATTATATTCATATTAGTATTTCCCTCATGCACAATCTAAATTTCAGTTTTATTTTGTTTCTTCTTTGCTCTTTCCCTAGAAAATATTTCATGATAAAAAGTACCTAGCCTCCAGACAAAAGCACGACTGCAAGATTTCCCTCATGTATGGCCTTTAGTCCCATGCTCCACCATTTCTCTCTCTCTTCTAATGTCCTTTCCTCAACAGTTGAGACACTTGCTTTAGGAACTGGTTCTAGATTGAGTACATGTCGATATTCACAAAACATATTAACAATTAAGATTTTATTAACTTGGAAAAGATCAAATATACACCATAAATTATGGTAAAATTGCATTCAATAAATATGTTGACATCCATAGTTAAATATCAATTCCATCCTTGGGAATGAACAAGTTAAAGAAAAGCAAGTTATAACTTTCTATGAACCGAAATGCATCACATAAAGGATATAATTACACTCACGAAACGGTCTTTGCTGCTTCAAAAAATGGCTTTACTTCTATGTTGCAGAAGGAATTGGAAATAGTAACCAGGAAAGGAGGAAACGAGTATCCTAAAACATGGACAGTTCGGGTCCAATGGTAAATGAAAACTTGGGTGGACATCTAAAAGATTAAGAAAGATGGAAAAAGGAAAGAAAATCCAATGAAATGCTTTAAGAACCATAGAAACTTGAGTTAAAGTCCTTGAAACTTCATCCGAACCAACAAAAGCCCAAGTAAATTTCAATTAAATGGAGATAGAAACTCCTCAAACAATAAAAAAACTAGGAAACGTTTTTCAGAAGTGTCCAGGGTATCCACACCCATTGAAGTTTCCAAGTCTCCAATGGTTTTCATTACTGGAAAGTAGCCCCAAGGTGATCAAAAACAGTTTGGAGGTTACATAAATTTATTTCCTAAACTAGAATAGACAGGGGATCCCATAAAACTAAGGCCAAATGACAAAACTCGTAATATGCAGAAACTCTAGTCGAAACTGGAAAGTAATTCCCAAATAGAATTTAGTGAAGACCTACTAAATTATAGTTTGTTTGCTAAAGGTTGACAACAAAATTCATATTGTAATTCATCTAGACTAAGTGGAGAGGCAGGTGTGGGTGGGATCCTCTTGGATCCTAGAGGAAACATGATCCTAACCTATCAATGGGGCTTGGGAAGAGCCACTAATAACATAGAAGAAAGATACGCTTTGTATTTGGGCCTTGATTTTACCGTTTCCGTGGGAATTCAGAACATCCAATTCACTGGGGATTCTCTCCTCATTATCTCACAAAACTGTAAAAGAGGTCAACCATGGAACCCACAAGGTGCTTTCATGAAAAATCAATAATATTTCATTTTGAATCATAAATATTAAAAATATGATTTTCTTGACTACATTACTAGTATCATACATTGTTTAATACAAATGTATGTACATCTCGGAATTTTGATTCACATTCACAAATATGTGTAAGGATTAAGTATGATCCATCTAGTCTTGTGCATTAAGATGTGCATATAAATACAAGAAACAAATAAGAGGTCCATTTAAGAATAAGAGAAACAACATTTTCCATTTGGTTAAATATTTTTGTCCATGCCTGTGAATGCTGAAGGTGTTTCTCTCTATCAATTCAAGCAAGTCTGATTATAAGTCATCCAGGAGTTCCTTTATGTGCCTAGTTAGTGAGAAAACCACGAGGGCTAAAAGTTTCCAGTAATAAGCTACAACATATAATTGATAAGAAAATGTAAATCAATTACTGATATTCCAACTTCTAAGATAAAGGGATTTCCTGTAGTTAGATAGATTCTTGATTTTCTATGCTTATTTTTTCAATTCTTACTCTTACAGGTCTGGGTTGTATACTGTCTAGCAGCATACAGCATGCCAATAAAGGATAAGAAAGCAATGCACTGAGCAAGGCAGCGCAAGTGCCCATGTAATGGTTACACCGGTGACAAGAATGGAGTTTATGTTACATGTCCTCCTAAGATGGGCACATTGTTATAGGAATACAATAAATATTTTATATAAAGATAAAGTATTCTATGTATCCCGATAATACTGCAGTACATAGTACAAAGTTGTGTCCAGAGTTGAAAAAACATAACTTGCACAAGTATAATGCAATCCACAAGTTCAAAGCTTAGTCCACACAGAAAAATTCAACTGTCTTTTTTTCTCTTTTTGATTTTTACTTCTGTTTGTGGGTACGGTTGGTCATAACCATTCAGAACAATCCCTAGCAGAAGGGACATTAATGGGAAGGTCCTAGAAGTACTAGGGCACATATTGTAGCAGTTTGTGTAAAATGGGGCCCTTTAGGGATCACTCTTCTAGAAAAACTATGCTACAGTTACCCAAACCCAGGTAACCGACATATTGCAGTAAGAACTGTAAAGAAGATACAGTATCCTTCATATTTCCATAATGGTACATCACATAGTACAAAAACATGGATGTAGTTGAACAATCAGACATTGCACAAGGAAAATGCAATCCACAAGTTAAAATTTCCATCCACTCAGGGAAAAACTCAAGTGTCTTTTTTTTCTTCCTTTTAACTATTGATTCTTTATGGGGGTATGGGCGGTAATCCCCAGAAGAACATTTCTTAATGAAAGGGTTATGAATGTGGAAGTCCTAGATGTCCCTAGGAACATACTGTAGCAGTTTGTGTAAAAATGGAAGCATATCCCTTTTATAAAGAACCCACCCTATAATTAAATAAACACAGGTAACTGTGGTATTCAAATAAGAACTATAAAGAAATTTTGTAGGCCCTACCTTTTTGTATAGTGCTTGCATTGCTTCTTAAAAAGCCTACAACAATATGAATAAAGAACAACATCCATGCATTTCTGTGCATTCCAACCACTCTTAGGATTATACTAAATAGAGTCAAAGTTCAAACCAGTTGCTAAAAAGAGGTTTTTGTATTGCTAAAACTAGAAGGAGATATTATCATAATACTTTGTGATAGTGCATTGTTTCTAATGGCCTTGGAACTAGATGGTTTCAAGTGTTAACAGAAAGTATTAAATAACTTTTGATATTGTTTTAAAACTCCACATTTTTTAATATTCTTTTGATGTCCCCTCGATCTATGGGGCAACACTTCCAGCCATCCCTAAGTGCCAAAACCCATCCACCCCATCCCAGAATCTTGCATCACATAGATTATTTACACTGACAAAGTAAGAAATGTAAGTAGTAGAAAATAATACATGTTCCTTCATCTTATCTTGAAAAGTGGATGATAGCATGTTGGGAAATAATTTGAGAAAAATTGGCAGTAACAATTCCATGGATGGGACTATGATGAAGACTGTGAATGGTACAAGCCTGAAAATATCTGTTGTTGTTCTAGTTAGCTACCGCCTCTCTCTCCATGAAATATTCTTTCCACTTGCAAGCTTCAGTAAAAGCCTGAAAGATATTGTAATGTCATCCCAAAGAAGTTTAGTTCCAATCCGATAATGTTGCACTGCTTCTAATAAATCATGTTTCCACTGATGAAGTTTCTTGGTCCAATATTCCCTGCTTGTGATACAAATCATGAAAGCAATCAGCCGTGAACAAGTTTACAAGGGATTTGCACCAAAGATTGATGTGAGTGTGCAGTAAAAAACAAAGATTGAGGTAGCCTCAAAAGTCTAATACAAACACACTGGGCTAACTTTATTGAATGGTTGACATTACCATACTTCTAAACCTTTGCAAATTAGCAAAAATTTCCAAGACATTAGTAGCAAATTTTCTATAATGTACTAAAATGTACTATATTTGCCACAACTTAAACAGAAAAATAGTTTATTAACATTTGTTCTAGATTATTTATGTATAGACATGTTTCTTATTTCATAAGATAGAAAAAATTGCCATCTAAACTGAAAACTTACGTAAAATAGTTTCATTTCATAGGGTTTTCCTTGATGAGAGACTACCATGAAACACAAGAATAGAAAATCCTCTAAATTATTCTATTTAATTTCTTCCCCCAATTTCCATCACTAAATATGTGATTGATCGGTTGTATTTTAAAGCTAAAAGAAGTTAAATTCCATTCAAGTGATAAAACCTGCCTACTCATAGATGCCACCACTTTTAGTGTAGATCCAATTCCAAGCATTGTAGCCCAATTTTTTTTTACGAAGGCCTCATCTTTCTTGAGAAATTCCTACACTTTTTTTCCTTGGCTTTTACTAAGCTCAACCCTTCTACTGCCTGGTCACATTCTTTTGGTGATGCTTCAATCTTTCTTTGCTTTGAAACTTTATCTTCATTGTCATCCTATTCATCCTCAGTAGTGTGTTGTTTTGTTGCTGCAGTGGAAGAAGTCCTGGTGAAGTGAGATATCAATCTAACTCCTTTAAATGAGACTCCATGTCCCCTAAGAATGAGCAGAGAAGCATCTCTTGGAAGCAACCTTCCTGAGTGTTTTAGCCACTGTTTCATGGACACATCTAAGATAGTGTTTTAGCAACCTATCTGAGTGTTTTAGCCATGGTCTCTTCTGTTTCTTCATAAATTAGAATGATCTCCATGCCATGCACATAGGTTCCAATAACAACCTTTCTTCCATCTGCAGTGTAACTATCACTTGAGAAAGAGTGTTTTGCTTCTGAATGAATAAACTCTCTGAGGTTGAGAATAAGCTAATCCTCAAAATGATTAGTATCCCCATGGACATCCCGATAACCATATCTGACAATGCATCTGTATAACCTGTACTCTTTAGGGCCTGCACGACCTATAATAAACTATTCTTCTAGTGGTACATATGGCATTGGCACTAATTTAATGCATATAAAGACAAGGACCTAATGGAATGCTAGAAAATTTGTTACAAAATGTGTAAAATTTGCAGGTATCCCAGAGACAAGTTTTGTGTACATGAGGCCAATACTAGGGACCTACACAATCCCCAAACTAGGACCAATTCCAAGCAACCATTTTATGGATACCTTTTTTTCCATGTCAAATTCATACTTCTTTATTGTCCCATAATTCCACACATACATGATCGTCCTGAATATGAGAATAAGAAGCATAGGTACCCTGGCTCCTTCTAGAAAATTAATGAGAGAAGATGAGAAGTTAAGGGCTTCGATGGATCCGAAGAAAAGTATAAAAAATATTGCTAGCATAATACTTTTATGGCAACATATAATGATCACCAATGATGTAAAACAGGTAGTAACTAGCAAAACTGTGATGACAGTATAACGTGCCATGTCAACACCAAACATTGCAAAAACCATTACATTGAATGTCGAAAACATATCCTTTCACTCATGACAAAATTGCTCCATTGGTAATCCAAAATATACATAAGATCATAGGTGTAAACAACAAAACCAAAACATACCACTGATGAATTTCCCAATCATTTAGTATCTTGAAAACTAATAGTAAAAGCAAGACATAGGATCATCAAAATCCAGTTGATTTCTAGAATGTAGATCCATCCATATATTTTGTCAGATGTATGCACTACTTTCACTCTCAGAAAGCAACTGTTGAGGCCTGGAAATTCGTAGGCAACAACAGCAAGGGATTCTCCCCAGTCAACGTTCCCAACTAGCCCATGATTGTTTGGTGTAGGGAATATGTCCGGTTTGCGGTCCAGCTACCGTAGGTCAAGTAACAAAAACAAAGGGCTTTACCGGTTGCAACCCGGTCCACCGTATATATTTTTGTATTTTTGAATTTAAGTATGATATGCAAGTGCCTATCTAAGATGCAGATTTATAAAGAATGCAAGGAGTGGTAACAATGTGATGCACAGGTTCTTATCTCTCGTCTTAGACTCTCTCACATCTAAATCACACACAACTAGAAAAACGACACTAACTAAGCTGTCCCTAGAGAGCAAGATATTAATTCATGAGTAATGTAATACTATTCACATGTTAAGATAAATCACAGATAGCTATTCTTAGAATCAAAACACATAAACATGAATAAATATATACACTACAAGATAGATCATCAACCGTTAAAACCTCCATTACTCATAGTGGAAATTATCACAGAATAAACCAGAGAACATTCAAATAAGAATATAGGTTCAGAAAGTTAGAACGCTCTCATAGTTAATGAAACACAGTTGAAAATGAAATAGTTCCCTTCAACATTGTTCATTTTATCACATTCGAACATTCCAAACAGCACCTTCTCCAATAGGCAAAATTTGTAATTTATTATTGTAAAATGAAGTAGTTCCTCTTACAACAAGTGGTTCACAAGTTTCTCCAGGGAAAAATCCCTCCTTCCCTCTAACTTTCCTATATTTATACAAAAACAACAAAACCTTTGGCTTTCCCTGCCAGGTGAGCTTCGGGCTCCCCCAACCGTTTTAATCTCATAGTTTTGTCAGTTTGTGAGTGCTCATGATTCATACAAATGTTACATTTCAGATATATGATTTAAGAGCATTTTTATGAAAAAAGGGACCAGCTTGGTAACTGTCAAACTTTTCCAAGCCTGGGCATCTGCCTCTATTTATTTTGCTCAATAATCTATTGGTCTCTCGCTAGATCCAATTGAGCTTGAACCTGACTTGCTTCTTCTGTTCTTTAGTTCTGCTTCTTCATTTTTCTTTTCTTCGGTTACCTCCCTTCTGCTTTGTCCTTTAGATACGTCTTCTCTACAAAACCAATCACCCTGTCATGAATAACCAGTCATTAGATCAATTAGCATTTGAAAAAGTAACATGAATTGCATCAATACATGCATTATATGAAATGAACTATAAACAATTGAAAAACCCCCAAACTGCACTCTTCGTCACAAAAACTTTGACTCGACCCGCACTCATGGGAAAACTCCGCCATCCCATAAAGTAGAGAAACGGAAAAACAAAAACATGGCGGGAAAGAACCCTACCAACAGTCGAAAGCAATAGATACTAATCGTTTGGTAGATAAGCCACTTCGACAGGTGGAAAAACTATAACAATCAGATGATCAGTTAATCAGACTGCGGCTTCTGCATTCAAATAAAAATGCAGCGATCGAAAGTTTCCATGACTAAACGCCGGTGATGATGAGCTCAATGCAACCGCCATGTCAGTGACACAAGAGACTAACCCTTCGATCAAACATTAAAAACGCTCCGATAGAGAAAATAAATCATCAAAAAGCAAAGGTTTAAGCAGTAAATCCATGGAAACATCAAGACTAAGAATTATCCGTCGGTGAAAATAAAACAACAGCAACTACCATCGAGGCATCGGGAATTGAAAAGACTAATCATAAATCGTCGACCAGATAGATCAATACGTAGCCGCAACGGCGGAAGGTGGGTGGACAATGGATTCTGCAGCAAAAAGAAAACATCGGCAAAAGTCAGGACAAACCATCGGCGAATGGAAAAGCAGCATCGGGCGATTAGTTCCTTTGAGGAGCCGCAATGGCAGGTAACAATAAAACTACGGCTTCCGCAAACCAATGAAAACTTCGACGATCGGAGACGTTAAGACTACGGATCAACAAAAATAAAATAAGGATCTCTGCAACATCGGTAAGATAAACAACAAGGTTTCCAAAACGACGGCTGCATAGAGAACGATGGCTGCGATTCATGTTCAACTGACCTCCAAAAAACCAAATCAAAAGGTTAAGTTCCAAAAGACTTTTAGCTGGGAGATGAAAAAAGTTTGTTTCACCTCCGAAACAATGGCGAAAATGAGAAATAGACTTCCGATATCAAACTTCAACCAAACTCCGACATCGATACAATCGAAACAACGAAAAATTGCTAAGTTCTACAGTCAAAGCAAGGTCATTCAACTTCCGAGATGAAAGAAAAATAGTTAACCTCAAAATCCAAATTTATAGCAGAGAAAAACAGAGTTTGGGACTCCAAACACTCCCAGGAAAGATAAAATAAAGGAGGGTCCAAAATTTCAAAATTTGGGAAAACAGTTGTAGTTGCAACAATTGGAGGCTACCTGGTGAACCCAGATCTCCGGACAATTTCTTCCTTAAGTAACAGATTGTTTGACAATAAAACCAACATGTTGAATTCTTCTAGATGTCTAGATTCCCCAAATGGAAAATATATGTACTTTTAATCATTGATGATAGTCTAATTTAGGAGAATGGAACCCAAGATTTCCAAGTCAAGATAACTCTTTTGAGGCTAGGAATATGGGTTTCATTTATTACCTCTGTCTTCAGGTAGCTCCCAGCTTGGACACCACAGGATTGTAACATATGGTAAACAAAAATATTCATTTGTTCCTCATTCCCATGCCATTTTTCACTTTTTGTGCTTTTGGACTTTTTGTCTTTTATGAGTCCTCCTGCATGCCTTTCTTTCTGAATTTTTTATTCAGGCTCCTCTATCCATAGTGTCCTTTTGTGTGAGAGATGCATTTGAATTTCAACTCATGGATGGAGAAGAACTTTGGCAATTTTGTACTCATACAGTTCAGTACTTGTTTTGATACATATTGCTTTCTTAGGAGCTTTTGACTCTTATTTTCCTTTTGGCATTCAATTCTTGGCATGGGATCATTTATATATAATATATTGTTTACCCTGCTTCCTTTCCATGGGTCTTTTGTTGTCACCCCCTAGGACATTTTACATGTGATATGGATGGAGCCTCGAAAGAGTATTCCAGGCTTTTGATCCTGATTTATTTTACAAGGATTAAGTAGGAATTCAATGTGTTCATAGCCATTTAGGAAAACTGTTAAACTAGGATAAATTCTTTCAGATAAAACAATAGTACACAATCTTATAGTCAAGGATTTTAGTTAAACCAGAATTCTGATCCTCTCCATGCAACCAAAAGTTTTTCTCTTTTATTGAAATCAACCAAAATCTAGCTAAAACCAACAGAAATAAAATAAATAAAAAATAAACAAACAAAGAAAATTATTTATGTACAAAACAAAAGAACAAAAACAAAAACTCAAGGAAAATAAGGTTTGAGAACTAAACCATTTACTGGTAAGTTCTCTTCCCACCCCTATAAATCTTGCAATTTATAGGTTGAGGGGCCAAGTTTTTGCACAATCTCGAAAGGGCCTACCCATAACTATTGAAATTTTTTGTGTTTTCCTTTCTCATCATGGGGGTGGTCCCATTTGAGAACCAAATCTCCCACCTCGAATTCTTTTGTTCCAGCTTGGTGTTTATCAAACCATCTCTTTGCTACCTCATGTTGTTGTTTAAAACGTTCTTTGGCCCTAGATCTAGATTCCTCTTCCTTCAAAAGATTATGTATCCTTATCTGCAAGATTTCATTATCTGATCCTCTGGATTCCTGAGCTATTATGGAAGAGGGTAGCATGATATTGGGGGGTAGAATGGCCTCTTTTCCATAAACAAGGGTATACGGGGCACACCTAACAAATTCTTGGGGGTGACCCTATCAGCCCAAATAGCATTTGGTAATGCTGAGTGCCAACTCCTCTGATTTTCTATCACTGTCCTTTTTAAAATCATAATCAGATTCTTGTTCGTAGATTCAGCCAAACCATTTCCCTGTGGATAGTAATTTGCAGAGTAATGAAACTTAATTCCTTTCTCATGAGAAAATACAGTTAATCTAATGGAGGAAAATTAAGTAGCATTATCGAAAACTAAATAAATTGGAACTCCAAACCTGGTCATAATATGATCTTACAAGAAGTCCATGATCGCATCTTCATTTAGTTTACGCAACAGAATGGATTCGACCCAACGAGTGAAGTAGTTAGTTGCCATCAGAATATATTTGTGTTTCAAGGAATAATTTGGCTTTATCTCTCCAATAATGTCCATCCCCCACTGCTCAAAAGGTTCTGTTATCTTTATAGGGTTTAATGGTCCTACTACTTTAACTTGTCTTCCATCACACCTTTGGCAGATGTCGTACTTTCTGACATGGGCATGTGCATCTTTGAATAGTGTGGGCCAATAGTATCCAGCTCTAAGAATTTTATGTGCTGTTGTATCTCCAGAGAAATGTCCTCCAGCAGGCCCATCATGTAAGTCTATCATTACCTTCTTCACATCTTCTTTTTCTAATCGTCTAAGAAGAACTCCATCATAATTCTTTCTGAATAATATTCCTTCAATAATCTGGTATGAGGCTGATTTAAGATGTAGTGCTCTTCTTTGCTTAGAATTCCAATGTTCCGGTAACAATCCCGCCTGAAGGTAATGCACAAGGTCTCGATACCAGGATTCTGGAGTTGTGAAAAGAGGACATACATCCATAAAATCTAACTCAGCTTTGTTTTCCCAGATCTTTTCTTCATTGTCTTTACTTTTAGTCATTAGTTTGCACAATCCCTTCCCTTTTACTATGAAGGTTGGCTTGAATTCGAGGTCATACTCCTATAGAGCTGTTACCCAGTTGCCTATTCTTTCTCCTAACTCTTTTTGTACGAAAAGAGACCTCACAGCTGGGTGTGGAACGATTACCTTTGTCCGGTTATTAAGTATGTATGGCCTGAATTGTTTTACCAGTTTGAACATGGATGGGTAATTCAATTTGGCCCCTTGTAGACCAGTGCTCATAAATGATATGGGGAACTCATCTCCCCCATCTTCCTTCTGGGTAAGCACAGCTGCTAGTGAATCATCAGATGCGAAAGTGTACAATATAAAATCTTTCTCAAAATATGGACTTTTGAGGGAGGGTGTGTGTGCAACAACTGTTTTAATTTTACTAAATGCGTTCTTCTCTACATCAGTCCACTTGAATTGTACACTTTGCTTTACCATTTGCTGCAAAGGTTTAACAATTTGTGCGAAATCTGGCACAAACCTTCGCACGAAATTTATTGTCCCCATAAATGATTGCATGCCCTTTTTATTATGGGGTAAGGGAATCTGTTTAATGGCTTTGATCCTTTCTGGGTCTATGGAGATCCCCTTCTTACAAACCACATGACCCAACCACTTACCTTCTGTAACGGAAAACACACACTTCTTGGGGTTTAGTGAGATACCATATTTTCGGCAGTGTTCAAAAATTTACTTTAGATGAAATGTGTGTTCCTCTCTTTTCTTTGAGAATATCGTGATGTCATTGAGGTATACTACAGCATTGCGGCCAATCAGACCATAGAAATCTATGTCCATAGCCCTCTGGAAAGTATCTCCAATGTTTATGAGTCCAAAGGGCATCCTTCTGTAAGCAAAAATTCCCCACTTGGTTTTGAATGTCATTTTATGTCTATCTTCTTCAGCTACTAATACTTGATTGTAGCCTAAGAATCCATCTAATAAAGAGAATAGTTCATAACCCGAAACCATTTGTAATATCTACTCCATGGGTGGAACAGGATAATTGTCTTTATCTGAAGCGCGATTTAAGTTTCTGAAATCTACACATAGCCCTATTTCTCCGGATTTCTTCCTTGCTAGTACTAGATTTTAAACCCATTCCGAGTGTCTAACCTTGAAGATAATTCTAGCATCCAATAGTTTCTTAACTTCATTCTGGATTAAAGGTTCTAATTTTGGATGCATTTTCCTTAAAGGCTGCTGATAAGGTTTGATTCCAAATCTGATGGGGATAACATGTTGGATTATATTGGTGTCATATGTCTTCATATCTTCATATGTCCAGGAAAAAACATCTTTGTATTGTTTGAAAAGACTGATAAACTTATTCCTTTCACCCGGGGAGCAACATTTTCCCAAATTCACATATTTAGGCCCAATTTCAGTCCCCAAATTAATCAACTCGAACTGTAGAGATGAGCTATGAGTCTTCACATTTGCTGGTCTTCTAAATTTCTCATTTAAATCAAACATTCGCTCTAAAGTCCTGACTCCTTTAGGAATAAAATTATGGAACTTTAGCTCGACTTGATGTTCTTCATCATCAATAATCGCCCCTTTGAAGGTCTCGTCATTTGTTAGGCATTCAATAATTTGTTGATCATCATCAAAAACTCTTAGATTGGTGATCATATCTGGAACTGAAGGCCTGAAAAGCAATTCAACAGAGCACCGATTATTAGAGGGCACAAGCCTCGCAGCTGAGGTGGCCAACAAGTCAACTGCTGCATTCTTAAGTCTTGGAATTGATACAAATTTAAATGCATTAAAACATTCAAGTAAATCCCATACTTCATTTTGATAAGCTTTTAAATGAGGAGGAATGCAATGTATTTGATTTCCAATTTGTTTTACAATTATTTCAGAATCTCCAAACACTTTCAGATTTTTTGCCTTTAATTCAATTGCTTTTCTTAGTCCTTGAACTAATTCTTCATATTCAGTTGTGTTATTGGTACATTCAAACTCTAACCTACATGAAAGAAAATGTTTGTTTTTCTTAGGGTCAATCAGGACACAGCCGGCTCCTGACCCCTCTAAAGTTTTAGAACCATCAAAGAAAAGCGTCCAAAAATCGCTAACCGCTACTGTGCGAGAATTAACATCTACATCTACAACTAATTCTACTATTTTACAATCAATTTCATTAGCCTATGAAAACTGAAGGAGATCAGGATGAGCATCTGATGTATTGCTGGCTTCTTCCGCTCGATAGTTTCTTTGTTCTAGCTCAATAAAGTAATTTCCCAAAACAAAATCCACTGGTTCATTTTTACCTTCGAACTGAGTAACATTGTGTTTCATGTGGGGCTCCCTCATAACTTTAATTTGATTTGGGATTCCTTTATATGGTAGCCACATATGTGATCAGTCCGAGAAAAAATATCCGTTCATCTTTGCCGACCAATCTCTACTCAAAACAAGTTAATAAGCTTCTAGTATGTCAGCCACCACAATATCAATGAATTGACATACCTTATCATTTGAAGATAAGTAAACGCGAACATCCTCCATTTTCCCAATTACCTTCACATTCATTCTATCCAACTGCACGACCCTCCAAGTATATGGTTTAGGTTGCCCATTTATCTTTTTGCAGACCGACAAGGGCATGACGTTAATTTATGCCCCCGAGTCTACTAGGCAGTTATGCACATTGTGGTTGAAAATTTCAAAAGTAAGGAGAAAAGGTGGAGTATTGCTTTTAGGCTTACCTCCCACACTTGCTTCACCAATTTCTTCTTCTTGGGGCTGATTGTCAGTGGGAATCCTCTCCTCTGATACTTCAAGTGCTTTTAATAGATTTTCTTTCTACTCTGACACATTGCACATTTCAAATAATGAGATGTTTGCCCTTACCTTTTTGATATCCTCCACAATGTCATAATCCATCTTATGTCCTGTGAGATTCGGTTTAACATTATTTATCTTTCCTTCATTGGGCTTAGTAGGAATGTTGATCTGTCTAGGATTTCGACTGGTGATGGTAAATTCCGGAATTTTAATAGCTAAGGAGTTGTTTTGAAATTTCTTAACATTATTTTGAAGTCTCTTAATCTTCGGGAGCATAAGACTATTTTCCTTAATCAACCCCTGGCTTCTCGTTCTTACATTTGTTTCCAATATGTCCTCATGTCTTATATCCTTTTCTTCCTCGACATCAAACAACGATACATAGTCCCATAAAACCTTGGCCTTGTCCTCCTGTTTTTCTGTTGATTTATTGTTGTCTTTCCCTTCTTCATCATTGTCTTCAGTTAATTTAGAATCCAGCATCTGATTCATGAACAACGTCATTGAATTTATCCATTGAGGACAATTATTTTCAAAATGGGGTTTCTGGTGGAAAGTGCAAAAGTTATCCATTCCTACCTTCGTTAAGTTCATAGATGCAAGGCTGTGTGGAGGGGGTTGGGATTGATTATTATCTTTCCTTTTTTTGTAATAAGGCTTATAGAACTTTGGGTTTCCTCTTCCTTTTCCAAGTCTATGATTCTGTTAGAGAGCTTCTACATCATCTTTGCCATTCCTTCGAAATCTAGTGATTGCTCCTCTTTAGTTTTAGTAAATAACAAAGCTTTCCTCCCGACATTTTTTTCTCCTGACCGTTCAGGATAATATTCGATGCTTTCTTTTTCAGCCTCTACTCTCTCCGCCTCTTCATAAGTCTCTGCTAGCGTAGCTTTGGCATTCATTTTGGAAAAAATGTCCAACTCGAGTCCTAGAGCTGAGGTATAATATTCAATCAGAACTTTATTCAAGGGTTTGTCAGCTTCAGAAAAATTCTTAAGATAGGATGTGAATATTTGGGTAAAACTATGCACCTTCTCTTTTCTTTCTTTCTTTAAGGCACACAGTCCTTTCATGAGAGCAGCATGAGTTTTTTGGGTTGCATATTTACTTCTAAAAATTCTTTCAAAGGTGTCCCAGTCTGGGATAGAGTTGGCAGGAAAACCAAAATACCATGATGTTGTTGCTCGTTTAAGGGTATGCGAAAAAATCCCGCAAACAACATCGTCATGTTCCCCAACCCTTAATCCTTCTATGGCCAAATAGAAACTTTGCAAATGGTCATCCACTAACATTTTCTCATTTGGATCAAACTTAGGCAGCACCGTTTCAAAAGATTGAGGTAAATCATGCAACAGAGGTGTCAGGTTTAGGGGTGATCTGGCTTTCCAAGCCGATGGTGGATTTGGTGGGTTAGGTGGCTGGTTTGCATTTACATTGGCCATGAGTCTGGGTGGAGAGTGATAAGGTGAAGGAATAGGAGTCCACATAGGTGAACAATAAGGTGTGTTTGGGTCTATGTGATTCAAAGGATGAACAACCTCCTGTAATGCTCCTTCTACTAACTCTTCCAAGCCTCCAAGCAACACTAAATCTTCCAAGATGGGATGGTCTTTCTTCTTGTATTCTCTTTCGGGTAAATTGAGGATAATGGGTAATCCTCAAATACTCTTTACATAATCCCATGTGTGTATTCCCAGACATTTACCACTTGGTTGTCCACAGCAAACAAATGTTCTCTATTCTCTTTAGTATTTGGATCAGGAAATAAACTGCTTTCAAAACTATCACAGGTGGAGTTATTTTGAGGAAATGGATTTCCTCGACCAACCATGCACTAGTGGCCCTCCTTCTAGCGCCAAAAACTGTTGAGGCCTAGAAATTCACAGGCAACAACAGCAAGGGATTCTCCCCAGTCAACGTTCCCAACTAGCCCATGACTTTTTGGTGTAGGGAATCCATCCGGTTTGCGGTCCGACTACTGTAGGTCAAGTAACAAAAACAAAGGGTTTTACTGGTTGCGGCCCGGTACATCATATATATTTTTGTATTTTTGACTTTAAGTATGATATGCAAGTGCCTATCTAAGATGCAGATTGATAAACAATGCAAGGAGTGGTCACAGTGTGATGCGTAGGTTCTTACCTCTCGTCTTAGACTCTCTCACATCTAAATCACACACAACTAGAAAAACAACACTAACTAAGTTGTCCCTAGGGAGCAATATATTAATTCATGAGTAATGTATATTGTTCACATGTTAAGATAAATCACACATAGTTGTTCTTAAAATCAAAACACATAAACATGAATAAAGATATACACGACAAGATAGCTCATCAACCATTAAAACCTCCATTACTCATAGTGAAAACTATCACAAAATAAACCAGAGAACATTCAAATAAGAACATAGGTTCAGAAAGTTAGAACGCTCTCACAGTTAATGAAACACAGTTGAAAATGAAATAGTTCTGCTTCAACATTATTCATTTTATCACATTCGAACATTCCACATAGCACCTTCTCCAACAAGCAAAATTTGTAATTTATTATTGTAAAACGAAGTAGTTCCTCTTACAACAAGTGGTTCACAAGTTTCTCCAGGGAAAAAGCCCTCCTTCCCTCTAACTTTCCTATCTTTATACAAAAACAACAAAACCTTTGGGTTTCCCTGCCGGGTGACCTTCAGGCTCCCCCAACCATTTTAATCTCACAGTTTTGTCAGTTTGTGAGTGCTCATGATTCATACAAACGTTACATTTCAAATTTATGATTTAAGAGCATTTTTATGAAAAAAGGGACCATCTTGGTTATTGCCGAACTTTTCCAATCCTGGGCCTCTACCTCTATTTATTTTGCTCAATAATCCGTTGGTCTCTTGCTAGATCCAGTTGAGCTTGAATCTGACTTGCTTCTTCTATTCTTTAGTTCTGCTTCTTCATTTTTCTTTTCTTCGGTTAGCTCCCTTCTACTTTTTCCTTTAGATATGTCTTCTCTACAACAGCAATCACCCTGTCATGAATAATCAGTCATTAGATCAATTAGCTTTTGACAAAGTAACATGAATTGCATCAATACACACATTATATGAAATGAACTATAAACAAATGAAAAACCCCCAAACTGTGCTCTTCATCACAGAAACTTTGACTCAACCCGCACTCATGGGAAAACTCCACCATCCCATAAAGTAGAGAAACGACACAACAAAAAAACGATAGGAAAGAACCCTACCGACAATTGGAAGCAATAGATACTAATCATTTGGCAAATAATCCACTTCGACGGGTAGAAAAACTATAACAATTGGATGATCAGTTAATCAGACTACGGCTTCCGCTTTCAAATAAAAATGCAGCGATCAAAATTTTCCATGACTAAATGCTGACGATGATGAGCTCAATGCAACTACCGTGTCGATGACACAAGAGACTAACCCTCTGATCAAAAATTAAAAACGCTCCAATAGAGAAAATAACTCATTGAAAAGCAAAGGTTTAAGCAGTAAAGCCATGGAAACATCAAGACTAAGAATTATCCATCGGTAAAAATAAAACAATAGCAATTGCCATCCAGGCATTGGGGATCGGAAAGACTAATCATAAATCGTCGGCAGGATAGATCAATACGTAGCCGCAACGATGAAAGGTTTGTGGAAAATGGATTCCGCAGCAAAAAGAAAACATCGGCGAAAGTCAGGACAAACCATCGGTGAACGGAAAAGTAGCGTCAAGCTATTAGTTCCTTTGAGTAGCCACAACGACGGGTAACAATCAAACTACAGATTCTGCAAACCAATGAAAACTTCCACGACTAGAGACGTTAAGACTACAGATCGGAAAAAATAAAATAAGGATCTCTGCAACATCGGTAAGATAAACAACAAGGTTTCCAAAATGGAGGCTGCATAGAGAACGATGGCCGTGATTCATGTTCAACTGAACTCCAAAAAACCAAATAAAAAAGTTAAGTTCCAAAATACTTTTGGCTGGGCAGTGATGAAATTTTTTTGTTTCACCTCCGAAATAGGGGCAAAAACGAGAAATAGACTTCCGATATCAAACTTCAACCAAAATCCGGTAGTGATACAATCGAAACAACGGAAAATTTCTAAGTTCTATAGTTAAAGCAAGGTAATTCAACTTTCGAGATGAAAGAAAAACAATTAACCTCAAAATCCAAATTTATAGTAGAGAAAAACAGAGTTTAGGAATCCAAACACTCCCAGGCAAGATACAATAAAAAAGGAGGGTCCAAAATTTCAAAATTTGGGAAAACAGTTGCAGCTGCAACAGCAACCTAGTGCCAATATTTGGTTGATAATTGAAAATGTCCTAGTGATGATTGCTTGACTTCCAACCACTAATGCAAGTATTGCAACTCCTAGTACTTGCCACCGTACAGGCTCTGCCAATATATTTACACAATATTCTATTATTTGATTCATTTTGTCAAAATAAAGGCAACTTTCTCACTAAAATGACCTAATGCAACAAAATATGAATAAACATATAATGAACACATGCATAAGTAAATATACCTGGAAATGATACATATAAACCAATAGCATAATTATTGCTGATATGATGGTCTTTTCAGAGGTAAGCAGCTTGACCCATATAAGCTAAAATCAAAGCAGGATAATCTACAAAAGTGAAAGCAATCTGTAGTTAAACAGTCACCCATGACTTGTAAAATCATTGTTATCATTTGTGTAGTCTGAAATGATGTTCGGAAGCTCTTGGTCTTGAGTTCAGGGACATTTGGTAAGAAATGATTTGGATACAACCTTATCTCTCTTTGATTATAAAATGCATATTTGATCCTAATAGTTATGGTTCTGATTACTGGTCTGCATAGCCACCAAAGGCACCATAGGGAGCAGTAGGACCGACCTGGTTTCCTTATCCCCTAGCTCCAACATTTGCACCATATGAAGCAACACCTTGAACACCCTGATTTACATATCCCCTTCCTCTACCATCAACAACACCCCTTCTACCACCATAACTATTTCCACCAGATCCACCACCCCGACCGCCAACACCCTTATTTGATCCTCCTCCATAATTACCAACCCTGCCATAACCATCATCGTTGTCACCGCCCTGTTCACCTCCTACACTTGAATTGGTTGCTCCACATTTATTACATTGTGCTCTCCTAGCAAAGGTCACATTGTCACAGCTGGAAACAAATTGACAAAATTTGTAAGAATTTCTTTAATATTTCAACAAAATAACCAAATGAAGTGAAAAAATTCATAACCAAACTAATCAAACACTGAAAAAGAAAATTAAAAACCGAGCATTGTTAATCACTTTTTGAACAAAATCTAATTAAATTCAACTATCAAATTTCATTATAGGTCCTACAGACAACTTGGGTCCAAACAACTAGAAAGATGTAAAGGAAATGTTAGTACAACAACTAGTTCATGTGATTACACATACAACTAATATTTGTCAAACAGAATCTAAGTCTTTTAAGAGCCATTTGTATTGTTCATCACTTCAAACAACCAGAGGCACCTACAATATCAAATGAAATTATTGCCTTGAACTCAGACATTATCAGAGTTTCTTTAGTATCAAATGATACTAATTCTAATTTCTACCAACAAACTTGTCATATCATCTGAACTAACTGCTGAAAATGAAGGAGCTTCAATGCCAAATTTGAGAAACTTAAATGAGGGGCCTCCTGCAATGCCTCAAAGTTTTTTATTTTTGCAAAGATTTATACTTTATAATTCAATCCATACATCTTCCTGTACTACCTCTGTAGGTCTCCCAATGCCATCACAAGGAATCTTTATTGAGGAAAGAGCCATGCTACCGCGGGACGCTCAAATTGTTGGAAATGGACACTGCTCTTTTGGTATGAGGGTGCGCTTGAATTTAGTGGAAATGCCTCAAGTTGCACCTTCTCTTATTTCAAGAAATTCAGGAGAAACAAATACAACGGGGGAGGTTATACATGGTTCTACCTTGAACCCAACCCATCCTTAATTTTACATTGTTTCCAATGGAGTTGGCAAGTCATTAACTAATATTTCTGCACGGTTTTTAGAGGAACAAAAAGGGATGAAGGAATAATTAGGCAACTGATCTTTTGGAATTATAGATGGCTTGAATGGAACCTTTGTTGGAAATGATATATGTGGGTCCTTAGCACAAGTATCTAATTATCCAAATCATATGTCTGTTTTGACAAGATACAAATATGGGGTTCACTCTGGGAATAAATTTATTGAGTCCAATATGGTTTCTTCAACATCATATACTGGAACAACAAAAACAGGTTTTCCATGAATATCTTCCCTTGAAAATGTAAATTATTAACCTATGAATAATTTAATCCATATATTTCGAAATCATGTTTTGTGGTTAATGGAAAATTTTTTGATGGTGTCAAGCAAATATTTTATACAAGTGAAGCAAGTAGAGTGTAGCATGACCAAGAGTAGTGATTGAATTCCAAACTCAAATTATGTCAAGCTTGTAGAGGCCAGACCTGAAGCCATGTTTGGGCATAATCGATCTAGTCACCTTCTTCAAGCTCTTGAAAGGTGTGTAGCTTCTAATCATAATCTACTTCAATCTTTTGAAGATGGAACAGGAAAAGATAAAAATATGCTTCAACCTTTTGAGGCTGAAAAAGAAAAAAGTTAAAAACTCTTCATTTGTAATATTTTTGAATTTGTGCAGTCTCCTTCATATCCTCTATGCATATGTAATTCTTGAAAGAAAGAACACTATCCACCAACACAAATTTCTTAGTTTGGTCATGTCTTATATATGTAATACATTCATTAATCCTCATATGGATTGAGTGAATTCTCTTGTCTATGCCTTTAGCCTCCTTAAATTGATTTCTTATTTCAAAAACACAACTAGAAGGATTCATGCACATCCGCTGCTAATATAAAAGTAGCAGTTCGAGAAAACAATAGACAATGAAGACATAATAGACATAATAACTCATATTATCCTATACATGTATTTCTACAGATTTCCCAATTGTTTAAAATCTTTAGATCCAAGATTTTGCCATGTACTTTTAACATCCATTGAAAGATGTGAATGAGTCAGCAAACCCAGTTGGATGTGTTGGAAGACTTCCTTGGCTATCATCCAATACATTTGCACTTTTTTCCTTGAATGCTTTCCATTTCTTCAGATCCTGAGGAAGACTCGTCTCAAAATAAATTCCCTGAGAATCATCATTATCTATATCTTTGGGCTTCCATTTCTCAACTAAAGGTGCCAAAACATTGACAGCATGGCACATATCAGGCTGTTGATATGGTTCACATGTAGTGAATGACCTACTAGTTCAACAACAATGCAAATACTTTCAAGAGTTTCCTGTAACTTCCAGAATTTGATCTATTTCCTTCATTAATGATTCTTTGTCTGAGTTCATTTGGCAAAACCATGATGTTAAATGCACGCTCTCCTTAGGTTCATTCGCATCGAGTGCCCTCCTTCCAGCAATGACTCATGAGCTCCATTAACACAACACCAAAGATATACATATCTTCTTTTGTGGCGATTCGTCCAGTAACTGACACAATGCAAATTAATATTCAGCAAACACCAGAAGTCAATTTTTATCTTGAATACTGTAACATTCTATACCTATTCCCAAATCCTAAAATCAAGTATTTCCCAAGTCAATTTCTCAACTGATGATCCTTCTATGAAAAATAAAAAACATTCTCAACTAACCAGATCTCCCAGATAGCACTAACCTAAAAGGAATTCATTTCTATGTTATGTTCTAAATACACTGTAACAATGTTTTGAATGCAATCCATGTGACATCCGTACATATGTGCCATTCTAGTCTCTTTAAATACTCAACTAATAATGTACACAATATCATAGATAAATATTCTGGTGGAAAATGAAAAGTTGCTTAATTACCTGCATGATCGTCTAGATATCCAAAAGTACCAGCTAATCTGGTCTCCACAGATTATTTTCCCTCTAGTTCCAACTTCACCAATCCAAAATTTGAAACCTTTGCCTGAAAATCATATCTAAGAATTATATTATATGGTTTAAGGTCTCTATGAATAAAGCTTCTATGGGCCAGGCCATGCAGATACTTCAATCCTCAAGCAACATCCAAAGCTACTAACGCATATATTTTAGGACATTGGTTCAAGCCCATTATTGGCCCAATCAAATATATGCCTGCTAAGATTAGCACCCTTTGGCATGCACTTATATACCAAAATCATTTCATTGCCTTCAATACAGTAACCCAACAAGGAAACCATGTGTCTATGCCTAACTTTAGATAAAACCGTTATTTGTGACTGAAATTCCTCCAATCCCCTTTTACTTACAACTGGCACTTCCATTCTTTTAACTGCAATTATGGTGCCATCATCTAGTTTCCTGTTGTATACAGCCCCAAACCCACCTCTTCCAAGCTTATTTTTAGAGATGAAATTATTGGTTACATGCATGAGAACTTGCACTAATAGTCACATTTACAACTTCCATCACATGAAACTCACTAGGTCCACTGCTTGTATTTCGTGTATCACTCAAATAGTTTCCTCCATCACTATTATTATTATTTGCCACTTGGAATTTTCACCAGTGATTTGATCTATTTGATGGGTCTCTTCTGTCAGTGACAAGAGTGCTTGGTGCTTCAACTTGTACAGGTTGGCGTGCCTCTTTTTTGTATATGCAGAATGCAGTAGGAACAAGAAAAAATAACAGAACAGTTACAACAACGGATCCAACAATGGTTCCAACAGAGATTCGTGAAGATTTCAAATTTTCCTTTATTCGCATCAATTGGATTTGTGGGAGCATTTGACATAGTACCATTTGCATTGGGTCCTGAACTGATCCCAGTAGGTGGTACTTGGGAGACCCAATTTCTTAGTGTAGAAACATTTGGAGAGGCCACAGAAGGGCTAGATCTCTTTGGAGATAGTGACAGAGGACTCCCGAAAGGTGGTGACATGGAAGGGCTCACAGGAGGAGGTGATGATGACTTGACCATTAGAGGATTCCCAAAGTAAGCGCTTTGACTTGTGTAGATAATTTTGAAATAGGAGGACTCAGCTTATTATTGAAGTAGTCAAAGACTTCAATTGGGTTAGATTGGATGGAATTGTACCAGAGAGAATATTGTCGCTCAGCATGATAACTTTAAGTGATGCCAAATGGACAAGTGAAGGAGATATATTTCCAGCAAGATTCATATTGGGTAAATTTTAGTAGGACATATTCACATCTCCATACCTTCACTCTAATTAAATATTTTATCCAATCTGTAAATTGCAGATTATTTAGTAACAAAAAACTTAAGAGAAAGAATTTGACTGAAGGATTAACTCTAGATGTGGAAGTTTCAAAGAAAAACACAATACATAATACATATGATATATGATATCATAAACATCTAGGAATCTAAGCTTCACCAACCCCCGTAACTTAGAGCATCCAAAAACATCTAGGTATCTAAGCTTCACCAATCCCCATATACTATGTAGCTTCACACACCCCTTTTCCTACAACCCCTCCGAAGATAGCAATGCTTCCATACTTTGCAGCTCTTTTAACTAGAAAAACCCAGAAACATCAAATTTGGTACCTACACTAAGTCTCCAACCCCCGTGTGCTCTATAGTTTCACACATCCCTCCACCCACAACCTCTCCAAATATACCAATGTTTCCATACTTGGAAGCTCTTCTCACTCATAGCACCAAGAAACATCTATCTCTCTGATCTTTCTCACCTACACCAAACCCCGTATACACTTTAGTTTCACACATCCATGTTCCCACAACCCCTTCAAAGATACCAATATTTCCATACCTGTCGAAGCTTCTAATTCAGAGCACCTAAACTTTGGAACCTGTGCCAACCCTCGTATGTCTTCATTGTTCAGTGTCACATATCCTAAGAAACATAAATGTTGTGAGACAGTAAACATACATGCATTAACACAACAAATTTTTATTTACCATTGAATACTCGTAGAACCCCTAAATTCTTCATCAAAACTGAGGAAAGGAAGGGAAGCATGGGACAGTTTTCCCAATGAAGCCATGAGAGATTGGGTAACTCCACCCCCTTACAAAGCCACCATTTCTTTAAACAAGCTGAACCATATTTGTAAAGCTCCTCTCTCAATACCTTGGAAAGCCCAGGAACGCATCGACACCCATCAAATCTCTTACCCATAAACAAGGTTCTTACACTTCTCAAAACCTGTCATTTCTCATGGAAAACAAAATTACTTACGGAACATAGCGACCTGATGTTCTTGCTGAACACGTTGACCTATTGTTAACTGACAGGTATGCATTGGATGTTAAGGTATGCAATGCAGTACAAATCAATGCGAGCAGGATGATGGAAACCTACAGACACCAAAGCAGACATAGTAAAAACCAATGGACAATGCCCATAAAATGAAGAGGACACTAGGAAAAATCTCATTGGCAAGTAGCATTCAAAATTGAACCCTTCTCATCCCTTCCAAAGGTTCTAGCCCTTCCCAAGTGTAAAGTTAAAATCGCCGTTAAAAAAAATATAAAATATGAATTTTACCCTTCCAATTAAGAAGGGAATAATTTATATAAAAAGAAGGGCAACATTTAAATTAACCATCTATATAAATTTCTCAAAATGTTGAAATTCCTATGCTATAAAGTTCAATTCATCATTCAAAATATTGGAAATATGATAAATTATAATTACTCACTCACTCATGGCATGCACTCATTGCTTAGTTCTGTAAGATGGCGAGTAATCATTGATAACTACGAGTCAATAGCCATCGAGATGTGACTCTTCCTCCCTAATCACTTGGGGCTGCAATCTAAAGTGTAACAATGTGTCAACAACTACGACTATAAAAAAAAACAACAACTACTAGTCTACTACTAGGCTCGAAAGGAGATCAAAACTTTATGCCTACTACCTATGTGAACCTTGCTACCAATGTCCACTCTTTTTTCGTCAAAATGAAATTGAAAGGTCGGTTTGACAAGTCCTCATCTACAAGACTTCATTTCTTGCATGAATATCATGGACTTGAAACAACTATAAACAACAGTGGATGTCATTCAAATACAAATAATGGCATGTATCTCTAGGATCATAAACAATGCATAGGTCGATTTATGCATTGCTATAGAGAGGTTCCATTCAACACATGATATGGAGAAACAATGGCTATTAATAAAATTTAAAAAACAATTATCGCTCGAGAATAGTCTTCAATTTGATGGGTGGCATGATTGTGATGTAATCTCCCTCCATCCTTCCAAACATTTGTGGTTTCTCACAACATTTGACCTTAGCGCCACCAAAATACATATAAAAATTACTTGTCTTAACATCCTCTTCTCTTTAAATCCTTGGACCTAATCGCACAGTCATAACTAAGGATTATTATGCATGCACATCCTCACCTTATAATACGAATTGGGTCAAGGCGCAAAGACAACCATAAAGTATTAAATGTGTCAGGATGCAAAGAGAATGAGACAATTATAAGTAAGTCTTATATTAAATTTACCATATAAGTCTTTAATTAAAACTATCAATTGAGATTTGAAACAATATGATTGTTGTGAACTTCTTATCACTCCTTACCAATGTAATTACAAGGCATTTTTTGAAGGTGAAGTCCATAATTTTAGGGCTTCTTCCTCATTATCATTCCTTTTGGTAAGACAATAAAGAGGGTTGTGTCCTGCATTAGCATGGAAAACGGTTTTGACATAGAGGTTATACACATTAATTGTTTACATTAAATAACGACATAGAGGTTATGCACTTTAATTGTTTACATTAAATAACTTAAATTCCTACCCATGACTGTCGATTCACTGAATCATGGACTGGTACAAAACACAACAAATTTTAGAGCCCCGAGCCTTTAATTAGTCACACCTATAACTTTCTCAAATATAGCCATTAATAAACTTCTTTTGGTATTTTGGTTCAATTTAGAAGGTGGATTGTTGAGACTCAGACATGCAGTGAGTTGCAAGGATTCAATTGAATTAGGCTTGATTCCATTTCACCTCCATCTCATACATGTATTCTTTCACGACAAATGTTGAACAAAAAAATTCTAAATAGAGGGTTATGGTTAGGATTTTTTAATTAAGGTGATGATAGGTGTCCACGATTTACTCAATTTCCACCCATCGTCCCTATTGATGTTTTTAGGGTGCTTCTCGATCTCGATGGCTTCTATGACACATCATTTCATGTAATGATCAAGCCTAGCAATGACCTTTGCGTCTTCAATGCAGATGTGATGTTTGGAAGTAACATAGTGCTTAGGTAGTGCATATTTTTTAGTGCATTCATGGATAATGTCGGCACGGTTCTTTTTAAGTCTTAGTTGGATTGGGTGACCTGTTTTACCAATATAAACCTTCCCACATGACACGACAAAAGTGGATACAAAAATGGATGCAATAGTAGATGCAAAAAAAGACGTAAACATGGATGCAAAATAGGATGCAAATGTGAGTGAAAAAGTGCACAAAAAAAAAGGATGCAAAAGTGGATGCTAAAGTGGGTGAAACAAAACTAGATTAAAAACTAGACACAAAACATGATGTAAACTTTGATGCAAAACTTGGTTCACGATGCGATACAAAAAAATAAGAAGAAGTGGATGCAAAACAGGATGTAAAAAAGGATGCAAAAGTGGATGAAAAGATGGGTGTAAAAGTGCAGGAAAACATGGACGTAAAAGGGGGCACACCAAGAGTAGATGTACAAACTAGGCGCAAAACTGGGTGCGAAACCTAGCACAAAACTTGATGCAAAACTTGGTGCATAACAAGGAGAAAAACCCGATCCAAATTACACCATATTTAGAAAAAACATGCAAAAAAATGACTAAAATAGCACCAACCCGTGAAATTGCGCCATTTTGTCCAAAAAATTTGAAGAAAAATACATTAAAATATGGTCTAGATGCAAAAAAGGAAGCAAAAAGAGTTTCTAACCATAGGGTTTTGTTGTAGTGAGAGGTCATCACTGCATTATTATATGTATCATATTCTGTGAGGTCATGAGGTCTGTATTAAGAGGTTGAGGAATCAAAATATTTACCTGAAATTCTGAGATGGGTTCGGGCCTCTACCTTTCTGGGTCAGCACCCTAGTTTAATTATAATTGAGTCTTTGATTGGTTAAAATATTGTTCTTGGTGCTTCCATCGGTTCAACTATTATATATTGGATCAATTGCTACAACGTTTAAAGGAACTTAGCCTGGTGAAGCTATGTCGATTGGTGTAGCTAGACGTTCGACGATCACATGAGATCATGGATATAGTTATATTGAAGTTAGAAAAGCATCTCAGAGGTATGGGACTTGCAAGGACTCTTACATTGTCGAAGTATCAACAACTAGCTATGATGCTTCTAGCCAGGTATCGATATGGTACAAATTCTAGTACCTAATTCGTAATTGACTTAGGAACCTATTTTTCCTTTGGCACACACTTAACCAAGTTTGCTTCAATGGTGCAACAGGGATAAAGATGGTTAAGAGAAAATTCATGCAATTGATTTGTTGGATATCTAAAGATCGAGGTGCATGGAACCAATATTACTAATAAAAGGTATACAATTTACAAAATTTACACTTCATTGTCAAATTTGCAATTTTCCATGACACAATTAAAAATGACTAATTCATATTCTTCTAGCTAGTCATTTTTTATGTCGTGACTAAATTAGTCATTTATGTTAATCATTTTTAACTCTGACACTAATTATCTAGTCATATTTGTTAACTGGAGACTAAATCAGTCATTAATTTTAGTCGTTTATAGTTGGGTCAATCAAAATTGATCATATTTACTAGTAAATCACTTTAAAAACTTGTGGTGACTAGAATTTTTAGTCACCTAGTAGCTAATTCCTCATTTTGTACTAGTGATAAGTCAGTCTATGTTGGCCTCTTTATCCTTCTTGTCTTGACCCGCGGTTCAATAGTACCATAATACCAACAATAAAACACAAGACATAGGCCCGGTAGAGTATCTCTCTTGGCAACACCTGCAAGGCATGCGCAGTCTCACTTGAGATATCTAATGGGAAATTGCCAGAACCATGTTTTCGTAGTTGGAGAGGGATGATAGTTCCTTGGTGCGCGTCCAAGGTGCTCAACGAAGGGACTTGGATAGTTGGACGACCACTGTGAGACTGAGCACAACTATATGTCAGCGCATGCGACAATCCCTGGCCTTTATCCTTAACAACTGGTGCAACTCATGCAATGTAGTTGAGTCCTTTATCTTAACAAATTACCGCAACATATACTTTACCTATTGACATAATCATAGACATCCTCACATACCCTAATAATTCTATAGACATTCATTCATTCCTTGAGCTATAGACCAATATATGTATATGTTTCGGTGTCGCTTTAACAATCATTCGTTCATTGATACAATATGATATCATGCATTTAACAGTAAATGATCAACAGACAGTAAACAAGTAGCAATCACTCGCATTCACATCCACAACATCAATCAATCATTTAAACACAGGAAATAATGTGGAAACCCATCAGGGAAAAACCACCAAGGTGCTCTTCATCTGGCATGAGAAATACATATACCACCTTGTAGTCTACATCTTGCAAACTGATCTTATGATATGTCTTTCTGACTCTTTCTTCATCTCATGCTCTTTGGTTTATTCTTCTATATACTCCTACTGATCCACACATAGCCTAGATCCACTTTTTATCTACTATATGTGCACTTAGCTGTAGATTCCTTCTACTCTAGCGGTCTATGCACACAGCTACAAGACCCGCAGCTCAACAGCCTCCTATTGGTACTAGACTCCTCTTTGAGTCTTCTCTTCCAATAACCTACTTGAAACACACCAAAATTGGTGTCCTTAGTTACAGACAATCAACAAGTAATAAATAGTAACAAAAACAATCAATGGCCACCACCACCTACTACTATTAATACTAGCCCATTGGAAAAATCAACAATAACCAACAAACCTTACCTAGACTAGGTTCTTCTTATTTATGTAACATCCCCGACCCTATGACTGATGAAGAGGACGCTACCATGGCATTAACCATCGGGGCTACCAGCCCCATGAACATGTGAATTCATAAAAATGCTAAAACAGAATGCATTGAAGTTGAACATACACAAATGCAATTATTTATCATACGCAACGGAAGCAACATACATTCATACAAGCATTCATTCAGCATGTTCATCACATCCATTAATAGAAAATATGATTGCAGAAGTAAAATAGACAAGACTACTTATCTTGTGAAGAACTCGTTCCGCAAATAGCTACGTCGCTGCAACGTTCCACCCAACCATAGGCTAGCGTGCTCCTTAATATCTCAGCAATGCTACCACCCCTGATCTGGGCATGATTCTCCAAGGAATAAGGAACAAGAAGGCTTACACATAGCCAAGGATACACAAAACACAACCAAGCCAACATAGTTGGGTTTATCAGGCCATCAACAAGACAGGCAAGGAAACATGGTCAGTTTTATCAGGCCATCAACGAGTTGGGAAAGGCTAAATGCTAAGATGGTGAGCTCATTACAGAGCTAGGAACACCTACACTAGAACTAGCCTGACTTCTAAGATATTCACACACACCCAACGCAAGGAATCAGTCCCTTCTCTGCTACACAGTCCCTCAGGCCCTGCATTCCCTTCTAGTGCTATTCAAGGGTTGTGGAGAAGAAAGCCAACCCTCTAGCTCTGTTTGTGTGGTTTCCAAACACACCAGGTTTATCAAGCAAACCAAGCCCCCATCCATTCTCCCAACATAGTCCGAAGACCAACCATTGCATGCATGCAATTAATTAGCAATTACAGCTTAACAGGGGAAAATGAATCCAAACAGTCTGTGGTAGCCCCAAAGCATAACAGCATACACAACCAACAAACATAGGGAACATCAGCCCATTTTGCACAATCGAAGCCACTAGATAAAACTTACTCAACCCACACTGGGGAAAGAAAATACAATCTCCCAAACTGTGCGTGAGGGAAACTTGCACCAGACCCCAAATGTAAAGAAGACCACAACCATCACAACGTAAGGGAGACCACAGCAACACAATGAATCTTGAGGAGAATGGTGGCAACCATAGCTCATGGGAAGAACAACAGTCCTAATCTCAACATCAAAATGACAGTAAATTACATGGCCATACCAGTCTATAAGGAGATCATATAGCTGAAAACGTGAATGGCCCTTCACAAGAAAATCGTGGATCAAAGAGCATGGCTCCCAGCTCACTGTGTGAGTCAAAACAAGGAAAAATCTTGTGCATGAGAATAATGAACAGAAAATGGTCCCTGCGTGAGGATGAACAGCTTCACCTATGCGCGTGGATGAACAGACAATGGCAAGAATGCGTAGTAGTCATTCTTTTGCCCAACGTGAGGTTTAATGTACTGGTGGAGTGTGCGTGTGGGAAAGGACTGACAGTCCTGCCACACTCCACTCCCAGCCATAACTTCCTTAGCTAACATCAGCAGTTTTTAATGGTGGCAGTTAGGTAAGACAAGGGAAGGTGACACATGGATTTTTCCGCCATTGCACAAGGTTTGACATCCCCCACCCTTATCCTTGTGAAAATAATGCCCCTTCTCATTTTAGTTGCCGCGAACATAGCTGGTTAGAGTTCATTTTAATTAAAGATGCATATTTACATGATGACAAAACTTAATATATGTCGCATGCCCCGATATACCATCGATGACCATTTCAACCCGAAACATAGCATAACCAATCAATGGTGGGACCTAGGCCTTTAAATCCACACCATGATCATTTACCATATATACATCATATACATCTAATGCAACAGGGTCAAAACTGGGGTGTTACAATTTATAACTTCTTACCAGACCACGCAGGGTTGGCTACATACTGCTTATCAGTTATAGGTCATGATCAATCATCAATCAGGTTGTCATAGTCTGAGACAAGGAATTATTGGCCTGACTTACAAAATATTCCTTCATAAGTGTGTGCCCACAAGATTACGTCGTCTTTAACAGCCACAATATTCACCTGTCGCTTTCTGGCCGATATCACCTGTACACCTACCTGTTTACCTTTCCTCCGCTATGTGTTTATTTTTCCCTTCTGTGTTGTCCCTTTGCTTCCTTTATGTCGTGCATGTGACGTATATTCTTTTGCTTGCGCGTGAGTTTCTATCTTTTCTCCTTTCCTGGCCGAATAGGCCCCCAACACTCACATGTGGCTCATCCCAAGCCACTAAGCAAAAATGAACACGTCGTCAAAATTTTTCGCTTCAAAACTTAGTGTTCTTCCCACAAACTTTTATGCGTTTGGCACTGGCTGCGCTGCAATACCAACCTTGTCCTAGAATTCCTTCACCATCTATTGCATTCCTGCAACTTCTTCTAATACCTCTTCTGCCTGTGTGGCCAATTTATCTACTCGGTCAAAACTGATATGTTCCGATAGACCTACGTCTACTCACTATGCCATAGCCTCAATATTTTGCTTTAGCGGCTGTATAATACTTGTGATGCATGCTGCTTCTGACTGGTGCAGTTCAATATTTGCTTCCTAGGACTATTCTCTATCTTGAAGAGCCTAGACCTCCTGTTGGAGTCTCTTGACTTCAATCATCTAGGCTATTTTCTCGTGGAAGGAGAGCTTCTTCATATCTTCTTTCTCTGCTGCTATTTTCTCTTCAGCTATGCATCTATTCACCCTTATTCCTTAAACATTCGCATCCTCCATGAGTGCTTCCCATACCACAGAAATGTCTTCTAGTGCCTTTGCGCACAATTTTTTTCCTTACTTTATTTTTCCAGCAGCCTCAGATGTTGCTTTCCTGCATTCTTCGAGCTCTTCGGGAGGTGTGCTTGGTACCTATCTGGCATGCAATTCTTCAACCTGCTTTTTCAGATCTTGCACAATCTTAGTGACCCTGTACACCTTAGCCATCGAGTCTTCATCTTCCTGACCTACTTCCGATGGGAACTCTACGATGTTAGTCTTGATTGTCTATGCCAACATGACATGCTTCTACTCACGTGCTAGTATTTCCTACTCCATTTCTGCAAGAAGGTTGACGTGCCCCTAAAGTTCTTGCTCTTTTTCCTTTAGCAGGGCCTTGCATGCCTTTTCCTTCCTTTGTTGTTTTGTCACTTGATAAAAAACAACATTTTCTCTTAATCATACTTCCATTGTGGCTTCCTGATGTACTTCGTAGAATTCGCTCAGGGGAAACCTGGAGAAGTCTAAATGAAGTGTGGAAAATTCATTTACCATATTATCAAAGGCACTCAGTCCTATTCTAGTTTCTAGTGCGCTAGTTTGGATTTTCACCTTGATGGGCAACACTAACACTGGTGATTCTACTTGGATATTGGGGTCGACGCCATATGTCTTAGCCTCAACAATGGATTTGAAATCACTAATCGCTTCTATCAACTTAAATTACTCCCCACTTGCTCTACTATGCTTTCTTGCTGCATCTTTAGACTGGAAAGGTTGTCTTGCGCGACTTTAGAAACAGTTGCCTCTACCTCCCCCACATTGTCTTATGTCAGAGTGCTTGTGTTTGCTTCCTTGTCTACTTTTTGCTTCTTGCGACATGGTTGTACTTATTTCTAATTGGTTTGTGTCTAGATTTGTTAAGTCTATGGGCTTGGTTTGTGCTCGAAATCACTTTGATCCAAGCTCTGGGTATCCTTGTTGTCTTTCTCTTCCTCATCTTCCATATGATTCTCCTGTCCATCGCGTCCTCCATTCCCTTCATCATGAGCTTGTTGGACCGGTGGGTATTATTCATCATGTCCTTCTGGTAGGAGCTCTTCTAGTGGGCTATGCCATTCCTCCATCCATAGGTTTATTATTGCATCCATGTCCTCATCTATCACCATGAATCTAGAATGGTGCACTTGTCTCGCCACGTCTCTCGTCAGCTCCAAAATGATGTTGTTCAGTTTGGATATAAATTTGATAAATTTTGCGTACCTGTGTACTGTCGCAGGGAAGATTTAGTGGGATCGATGGATAGTGTCATGAAATGGATCCATATGGAAGAAGAACTCAATGATGTTGTCCTTCTACCTAATTGGGTCCTCCCTGTCCATCCACATGTTCTTATACCTTGCATCATGGCAAGGGAGTGGGACATCCATGTGCACATAGTTGGGAAGGTTATCCCATAGAGTGAATGAAATCAAAATGAGCAGCCATGAGTAATGGAACTTGTGAGTGGCTTCCAGCTGGACATGTGTGGCATCATCGATCAGCTCATTGAGAAAGTATCATGACCAATTGAATTCGCCACGCAACGTGCATAGCTTTGCAAGTTCGACCGTTTCTGCTGAACGCTGATCAAGCCGCATCTTGGGTAATAATTTGCATGATAAGATATGCACAATGAGATGCACACTTCTGTTCTGGATCGATCGAATGAGGAAGCCCCTCTTTTCTTGTTTCAATTCGAATCTCTATGTTATCACTCTAGGAAACTCCTCTAGGTTGCAGCTCGAGGATGCCTAGTAATTTAAATGTTTTTATGGTTTTCTAAATGGATCAATTCAGGTAACCTATAGAACCTCACACTCTCAAGACATGCATGAAACTCAATCAGGGATAAGGCTTCTAACTACCACTGTTCAGAGGTTTGATCATATGGTGTAGAGATGGAGAACTTATCATGCTGGAAGATTCATACATAAAACAAATATATATAAATGACTAATCATAACAAGGAAGGTACTTATAATTCAAATCATCAATATGACAATAGGATAATAGCTATCAGACATCAATAAACTTGAATAAACCTAAATAACACATTCAACCATAAACATAGAATAGACAGAAAATGGAAGCTGAACATATGATAGCAAAAGAGCTTAAATTAGGTCATGAGCAATATGAGAAGCTTGAAAATAGTAATGGTATACAAGTCCTCGAAGTCAAACCCTTTCAATAAAATAAGTCTTAAGCTTTATAGCCTTTACAAAAAATATTCAGATCCTGAAAAATTGGATCTAATTTACTAAAAAAAGACAAAATAATTGTTTTTGCATAATTAGGTCAAAAAACCCTAATTTAACTACTAGTCTAACTAAATATAGAATTTGTTCACTCTTTGAACCTTCCGATAACTAAAGTAAGTACTGGAAATAATTGTCACTAGTCCTCTACTGGATAAGTCACAGTTTCACCTAGATAGCTAGGTGTTGGTGACCTTTTCTTCCTTTATGTCACAGCAAAACTGAATCATACCTTCCCTGATATTTTCTTCAGAGTCCTTCATCTTTATACTTCATCCCTAAGATATTCATGTTTTCCCAAAACTGGTCCTTCATGTCAAAATTCAGTCCTATGCCTCTTTCTACTTTCGGTGGTTAAGAGGCCAAAATATCGAAACTATTGGCTGACAAAAGTAGTGATTTTGGTGGCTAATGAACTGCCTCAGCATCTGCCTAAGCAACTGAAAGCCCCGTTCTTCAAAAATTCTTAAGCCACCTAAAAAATTGTTCTTTCAATTTTGTCTACTTATCTTTCTTATTTAGCAGGCTCTATGTTAGGAAGGTTAAAAGCATCTTGGCTTGATTCCGGAGGATGAAGGCTTACAGCAGCTTCAACTAGGGTTTCCAATGTGAGGTTGGTGCTAGGGTTTTGCTTGGCCTTCTTCATCTGCAGTCTCTGAAGCCTAAGCATTCTATACAGCCTTGTGTTGTCTTTCAAGTATCTTTTGTTTAGTCTTTTTAGGAAAATGTACCTCTCTCTCATCTCTAGGTAAGAGTTGTGTAGCAGCTTGTTCCTCCTGGTCAATGTAGCATTGTTTTTCTTTATCTCCCTCTCTAAAATCTCCATCTCATACACTTGTCTCAGCAACTGATTTATACTTTGAGTATTGGGATTACTAGAGGAAGCCTTCTCTTCTGATTCATCTTTCTCTTTTGGTGTAGGTGATGGGAGTTCTTCAATCTCTACTATCAATTGCTCTGTTAGGTCAACTTTTGCCCTAAAAGTTTGGCCAAATTACTAAAAATTGGGGCTCAGAGATGGATTTGTTCCTTCGAATCTATGACACTTGGGTATAAAATGAAAGAGGTTTTTGTATATGGGTTTGTTCTAAGAAAAAAAGTCTCTCCATTTTTTGGAATTCATTTTAATTTTCCCAGGATATGGATTTCCAAAACATGTGTCAAATAGGAAATTATGAGATCTGAAAAATTAGGTTTCAGATATGGATTCAATTCTCACGATATACAACACCTGTAGGAAAAATGAGAGAGGTGATTGTTCTCTAACCTGTTAGGAACAAAAATATTTGAGCGTTCTGTATAATTATTCTCTAGTCTCTTAGAATCATCATTTGAAAATTATACATTTTCATAGAAAAACGCCACTTTCGGTGGCTTGGAGCGCCTTGAAATTTTGGTCTTACCTACCAAAAGTAGGGATTTTGGTGGATAATGAATCTTTGGTACATTTTCTAAAGCCACTAAAATTCCCTTTGCAACAAAATTTTATAAAAATGTAATCAACAGGCTTTCGGTGGTTAACGTGATCCCAAGTCGAAACTGTTAGCTGCTGAAAGATGGCTTTTCGGTGGATAATGAACTGTTCAAAAGTTCTCCTAAGCCACCGTAGAAAGCTAAAACTTTCAAATTTCTTAAAAAATAGAACTCCATATATTCCAACCTTGTTATTCACCCCAGTGTCTTTCGTAATATGACTTGAGATATTCATCCTATCAAAAAATAAATTGTATGAGTGAACTTATTGAAAATATATTTGTTTTGGGAGATAACATCTGGCTCCTACTCAGGGATGGGAGTCTCCCTGTGAGGTCCCAAGAACCCCATACCAAAATGCCTTTCCTAAAAAATAATAATTAAAGCTATCTTCTAGTGTTCCATTGGGCATGGAGTCATATGTCTTTTATAACTGATCCGTTGCACCTTGTTTGTAGCTCGGTTTGCTTATTCATGAAAACAACTGAAAATGACCTAGATGCTCATATTAAGAGATTATTTTCCTATCTATTCCTACTCCTAATTCTAATCATTAGAGGCTTCTTATCACGTGACATCATGCTTCCATTAAAGCCATGTCAAAAGTTGCTCTGCTAAACTTATCCTTGATCTTGACCCGAAAAATAAATGAAACCCTAACATGCAGCAATGTAGTTTCAAAGGGTGAAAAAACAAACTATCATCTGACAAAAATATTTTGATATCTACACTACTTATAAGTTTCAGATAGTTAGAAACAGGGTCATAAAAACCATAAAGTAATACCTCTCTATGATGTTGTTCCAACTGAATGAAATGTTGCTGCTGGCTGCTTTCAGTGATCTCCATGTCAACTATATATTGCTCAACCTCTGACTAGGAAGGATGAGTTATGCCTTGCTGTTCTGGAATTTTCAGATCATCATCATCCTCTTCATATCTATTGCATTCTTCCTTTGTCTGCAAATCAAAAAACTGAGGGCTGCCTTTAGTATTTGCTGTAGATCCAAAGTTGTTACATGTTGTTCCTTCAATCTACTCATTATCTTTCGGGTTTCCAAAGGGGACAAAATGATCTTCTTGACACCCTAAGTCAACAAATGGATTTGGTACAAAGTCAAAAGCATCTATATTATTGTTAACATTCTGAATATCATTAATAACTCGATCACAATGAGATATGTCCCCTATTGCAGCATACTCTTCATAGCTATCATTAACCATAGCATGCATATGTCACTGATCATCTCTTTGTGGAAAAGTAGAACTAAAATAAATTCCAGAAGTGGACAAATCCTCACAAAACTTGAAATATTCTTCTCTATTTACCTTTTCATCCTCAAAATGCAACTTATATTCTTCACAACAATTATCAAATGCAAATTCATCTGAATAGTACCTTTTACAATGCTCATTGAATGCTTTGTGAAAATCTTTCAATGATGAAATACTGGAAGGAGGTAAAGAAAAATACCACTAACATGTATCACCATATAATGAATACATGAACATATTCATGTTGCTGATCTAATAGATCCATGCATTCATGAAACTTGAGGAGGTGTTCTGCAGGATTGTCTTCTTCCTCCTCTTTGAAGGCAGGTAGAAAATCTCTGGCATTCAGACATATTAGGTATTGGATGTGGGAAACCAGGAACTGAAGAGAAGTCAAGAGGTGCAAACCTCTAAGCCAATAGAGCAGCAAATTATTTTGACATCTTAATATTTTGGAGTCGCCGATAATTTCGTCCTTCATGGAGTCGCCAGGGATGAGATCTTCACAAGCAACAGTGCTTGAATATTCCTCAACCCTAAAATTTTCTGATGTATTTAAAACTCTTGAGATTTGAACGTTTTAGCAGAAGAAATAATAGCAGAAATATCTCTTGAAATACCTAATGTAGCTTCCTTTGCAGCTCTGGAGGTCTGCCTTAGTGATTCCCTATCTCTTCTTAGGATCTCTTCTGGATCTGAAACAGGTGTTACTAGTGGCCCTTTAGGGTTTTATTTGGTACTTGGTCTTCTTGAAGCCACCTTAATCCAATGGACTCACCAGATAGATGATTACAACCAAAATAGTGTCCACACTTTGTCTATCATCAAAGCAAGTATCTATGTCGTCTCCTAGGGAAGCTGAGCTTCAGCCTCCTCTCCCCGGCAATAACGCCAATTTCTTATCACTCCAAGAAACTCCTCTAGCTTGCAGCTCGAGGATTCCTGGTAACTTAAATGTTTTTAGGGTTTTCTAAATGAATCAAGTTAGGTAACCTATAGAACCTCACACTCATGCATGAAACTCAATCAGGGATAAGGCTTCTAACTACCACTATTTAGAGGTTTGATAATATGGTGTAGATATAGAGAACTTATCATGCTGGCAGATTCATACATAAAACAGATATATATAAATGGCTAATCATAACAAGGAAGGTACTTATAATTAAAATCATCAATATGCCAATAGGATGATAGCTATCAGAAATCAATAAACATGAATAAACCTAAATAACACATTCAAGCATAAGCACAGAATAGACAGAAAATGGAAGCTGAACATATGATAGCAAAAGAGCTTAAATTAGGTCATGAGCAATATGAGAAGCTTGACAATAGTAATGGTCTACAATTCCCTGAAGTCAAACGCTTTCAATAAAATAAGTCTTAAGCTTTATATCATTTAAAAAAAATATTCAGATGCTGAAAAATTGGATCTGAGTTACTAAAATAGACAAAATAATTGTTTTTACATAATTAGGTAAAAAAACCCTAATTTAACTACTAGTATAACTAACTATAGAATTTGTTCACTATTTGAACCTTCTGATAACTAAAGTAAGTACTGGAAATAACTGTCACTGGTCCTCTACTATATAAGTCACTGTTTCACCTAGATAGCTAAGTGTTGGTGACCTTTTCTTCCTTTATGTCATAGCAAACTGAAGCATACCTTCCCTGATGTTTTCTTCAGCATCCTTCATTTTTATACTTCATCCTTGAGCTATTCATGTTCATGCAAAACTGGTCCTTCGTGTCAAAATTTGATCCTATGCCTCTTTCTGCTTTCAGTGGTTAAGAGGCCAAAATATTGGAACTATTAGCTACCGAAAGTGGTGCTTTCAGTGGGTAATGAACTGCCTCAGTGTTCGCCTAAGCCACTGAAAGCCCTGTTCTTCAAAAATTCTTATGCCACCTCCAAAATTGTTCTTTCAAGTTTTTTTTCTTATCTTTCTTATCGAACAAGCTCTATGTTAGGAAGTTTAATAGCAGCCTAGCTTGATTCTGGAGGCTGAAGGCTTACTGCAGCTTTAGCTAGGGTTTCCAATGTGAGGTGGGTGCATGGGTTTTGCTTGTCCTCCTTCATCTGTAGTCTCTGAAGCCTAATCATTCTATATAGTCTTGTGTTGTATTTTAGGTATCTTTTATTTAGTCTTTTTAGGAAGACATACCTCTCTCTCATCTCTAGGTAAGAGCTGTGCAGTAGCTTGTTCCTCCTAGTCAATGTAGCATTTTTTTTCTTTATCTCCCTCTATAAAATCTCCGTCACATACACTTGTCTTAGCAAATGATTTATCCTTTGAGTCTTGGGCTTGTTAGAGAAAGCCTTCTCTGCTGGTTCATCTTCCTCTTTTGGTGTAGGTGATGGTATTTTTTCAATCTCTGCTGTCAATTGCTCTGTTAGGTCAGCTTTTGCCCTAAAAATTTGGCTAAACTGTTGAAACATGGGGTTGAGAGATGGATTTGTTCCTTCAAATATGTGATACCTGAGTATAAAATTAAAGAGGTTTTTTTAGATAGTTTTCTTCTGAGAAAAAAACTCTCTCAATTTTTTGGAATTCGTTTTAATTTGCCCGGTATCTAGATTTCAAAAACATGTGTCTAACAGGAAATTCTGAGATTTGAAAATTAGGTCTCAGAGATGGATTCAATTCTCCTGATATGCAACACCTGTAGGAAGCCTGAAAGAGGATATTTTTCTATGACCTATTAGGAGCAAAAACCTCTGAGCGTTATGAAGAAGCATTCTCTCGTCGCTCAAAATCACCATTTTAAAATGATTCCTTTTCACAGAAAAATGCCACTTTCGGTGGCTTGGAGCGCCCTGAAATTTCAGTCTTAGCTGCCGAAAGCAAGGATTTCGGTGGATAATGAACCATTGGTATGTTTTCCTAAGCAATCAAAAGTACCTTTGCAACAAAATTTTATAAAAATGTGATCAACAGGATTTCGGTGGTTAACGTGGTCCTAAGTCGAAACTGTTAGCTGCTGAAAGCTGGATTTCAGTGGCTAATGAACTATTGAAAAGTTTGCCTAAGCCACTGAAAGATAAAACTTTCAAATTTCTTAAAAAATAGAACACCATATATTCCAACCTTCTTAGTCACCCCAATGTCTTTCATAATATGACTTGAAATATTCATCCTATCAAAAAATAAATTGTATGAGTGAACTTATTGAAAATAAATTTATTTTGGGAGATAACACTCTGCTTGGTCCAGTTGGTATCTTTTCAGGCCAAGTAAGGTGCAGGATCGTCGCCTATTTTTGGAAAACCTATGATCGCCAAATAATCTTGGCATTGACCAAGTATTGTTTATCAAGCCACAGGAATCCTCTATGAAAATAGACCAGCAACTGCTTCACATACATGATAACCTATAAACTGTGGAAAAAATGGGGCATGAATAGCAGGTTAAGAAAACCTAAGTAGTCAACTCATTTAGCCCACTCCAATAGCCTGAGTCCTTATGCTTGACCTGGTTCGGCCTGGTTTGGGATCAGGAAGTCCCCTCTCTTTAGTCCTTCCTGAAGTCGAGTGTCAAAGTCTTAGAACTTCACCTTTTCCAACTTGGGCATGATATCCAACACTAGTGGAACACCATTGGGGATCTGCGGCGCTAACAGAGTTGTAGGCACCCTCTTTAGGAGTTTCAATACCTCGACGTCAACTCTCCTTGGCTGAACATAATACGGGAAATTATGATTAGCTGGCTCTGCATCTAGCTCTCTTCGTGGTGATGAGTCTTCTTCCATGTGGTCATCTACCTGCTCATTCTCTTGGTCTTCTTCTAAGGGCCTTTTTCCATGAGCCTCGGCAGGAGTGGCAGTATTTTTACATTCCCTTGTCTGCTGGACTTTAGATGGTCCTCCAATTGCTGGCTCGCTAGGATGTCTCGGATCCATAACAGGTGGTATCAGAGTTGGGGTAGGCACAGCACGGGATTTCGGCGTCAGAATTGTATGATGACCCCCGCATTGATAGGTTGCTTTCACGTTCTCACCATTGGATCGGTATCGGGTTGTTGCTTTAGTTGTTGTATCTTTGGGGATTGAATCTCTTCTTCAATGGGGAAACCAAAAATAACAGTTGAGTTTGATGGCTCACTGTTGCTGGGATTCTCAATAACCATGGGCATCGACTTAGTTCAAAACGAAGGACAGGGTTCGGTTCTATAATCACTCAGCTTTGGTTCTTTCTAGCATACTCTGGTTGTAAAAGAATGCTTATCAGTGAAGCCTTGCATTTATCTATGTCAGCACATTATGTAGTTGAAATCCATCGGGCGGTTAGGGTCTAATTCGTCACATGGGATTTTCAGTTGTTGCATCCAGTCATTAAGTCGTTAACTCAAGTGTTGCGTTGTCCCTGTCGGGACAGTTATGGGAAATCTGTCAGATGTGACCTTTCAACACATCGTCATTCTCCTCGTCTTGCATCAAATTAATTACACTTAGCTGTTACAGCTGCCTGAATATCTGCCAGATATTCACACTTTAATGCTGGCCATCCTATCATTTCCTCTTTTTGAATTTCTCTCCACCTTTTTACTGCACTTTCCATTTTCTGTGCATTTTTACACTTTTTCCCTATGCTTCGCACTTGTTCAATCGCAAATGTGCGACAGAGCCATTTTTACGTCTTTTGGACCTTATGCTCCCCCCCCCTCCTCGACACAGTTCTAACCTGGGATGTTATGACCATTGTAGTATGGTTTTAGGAGACTACCATTGACCATACCTGCAACATAGGCACCGTCTAGCTTCTGAATTTTTACTGTGCCCACATCAGTGGTGTGCATGACCATATATGCTCCTAGCCAATGCGTCTTTAACTTTCCTGGCTGCTTGAATTTTTTTTTGTCATATAGCAACACAAGTCCTCCGACTTCGAAGGGTTTAAATAAAATGTGGTGATCATGCCATGCTTTATGTCGTTGCTTCTCAACTATCTAGTGGAATCCTTTGACAAACTGCTCTTCTTCCATTTGCACTAGTTGTGTTAGCCTCTGCTCGATAGCTTCTCCTTCAGTCATCTCCGTTAGCACAACGATTCTCAAACTTAGTACAATATATTCCATTGGTACAATAGATTTCTGTCCATGTACTAGTCTGAATGGAGTGTTCCCTGTTAGTCGTTTACAGGTTGTGTGATATGCCCATAGCATGGCTGATACTTTTTTGTCCTAAGCATCTCGGCGCATGTTACATACCTTGGTCAATGCATTCTCCAAAATATTGTTGAAATCTTCGACCATTCCATTCTCCTAAGGGTGATAGGGAATTATCTTCTTATGCTGGATCTAAAATTCTACAGTCAGCTTAGCAATTACTTTGTTAACAAAATGCGTACCTTGGTCACTTAGCAGTATCTTTGGAAAACCAAATCTGGTGACAACATTTTCAAACCGAAACTTTGTCGCAGTCTCAGCGGTACAATATTTAACAAGCGCAGATTCATGCCATCTTGTTAAATAATATGTCATAGTGATGATGTAGAGCGCACCAGTTCTCTTTCCTTGCGGGCTGATGGGTCCAACAAAATCAACTGCCCATTTTTTGAATGTTTGAAGGGTTATATGTGGTGCAAGTGGAATCTTGTCGTGGCACGATGATTTTCGTGTCCTTTTACAAATATCACAGCGCTTGCAGAAGCTTTTAGTATCCATGTGTATGGTTGGCCACCATAACCCTACTTGCAATATCTTGTGTGCATAGTGTCCTCCTGCGACACCAGCATGTGCTTCAATCATAACCCAAGGTCATTCATATTCAAAGACACAGCGACACAGTACCTCATATGCACCCAAATTATATAGGTGTCCCATGACCAATGTATAATCAGTAGCTCTAACAACCAAGTGTTTCTTGTGTTTAGTTTACATTCCTTCAGGTGCATATCCTATACTTAAGAAGTGAATGATGGCATTAAACTCATGGTTCTAGTCATCCATCATGTGGATCAGAAATAGTTGAACGTCGAGCAAGTTACCTTGCAAGCTGGTTGGTTCTTAACCACTTTCTATCCTTGATAGGTGATTTGGTCCAACATTCAGTCGACCAGGTTTAACAATGACCTCAAAATAGAACTCCTAAAACAGGAAAATCCATCTATAGATCTCCCCCCCAACACTGTCTTGTTGACTAGGTATTTCAGGGCTGAATGGTCAGTGTACATACGAAAATGTCCACCCAACAAATAGTGTCAGAATTTATGAAGCACATAGACCATAGCAAGGCCTTCTCTTTCTGTCGTCATGTAGTTCTTGATAGTTTCCTTCTTCCGAAGGAAATAGGATGATCAACGACACCCTCTATGGTTGCATCAAGACTATGTCGAGCACGATAAACGACGCGTCAACATGGACATGGAACACCTTCTTCCAGTCTGAGAATACCAGTATTGGCGCAGTGGCCATTGTAGTCTTCAAATTATCTAATATTTCTTGGCAGTCTGTTATTCACTAGAACTTTGTGTCTTTGTTCAATAGTTTCCCCATAGGTGCAATGATTGCTGCATGTCCTCGTATAAACTTCTGGTAGTAGCGTGTATGTCACAGAACTAATATTATTTGTGTGACTAGTGTAGGTGGTGGTAAGTCCAAGATAATCACAATCTTTGCTGGGTCGACCAAGATACCGCCGTGACATATGACGTGACCCAACAGCACGCCAAATGGTGCACAGAAAATACATTTCTTAGAATTAAGCACAAATCTGATATTGGCGAAAACGGTCCAGCATTATGCATAGATTCTCGATATGGTCTATTACTAGTCCAAACACAGTCCAATCATCAAAGTATACATCAAGAAATTTATGAATAAAATATTTAAAAGCAGAGAGTACTATTCTAGAAAAAATAGCAGGTGCATTCTTGAGTCCAAAGCACATTACCATATACTAGTAGCATCCCCATTCAGTGATGAAGGTTGTTTTGTGGAGATATTCCTTCGTAATTCTAACTTGATGATAGCCCAAAAATCCATCAGTAAATGATTACATCTCTTGACCTCTGACACCTTCAAGCACTTCATCGGTAAATGGTGTTGGGAATGCATCATGCAAGCATGCGTCGCTTAGTTTCCTTAAGTCGACACAGATATTGACTTCACCTATTGTCTTCTTATCTTCGATCACTATAGGGATGATCCACACTGATTCCTCAACTGGTTCAATAATTTTGGCATCGACCATACGATTTAGCTCTATTTTTACCCTTTGTTTATACTTGGGGTTCATCCTATATGGTCGTTTCTTACTGGGTTTAGCATCCAGTCGTAGGGGTATTTTCATCTCCCCAAAGTATCCCACTATTCCCTTCATCTCTGAGAAATCAGTTGGGAGTAGGTCTTGATATTCATGCAACGAATATGTCATCTTCGTAACTATCTCTTCATCCCAATAATCTCCCATATTGGCAAAATTTGGGTTGTCTAATGACCCAATGTTTACTTTCTTAATTTTTAATGGTTTAAGGAATTGGTCACTCGAGATACCACTTCCTTCGACTACATGAATGCCTTCTGAATATAGTATGTTTATGTTGGTCGGATCATCATCTGGATCTCCAGCTAGATTGTAGCAATCCATCCCTTGCTGAATGGTTGCACTACACTAGTGAGAGTTAGCCTCGTAATTAGGGACCTTAGCAAATATCGTTTCCTTTATCACCTAAACCGTAGCATCAACTGCAGTGTGCTCATCAGCAAATTCAAATGTATGTGCAAACTTCTTAGCGAGCCCTTCCCACTCTTGGGTTTCTTGTCACAAGTTCATAGGTGTACATCAGGTTTTAGGTGTCATTTCCAATGTATGTATGAAATGATGTACCCACTCCTGCCTCGGGTATTCTGCAAATGTGATGCGACAATGATTAAGATGTTCCATAGGGTTTACCTGGGTGACCTCTTCTCTGAATCTGACTTCCATCAATCTTCTGTAGTGTGGACAATTTGTTATATACTTCTTATGCGTACCCCACCATCTAGCGGGCGTAACTTTTAGGGCATGATCCAGTGTGGAAAAGCACTGTGATTCCATTACAAGTCCTTAAAAGTCATTTAAGAAGATCGCAAGGTTAGGTAAACCCTCATAGGTGGGTAGCTCATGCAGCTCATTCTCCACCCATTGCACGTACGTAGTAACTCTCGTGCACCTCCTCATAGAGACTTCATGTAGTCCGTTCTTCCAATTCTCCAAATCTTCTCCTCAGTCGGATGTGCAGGAACTATCACTTTTCCAGCTTAGGTTCCCATCTGCTGTCGGGTTGATGTAGTCCTCTTGTAGTGGAGTAATATTGTAGGTTTGGTTGAGGTAGCCAACTTGTCCATCATTATATACAGGATCGATGTATCTCTTTCCTTCTAATGGGTAAATGCGAGACACCACTTTGATCTCATTATTTTCAAATGAGAGGATCCTCTTCTTGAATTTTATAATAGTTTGGTTGTCTATAGCCCAATCTATCCCCAGCAATGCAGGATATGGGTTCGTGTCATCAACAATATTGATGAACTCAAAGTCCGCAAATGTTCACAACCCTTCAATGTCGATGGGAACCTGACTCAAGCGTCTAATGGGTAGGACCTTCATGTGATTTTCAAGTTGCAACTGGACAGGAGACTAGTCCAAGTGTGGCTTTCCCATACTTTCCTAGGTTTGTCTTGTTAAGATATTTGTTAGCACTAAATTTATTTTTGTCGGAATTGGTCTTATTGCCTTCAAAATTTTAAGTTTTCATGGGTAATTGAGTTGGTTTCCAAATTTTTCTCATTAAGCTATTTCCAAGTTGGCAAAGAAAAGAAGTTAAAGGAATTTTAGGAAAAAAGAAAAATAAGTTTTTGTACAAGTGGGGCAAAAATTTTTATTCACTTTTGAATGAAATTTATAAAATGGATTTTATAAACCAATTATTGGATTTATATTCAAACTTATATAATTTTGGATATTTTTTCCAAGCCAAAAAAGGGGCCTCGTCTTCACCAAACCAAGTCCTCCATGAAGGTTCAAGCGCTAAGCTTTCACAAGATTTATTACCTTTATTTGTTCCTTAAGGTATAATCAAACCAGTAGCACATATAATAATCCAATGGTTAAAAAAAACAGTGAAATTTCATCAACGGTCCCATTCTATTCCGGAGTGCAAAAGTGTGAGATAATTAAATGGGAAGAGTGGTAGCGGAATTTTAAACCACTTTCCATGTGGTAACTTTTGCTGAATTCCACTCAAGAAAACGGTAAAGAAAAAAAAAACTTGGTAAGTGTCCCAGAAAGAGCCAGTGTATAAAAAGTGAGTTGACTTCGGTAAATTCATTTTCATTTGTATTCGTTTATGGTGAATGAGCACATTGGATAAGTTGTTTCATGATACAACTGGTAGCATTGCACCAGAAAGAGTTGTTGGTTATCAACGTGCAAATAAGGAGGTAGCAATTCTTTGTAACAATCAGTGAGTTGTCTCAAACTCTCATGGTGTTCAAATGGAAAAAACATGAAGCGAAAATGGTGGAGATAAAGAGTGTGATCAAGGCGCTGAAAATTGATCTTAATAGAGCAAGAAACGGGAAGCCACCACTCAACAATGTAGAAGGGAAGCCCAAAAATAACATTAGCCCATACGTGTTGGAGAAATATATACAGTGAGAACATTCACGAAAGTATTGGTATGTGTTTAAAGTCTTACAAATAGAATTTACAATGGAGAGTGTGCCAAAGCTTGGGATTATTCAAGTGTTTGGAGGCACTATTAACAAATATGGATACCTTGATTAATCAATTTGTGGGAGTCCTCTTACAATGTATTATCTTACAAGGATATATGTTATATGTTCTCTATTATGAATTACACTTAAACAATTCAAGGTTTAGAAGCAACAGAGCATATTTTTTCTAAAAATGACTGTTTTAGTCATTTTATTCAAAGAACAATTTCTGGAAAACAAAGAAGAATTTTCACAAACTGAAAGAGATTTTTCATCATAACATTATGAGCTCCAATAACATCTCTCCATTTTTACCAAGGTTCTAAGGATTGGAAGAACCAAATTCATCTTCAGAGGGAAAATGTTCAGATTTCAAAATGACTGTTCTAGTCATCGAATTCAAATAATTGTTTACATCACATGAAGATGAATTTTGAGAAAGTGAGAGAGAATTTTATTCAAAACATGTCTATCCAAAATAACCTCTTTAATTTTTCACACAAGTGCTATGAGTGAGGAGAAACAAAGTCAGTTTTACAGGCCATGTTTCATGTTTTCCAAAGGACTATTTCATCCATCAGATTCAAAGAATTGTTTCAGACAAATCAAATTTAATTTTACAAAATTGAAAGAGGTTTGTATTCCTAATAGGCCTATAGTCAAAATCCTCCTTCATTTTTTACATAGTTCTCACAGGATGGGATAATTTAAAAGATCTCCACAAGTTTTTTTTCTTCAGAAATTTACAATTTTACTATCTGAGTCATAAGTTTCAAAGGAAGATTCCAAGGAGTTTGAGATGATTTTGGAGAAAAGAAGACATGGGTTTTGTCAGGAACATGGCCAATTACAAAAATCTCTTCCATATTTCACACAGCTGTCACCATTAGAGATATGAAAGAGAAACTTTGTTGTAACTGTTTCTATTTTTAGAGTTCAGTTAGGTTTCGAATTCAAGGTTAGGTAGAGGCTATTCTTCTATAAATTAAAATCTAATTGATAGTTTTAAGGTGGTATTTTCAAGAGTGGAGAGGCTCTACATTGTAATAGCTTCAATTTTTCATTAAATGAATGAAATTTGCAAAGGAGGAATGTAAAACCTTTTTCATGGCAAAGATTCTTGTGCCATCTTTTTCTTCAGTAAGTAATTTCTTTATGTGACTGTTTATCCTCTTTCCCACTCCATTTTGTATTTGCTTTCTTGAGCATTAGTGTTTATGGGATAGAATTCATCCTACATTCTCTAGGTCCATTTTTCAGGCATTTTCAAAATATTTTCTTCTAAAGTCTTGCAGAATTCACCCTAGTTAGGTGCTCTATTTGATGGGATGTCTCCCTTTGTCTACTAATCAACCTCCTAATACCTCAAGACCGAGGAAATGGTGCCTACCTTTCATCTATTCATAAACCTTCAATACCTTACCTCCTACAACCTATTTTAGTTCTGATTGTTGACTCCATTTCCCAATGGTCTCCTCCAAGACTGTCCTACCAAGTCTTTTAAAACAAACTTGTCCTATTTGTCCCATCAGAAAGCTGACCTTCTGATTGTCTTTGATTGAATATCATGAGTATAAAAACTTTGTAAATAGTGAGAGATCCCTCTCTGACTGTATTAGGTCAGAAATACGGTCTAAAGTGGTTTTTGTTGTTACCTCAGGATCTACCTTTCATAACTTGGGTACATTCTGAGTGCTAACAAATTGGCGCCGTTGCTGGGGAACGAAGGTTCAAATCTTCCCTGGGTATGAACGACATAGTTTCAGATTTGATTGTTGATGGAGAAGAATAGTTAGATATCAGCAAGGTTGTGCATCTTTCACCTGGAGACTCCATCTTCAAAGAATCCAGTTTTCAGAATTCCTATGGTGACTCTACTGTCAAAAGATTGTAAAGTTTGAAGAGTTGATTAAGTATATTCATTTGTCGAGATGATTTCTTTGTCTGGAAGGTATGATCCTATGAATCATGCTCACATTCTTAGTTTTCCAAATCGAATACCTAAAGTGGATTGGAAAACAGGTCTTCCAAAGTTTAAAGATCAAAAGAATGATGATGCTGCCCTTCATTTGGTTAGATTTCATATGCATATACATAAGCTGGGAGTTAAATTGCATGAGGATTCTTTAATGAAAATGTTCATGGCTACTTTAGAAGGAGATGCAAGGTCATGGTATGAAGGGTTACCATCAGAATGTTTATTTTCCCTTACTGATTTTCATAAAGTATTTCATGAACATTACAAAAACCAATGCCCCTCCTTGTTGCTGGTTCAAGATTCTTGTACGCATGTTAAAGGTTTCATTGGATATTTGGAAAACATGTATAGTGATGATGAGTTAATGGATGAAGAGATTTTAGAAATTTTATATGAGAACCCATTTTAGAAAAAAGAAATACAAATTAGATGTCTTCACATTCAAGAAAAATCTCAGCATTTAATAATTTCTTCCTCGACTGAAAGAGACACGAGCCAAGACTTTGATTCAACCAGTTACATTTCTTTTCCTGAAGTAGATGATAATTTGCAGCAGTCTTGTCAATCTTTGTGTGACCAAGAAGGAATTTGGGATGGTCAATCAAACCCTTCTTTATATTATTCAACTTCCAAAGTTTTGTTTCAAGATGAGGCTGCTTATTCCGAATTAAAAAATTCCTTATTGTAGCAGCAATTTCCTCTAAGTTCTAATGCTTCCGTGGGTGATTACATAAAGAATTTTGATTCTGAAAATTTTCAGTCTTACAGTGCCTCCACATATTTATTTTTTGAAAATGTAATTAAAGAGAAATCATACCTTGGATTAGAATTGGAAAAAAGATATGAGCATGAAGATGATCAGCCTAGTGATGTGAAAGAAGAGGATTATACTCTTGATGGTTTTTTTGAAGATTGTGGTCAACTTGTTAAAAATTATGTTAGTGATGGTTTTAAAGAAAATTTTAGTTTACTTATATATAATGAAAAGGAAGAGAAATCATGCCATAAATCTCAGTATGTGAAAAAACCAACAGTGTGCAATAAGGAAAGGGATCACAAAGAAGGAGATGAGGACTCTCAATGGGATGTTTCTTTAAATCTTTCCAATTCAGAAACATTTTGTCAAGAAGACATCTTTCTGCTTAATCTTGTTGAAGAACAAAATGACATTCCTCTTGAAGTGCTTGGAAAGAATGGAGTTGTAACTTTAGAAATATTAAATGAAGTTGCTGGTATATCATTTAAAAACAATCATGAGAATTCCTTTCAAAGTTCTTTTAAGGATCGGTTTGACAGTATGCAAGAGGAGTTACTTTTTGGACAGCCTTGTCATGACAAACATGTGATTGATTATTTTGAAATTTCTCATGTTTTTTATGATGCAGTAGCATAGTACATGGATAAATTTTTCAGATGGAGTAGTTGGTTATATGTTTGCAGCAAAGGACAAATTTTTCATCATAACCTATTGCTATTTTTTTCTTATGTTCTAATTTCGATCAAGCATGAGGAAGAAATGGAATTATTGGATAAATTGCTTGATTGACTTCATTGGAAGTCAGATTTTGCTTGATTGGGAATTTGTGCTTAGTTAAGTAGGATAGGTAAGCATAAATAAGGTTGACATGGCGAGCATTTCTTTCAACAGTTTTCAGTTTGGTTTCAGTTGCAAGTGCAATTCAGTTACATGTTATAGGTTGACAGAGTGGGATTTGTTTGCAAAATGGTTTCGGTTGATGGTTCAGTTCAGAACAAGTTGAGGATTTTAAAGAAAAATTAAGATAAACCCAATGGATTTGGCACCTGGTCTACAGGGTTCTTTGCTACCTCGCAGGGAGCATAGCATTCCTAGTTGGAGCCAGTTGTTAGCCCTAAATTTATTTTTGTCGAAATTGGTCTTATTGCCTTCAAAATTTTAAGTTTTCATGGGTGATTGAGTTGGTTTCCAAAGTTTTCTCATTAAGCTATTTCCACGTTGGTAAAGAAAAGAAGTTAAAGGAATTTTAGGAAAAAAGAGAAATAAGTTTTCACAAGTGGGGCAAAAAGTTTTATTCACTTTTGAAAGAAATTTATAAAATGGGTTTTATAAACCAATTATTGGATTTATATTCAAACTTATATAATTTTGGATATTTTTTCCAAGCCAAAAAAGGGGCCTCATATTCACCAAACAAGTCCTCCATGAAGGTTCAAGTGCTAAGCTTTCACAAGATTTATTACCTTTATTTGTTCCTTAAGGTATAATCAAACCACTAGCACATATAATAATCCAACGGTTCAAACAAAAGTGAAATTTCATCAACAGTCCCATTCTATTCTAGAGTGCAAAAGTGCGAGATAATTAAAACAGAAGAGTGGTAGCGGAATTATAAACCACTTTCCACGTGGTAACTTTTGGTGAATTCTGCTCAGGAAACCGGTAAAGAAAAAACTACTTAGTAAGTGTCCCAGAATGAGCTAGTGTATAAAAAGTGAGTTGACTTCGGTAAATTCATTTTCATTTGCATTCGTTTATGGTGAATGAGCACATTGGATAAGTTGTTTCATGATACAACTGGTAGCATTGCACCAGAAAGAGTTGCTGGTTATCAACGTGCAAATAAGGAGGTAGCGATTTTTTGTAACAATCAGCGAGTTGTCTCAAAGTCTCATGGTGCTCAAATGGAAAAAAATTGAAGGGAAAATGGCAGAGATAAAGAGTGTGATCAAGGAGCTGGAAATTGATCTTAATAAAGCAAGAAAAGGGAAGCCACCACTCAACAATGCAGAAGGGAAGCCCAAAAAGAACATCAACCCAGGAGTGTTGGAGAAATATATACAGTGAGATATTCATGAAGGTATTGGTATGTGTTTAAAGTCTTACAAACAGAATTTACAATGGAGAGTGTGCCAAAGCTTGGGATTATTCAAGTGTTTGGAGGCACTATTAACAAATAAGTCTACCTTGATCAATCAATTTGTGGGAGTGCTCTTAAAATATATTATCTTACAAGGATAGATGTTAAATTTTCTCTATTTATGAACTACAATTAAACAATTCAAGGTTTAGAAGCAACAAAGCATATTTTTTTTCTTTTTGAAAATGACTATTTTAGTCATTTTACTAAAACAACTCTTTCTCAAAAACAAAGAATAATTTTCAAAAACTGAAAGAGGTTTTTCATAATAACATTATTATCTACAATAAAATCTCTCGTTTTTTACCCAGGTTCTAAGGATTGGGAGAATCGAAGTCATCTTCAGAGGGAAAAAGTTCAGATTTCAAAATGACTATTCTAGTCATCAAATTCAAATAATTGTTTACATCAAATGAAGATGAATTTTTAGAAATTGAGAGAGGATTTTATTCACAATATCCCTATCCACAATAATTGCTTTTTGTTTTCACATAGGTTCTATGAGTTAGGAGAAAAAAAGTCATTTTTCCAGGGCATTTTTCATGTTTTCCTAAGGACTATTTCAGCCATTACATTCAAAGAATTGTTTTAGACAAATGGAATTTAATTTTACAAACATGAGAGAGGTTTGTATTCCTAACATGCCTATAGACAAAATCCTCCTTCATGTTTTACACATTTCTCACAGGATGGGAGAATTTAAAATATCTTCACAAGTTATTTTTTCAGAAATTTACAATTTTACTATCTGAGTCATCAGTTTCAAAGGCAGATTCCGAGGATTTTGAAATGATTTTGGAGAAAATAATACATGGGTTTTCTCAAGAACATGGCCAGTTACAAAAAACTCTCCCATATTTCACACAACTGTCACCATTAGAGATATGTAGGAGAAACTTTGTTGGAACTGTTTCTATTTTTAGAGTTCAGTTAGGTTTCGAATTCAAGGTTAGGTAGAGGTTATTCTTCTATATATTAAAATGTAATTAATATTTTTAAGGTGGGATTTTCAAGAGAGGAGAGGCTGTACATTGTAATAGCTTCAAGTTTTTCAGTAGATGAATGAAATTTGCAGAGGAGGAGTGTAAAACATTTTTCATGGCAGAGATTATTCTGCCATCTTTTTCTTCAGTAAGTAATTTCTTTATGTGACTGTTTATCCTATTTCCCACTCCATTTTGTATTTTCTTTCATGCTTGAGAATTAGTTTTTATGGGATAGAATTCATCCTACATGCTCTAGGTCCATTGTTCAAGCATTTTCAAAATATTTTCTTCCAAAGTCTTGCAGAATTCACCCTAGTTAGGTGCTCTGTTTGATGGGATGTCTCCCTTTGTCTACTAATAAACCTGCTAATACCTCAAGACCAAGGAAATGGTGCTTACCTTGCCTCTGTTCATAAACCTTCAAAACCTTACCTCGTGTAACCTATTTCAGATCTGACTGTTGGATCCATTTCCCAATGGTCTCCTCCATGATTTTCCTACCAAGTCTTTTAAAACAAACTTGTCCTATTTGTCCCATCAGAAATCTGACCTTCTAATTGTCTTTGATTGAATATCATGAGTATAAAAACTTTGTAAATAGTGAGAGATCCCTCTCTGACTGTATTAGGTCAGAAATAATGTCTAAAGTGGTTTTTGCTGTTACCTTGGGATCTACCTTTCACAACTTGGGTACATTCTGAGTGCTAACAGATTGGCACCGTTGCCAGGGAATGAAGGTTCAAATCTTCCCTGGGTATGAACGACATAGTTTCAGATTTGATTGTTGATGGTGAAGAACAGTAAGATATTAGTAAGGTTGTGCATCTTTCACTTGGAGACTCCATCTTTGAAGAATCCAGTTTTTAGAATTCCTATGGCGGCTCCACTATCAAAATATTGTAAAGTTTGAAGAGCTTATTCAGTATATTTATTTGTCGAGATGAGTTCTTTGTCTACAAGGTATGCTCCTATGAATAGTGCTCACATTCCTGGTTTTCCAAATCGAATACCTAAAGTGGATTGGAAAATAGGTCTTCCAAAGTTTAAAGATCAAAAGAATGATGATGTTGCCCTTCATTTGGTTAGATTTCATATGCATATACATAAGCTGGGATTTAAATTGCATGAGGATTCTTTAATGAAAATGTTCATGGCTACTTTAGAAGGACATGTAAGGTCATGGTATGAAGGGTTACCATAAAAAAGTTTGTTTTCCCTTATTGATTTTCATACAATATTTCATGAACATTACAAAAACCAATACCCCTCCTTGTTGTTGGTTCAAGATTCTTGTACGCATGTTAAAGGTTTCATTGGAGATTTGGAAAACATGTATAGTGATGATGAGTTAATGGATGAAGAGATTTTATAAATTTTATATTACAAACCCATTTCAGAAAAAAGAAATACAAATTAGTTGTTTTCACATTCAAGAAAAATATCAGTAGTTAATAATTTCTTCCTCGACTGAAAGAGACATGAGCCAAAACTTTGATTCAACCAGTTACATTTCTTTTCCTGAAGTACATGATAATTTGCAGCAGTCTTGTCAATATTTGTGTGACCAAGAAGGAATTTGGGATGGTCAATCAAACCATTCTTTATATTATTCAACTTCTGATTTTTTGTTTCAAGATGAGGCTGCTTATTCCCAATCAGAAAATTCCTTGTTGTAGCAGCAATCTCCTCTAAGTTCTAATTCTTATGTGGGTGATTACATAAAGAATTCTGATTCTGGAAATTTTCAGTCTTGCAGTCCCTCCACATATTTATTTTCTTAAAATGCAATTAAAAAGAAATTAGACCTTGGAATTGAATTGGAAAAAAGATATGAGCATGAAGATGATCAGCCTAGTGATGTGAAAGAAGAGGATTATACTCTTGATGGTTTTTCTGAAGATTGCGGTCAACTTGTTAAAAATTATGTTAGTGATGGTTTTAAAGAAAATTTTAGTCTACTTATATATAATGAAAAGGAAGAGAAATCATGCCATAAATCTCATTATGTGAAAAAACCAACAGTTTGCAATAAGGAAAGGGATCACAAAGAAGGAGATGAGGACTCTCAATGAGATGTTTCTTTAAATCTTTCCAATTCAGAAACATTTTGTCAAGAAGACATCTTTCTGCTTAATCTTGTTGAAGAACAAAATGATATTTCTCTTCAAGTGCTTGGGAAGAATGGAGTTGTAAATTTAGAAATATTAAATGAAGTTGCTGGTATATCATTTAAAAACAATCATGCGAATTCCTTTCAAAGTTGTTTTAAGGATCGGTTTGACAGTATGCAAGAGGAGTTACTTTTTGGATAGCCTTGTCATGACAAACATGTGATTGAGTATTTTGAAATTTGTCATGTTTTTTATGATGCAGCAGCAGAGTACATGGATAAATTTTTCAAATGGAGTAGTTGGTTATATGTTTGCAGCAATGGACAAATTTTTCATCATAACCTATTGCTATTTTGTTCTTATGTTCTAATTTCGATCAAGCATGAGGAAGAAATGGAATTATTGGATAAATTGCTTGATTGGCTTCATTGGAAGTCATATTTTTCTTGATTGGGCATTAGTTCTTAGTTAAGTAGGATAGGTAGGGATACATAAGCTCGACATGTCGAGCATTTCTTTCAGCAGTTTTCAGTTTGGTTTCAGTTTCAAGTGTAATTCAGTTACAGGTTACAGGTTGATAGAGTGGGATTTGTTTGCAAAATGGTTTCAGTTGATGGTTTAGTTCAGAACAGGTTGAGGATTTTAGAGAAAAGTTAAGATAAACCCAATGGATTTGGCACCTGGTCTACAGGTTTCTTTGCTACCTCGCATGGAGGATAGCATCCCTAGTTGGAGTCAGTTGTTAGCACTAATTTTTTTTTTGTTGGAATTGGTCTTATTGCCTTCAAAATTTTAAGTTTTCATGGGTGATTGAGTTGGTTTCCAAAGTTTTCTCATTAATCTATTTCCAAGTTTGCAAAGAAAAGAAGTTAAAGGAATTTTAGGAGAAAAGAGAAATAAGTTTTTCACAACTGGGGCAAAAAGTTTTATTCACTTTTGAATGAAATTTATAAAATGGGTTTTATGAACCAATTATTGGATTTATATTCAAACTTATAAATTTTGGATATTTTTTCCAAGCCAAAAAAGGGGCCTCATATTCACCAAGCCAAGTCCTCCATGAAGGTTCAAGCGCTAAGATTTCACAATATTTATTACATTTATTTGTTCGTTAAGGTACAATCAAACCACTAGCACATATAATAATTCAACGGTTCAAACGAAAAATGAAATTTCATCAACGGTCCCATTCTATTCTGAAGTGCAAAAGTGTGAGATAAATAAAAGGGAAGAGTGGTAGTGAAATTTTAAACCACTTTCCACGTGGTAACTTTTGGTGAATTCCGTTGAGGAAAGCGCTAAAGAAAAAACAACTTGGTAAGGGTCTTGGAATGAGGTGGTGTATAAAAAGTTAGTTGACTTTGGTAAATTCATTTTCATTTGCATTCGTTTATGGTGAATGAGCACATTGGATAAGTTGTTTCATGATACAACTAGTATAATTGCACCAGAAAGAGTTGTTGGTTATCAATGTGCAAATAAGGTGGTAGCGATTTTGTGTAACAATCAGCGAGCTATATCAAAGTCTCATGGTGTTCAAAAGGAAAAAACCTAAAGGGAAAATGGCGGAGATAAAGACTCTGATTAAGGAGCTGGAAATTGATCTTAATAGAGCAAGAAAAGTGAAGCCACCACTCAACAATGCAGAAGGGAAGCCCAAAAAGAACATCAGCCCAGAAGTGTTGGAGAAATATACACAGTGAGAACATTCACGAAGGTATTGGTATGTGTTTAAAGTCTTACAAACAGAATTTACAATGGAGAGTGTGCCAAAGCTTGGGATTATTCAAGTGTTTGGAGTAACTATCAACAAATATGGCTACCTTGATCAATCAATTCATGGGAGTGCTCTTAAAATATATTATATTACAAGGATATATGTTATATGCTCTATGTTTATGAATTGCAGTTAAACAATTCAAGGTTTAGAAGCAACAGAGCATATTTTTCTTAAAATGACTGTTTTAGTCATTGTACTCAAAGAACTGTTTCTAGAAAACAAAGAATAATTTTCAAAAACTTAAATAGGTTTGTCATAATAACATTATTATATACAATAACCTCTCTCTGTGTTTACCTAAGTTCTAAGGATTGGGAGAATCGAAGTCATCTTCTCAGGGAAAATGTTCAGATTTCAAAATGACTGTTCTAGTCATCAACTTCAAATAATTGTTTACATCAAATTAAGATGAATTTTGAGAAAGTGAGAGAGGAATTTATTCAAAACTTTCCTATCCACAATAACCTCTTTCCATTTTCACACATGTTCTATGAGTTAGGATAAACAAAGTCAGTTTTACAGGCCATTTTTCATGTTTTCCAAAGGACTATTTCAGCCATCAGATTCAAAGAATTGTTTTAGACAAATGGAATTTAATTTTACAAAATTGAGAGAGGTTTGTATTCCTAACAGGCCTATAGTCAAAATACTCATTCATTTTTTATAGAGTTCTCATAGTATGGGATAATTTAAAATATCTTCACAAGTTATTTTTTAAGAAATTTAAAATTTTACTATCTGAGTCATCGGTTTCAAAGGCAGATCCTGAGGATTTTGAGATGATTTTGGAAAACATAATACATGGGTTTTGTCGGGAACATGGCCAGTTAAAAAAACCTCTCCTATATTTCACACAGCTATCACCATTAAAGATATGGAGGAGAACATTTGTTGTAACTCTTTCTATTTTTAGAGTTCAGTTAAGTTTTGAATTCAAGGTTAGGTAGAGGTTATTCTTCTATAAATTAAAATGTAATTGATAGTTTTAAGGTGGTATTTTCAAGAGTGGAGAGGCTCTACATTGTAATAGCTTCAATTTTTCAGTAAATGAATGAAATTTGTAGAGGAGGAATGCAAAACCTTTTTCATGGCAGAGATTCTTGTGCCATCTTTTTCTTTAGCAAGTAATTTCTTTATGTGATTGTTTATCATGTTTCTCACTCCGCTTTACATTTTTTTTCATGCTTGATCATTAGTGTTTATGGGATAGAATTCATCCTACATACTCTAGGACCATTTTTCAAGCATTTTCAAAATATTTTCTTCTAAAGTCTTGCAGAATTCACCCTAGTTAGGTGCTCTATTTCATGGGATGTCTCCCTTTGTATACTAATCAACCTGTTAATACCTCAAGACCGAGGAAATGGTTCCTACCTTGCCTCTATTCATAAAACTTCAAAACCTGACCTCCTGTAACCTATTTCAGATCTGATTGTTGACTCCATTGCCCAATGGTCTCCTCCATGACTGTCCTACCAAGTCTTTTAAAACAAACTTGTCCTATTTGTCCCATCAGAAATCTGACCTTTTGATTGTCTTTGATTGAATATCTTGAGTATAAAAAATTAGTAAATACTGACAGATCCCTCTCTGACTGTATTAGGTCATAAATATGGTCTAAAGTGGTTTTTGTTGTTACCTCGGGATCTACCTTTCACAACCTAGGTACATTATGAGTGCTAACAATATTGACATTAGAATATAGGTCTAAAATGATGTTATCCATGTCATAGTCACCTATCTTCGTGGCCATTCTTAACTCAAGGATAGTTTTGAACTTATTTATCACCTGATTAACCTTCTTTTTAGGTTGTGTTTCTATGGGAAACTCTTATATCATTTCCTGCATTTCAGCAATAACATCTTTATCTTGTATTAGTGTTAAGCAACTTGAAAGAAAGGATCCGAGCTTACTACCTTTTTGTTGGACATTTTTCTTAAATATGCACTGGAATCATTCAGGCATATCCTTTACTTATTCTAACTTTGATGGTTTTTTCGACTCTATAAACTTTGGTCGTACCTCCAAGAATACTTTATTTTGTTCCTGGACATCAAATGATACTTTCTTCTGTGTAGCAGGTCGTACCTGTGGTTGCAATTTTTCTTGTGCTTTATCATGATCAGCTCCTGTCGTAGCTCCTCCTCGTTTTAGGAAAGCAACATTCGGATCTTGTGGTTCAGCCACAATCATTTGAACATTTATGTTAGGATTTTGGTTTGCATTCTACATAGGGTTAGGTCCTGCGATTGTCCTTTCTTTCCACTCTGCGATCAACTGAGGACATTGCTCCACATTATGCTCATGTACCTTATAGTATGAACATGTCTTCATAGGTTCTAAGCAATATCTGGCATAGTGACTTGATTTTTCATGGTTATTGGCATGTAACTTAGCCTCTTCCTCTACCAAATCGTCCTCCCACACCTCTCCCTTTGAAGTTTCCACCACCCCTTCCCTGCAGGTGTGGTTGCTGTGGTGGGTACTGGTTCTACTGGTAGTGTGGCTGGTAGTGGTTTTGTTGCCTGTACGATTGTTGAGGCATGTACTGAGGTTGATACTGGTTTTTCTATTGATTGGGTGGGAACTACACAAGTTGATAGAATTCTTACATTGGTTCATCCTAACCCAGCCCCTCATTTTTCATTAAGTAGGTGTCGACAGTCTTTTATTTTAAGAGATGGTATGCTCTGCAATCTTTTTCGTCATGTCATACCGACTTACAAAACTTACAAAAAATATTTTTTCGGGGTACTCACAATCTTCTGTAGGTATAGGCACTCCTCGTCACGATGCCCTCTAGATTGGAAAATGCAACACCATGGTAGTTCTTGGCCATTTAATGGGTTTGGTGCACCTAATGCAATAGAGTTCATGAAGGTCGAAAAATTATCCTTAGTGTTCTTGTCTGTTCCGCACTTTGTGCACCAAAAATATTCTTGTGCTTCCTTACCCTTCTTGATGTCCTATAGTTGTATCATCATATTGGCCAACTGTGACTGAATCTACACCATTCCTGTGGCACTATCACGAATGGGTAAGGATTCTAACTTCATCACCAACTCTAGTGCTTCGGTCTGCGACTCACTATTTTGTTGCATCAACAATCCTCAGATGTGTTGTAATAATGTGACGATAAACCACTCATTTTAAACAGTTGGTCAAAGTCCCATATTGATTCTCCCAATTCTTGCTTTATCTCCTTGATCTCAGTAATGCACTGTGATTCAGATTTAGGTTTTTTGAACTCATAGATCATTGCAGCTCTGATCCCATCAAGGCTCTTCTTTGGTGTTCCCATCAGTGTGGTGCAGAACTTCATAAACAAATATAGTGCATGACCCCTTAGATTCATGATCATTTGTGCCTTCTTTATGTCTGCGTTATGGACTAACCGAACCATCCAAACAACTTCATAGAGGAACCAATGTTTCTCTGGATTTTCTGTGCTATTTCCATTGAATGTGGGTAATCGAATGTCTTCCCCATCCATTGAGTTGGTATTAGGATTCTTTGGTAAAGGGTTCAAAGGAGGTGAACTTTCTTTCCTACTATTCGTTGTACCAGCACTATCAGTATTATCAGTCCTTTATGGGGATGAGAATCTTGATCTTGTCTTCGATGATACTCCTGGTGTGATGTAGTTGCGTCCTAATCTTGGTGTCTCTACAGATTCTTTAGATTCCTCTACTTCTTCTGATATTGGTATATAGTCCTCCTCTTTATCGCAAGACCCTTCATATTCATGCAACCAAATTTTGTGTTCGCTCTCCTCGAACAGACTAGGATTCTGTCTCCCTCTTTCATTCTTTCTTCTTTTCCCTAATCTAAATCTCCTTCCACTCCTTAGGAATCCAGCTTCTAGTTCAGGTTCTGTGCTTCCTAGGAACATTTCAACTCACCCTCTCCCATTTTCTTAAGAGGTCAACTGTGACATATCCTCCCTCGCAGGCACGCAACTCAACTACTCAACCACAAGATACCCTTCTCATAGATGAGCATTTTAATCCATGTACTAATAGATAGCAAATATCTTCTGTGGGGTCCTTGAAAAAAAATTCTTTCTGACTCACTATATGATGTTATAGTATCTACCACAAACTCAGTCAATGTATCCTTGCAATATATTATTAACCTAGAAATCAACAACTCTAGAGATAGCTTTTCTTACACTGGATATCTCGTAGACCAACTGCTCATTCCATTTGACAGGTTCTTTCCTCGAGAACATCGGTTGTCCAGTCACCAATATTGACAACCGTTTGGACAATATAAGAGGGAAATATTCAAAGAATATCTCATGGATATTAGAGGGAAATATTCAAAGAATATCTCATGGAAATCTTCAAAGAATAGCTACGGTTGTCCAATTTTATACACTCCACCATGATCCTGTGTTCTCCTCTTGCGTGAATGCTAGCGTTTTAGAGTCCAGCCAATCTTCTATCTCTTTCTTCATCGGGTGCCACTGTTAACCCATAAAATCCCTCACTTAGCTCTACATGGCCTACACCACCCAAGGACACCCATTCACGACCCTCCATTAGACCCCCACACCCTAAAAAAGGCTTAAGGATGAAGAGAAGGGCTTAAAAACCCCAAAAAGGAGCCTAAATAACTCTTATAGGGGCTAAAGCCTCCAAAAAGGGGCTAAAACCTCTCAAAGGAGCCTAAAACCCTAAAAGGAGCTAAATTTAGGGCAAAAGGGGCTAAAATCCCAAAAAAAAGGGCTAAAGCCCAGACCAAGGGCTTAACACCCTAAAACCCCAAAAAAAGCTATAAAAGGAGGGTGGGGGGTCACTCTTAAAACACTCCTCTCTTGCATATTGTTATGCTTCCCATTTATGCCTTGAGACCTCTTTGCCTCTCAAGCCACCCACATCCCCCTCTCTTCCACTCACATTCCCCATTGAGCCATAGCTACTCCTCCATTGCTGAGTGAGATAGAGAGGTGCTTCCTTCCAGCCAGGGCATGGTGGCCCATTTCACCAAAGGAGAGGTATAATATTGTTTTGTTTATGCATTTTTCTTTATTAGTTTATTTGATTTCTGACCCAAGTTTGTATGCAGGTTTGTTTATTAACATGTTTTGCAAGATTATTTCTATTCATTAGTTGTTTGTAGGTAGCCAAGGTGAAGCCCTAACCTTGTTTGCAGAGGGGCTCACGGCCATTCTTTCTTGTTCTTTGCTTTCTGTTTGTTTTGATTTCTTTACTACATTTTCCACACGCAAGAACCTACCCTTCTATCCTATAGATAGAAGGGAGCCATTCCTACCCCTATAGCAAGGAGAAATCCTTGCTACAAAACTGGTGACCATACCAGGTCGATCCCACAGGATCCCTAGTTCAGTTTTTTTCAAATTTCAAGCTTTTTAATTTATGCCCTAGTTTTAGAAATTTCTTGTCAAATCTAGCTTAGATCTAGTTTATTTCTAGTTTTATTGTTGTCGAAGCCTCTGGAAGGAAAATCCGAGTTAGTTTGGCCATAGTACAGGTTATTGTAGGCCGGATCTGACTCAGGATCAGAAAAACAACAAATCCAGGGCAGGTCACACTTATCGGGCATGAACAGGGCATGAGGTCACTCTTTTAGGCCTCATAGGCACAACCAGGTTGACCTTTTCCCACCGAAAGGTACGACTTGACTCAGAATAGTAGACCGCTTCTGTCTGTGAAATCTGTGCAACCCCCTCACCCATTTCTAGAAAAAGTTCACGACCCCCTCGCCGAAATTGACTTGAATCATGCGGTTTGTCAATCAAAGGTTAAATTTCAGTTTAATAGGGACTGTCAGTGCGGCTCAGCCGCCTCTATCTAGCACAGTAGTTCAATTTCACTTTCTGTTACAATTTACTGCAATTTCCTATACAAACAATGTGTAAATTCCAAACAAATTTGAATGTCTTAATGAATGTAACTTAACTAAAATTGACAATAAAATTAACTATCTTACTTTCCTTTCATCCTCTACCCAGTCATCACCCTCCAGGTTATTTTGGGATACGACGAAGGGAAAGCTCATATAGTCCTCCTCACTGAATATTGTTCTAAACCATTAAAAACAAATGACCTGGAAGGTAGAGGGGGTAGAGAAGGAGGGATTCTCACGGTGCTAAGCGTCCTCCTTGTTGACCAACCTTGCATTTGGGAGGTGACCTGTGGATCTACGGATGGGACTAGTCCCATTGTGTTGAGAGCCCAGCACCTTCTTTTGGTCTAAGAGGAATATAGGTGTAAGGTAGTCACCTAGTTAGGTTGTCACATTCAGGGTTAAAAATGTATCTATTTACAAATTTCTGATTACTCACTACTTGCACAACAATGATATGAACTCTGCTACACTATGATGAATTGATAAACCATTTGCATCCACCTGATACTAGAAAGACAAAAAAAAAATACACCATACCAAGTAATCAACACAACTCAATTCATGACACTAAGAAAGCCTTAAAATTTATCAATTTACACTAAGTTCAAACAAATCCGCAGTCTTTGAGGACACAAATCCTTGACTGCTTCAATCATGGGAAGTACTTGGGCTCAGGCCAGAAACTCATTGTGAGGAGTACCATGGGAACCCCTAAGTAGATGGCCGCTGAGAGGAATTGCCAAGCGAAACGGGCAACGACCCCCACCAATTGAGTAGAAACGTCGGTGAGAAAAAATCCAAGCGCTATCTTCTGGTAGTCTTGGTGGCCAAGTGACCACCTACAACCAATAGGAATCCATTGAAACCGGGGTCCAAACATCATTCCCATTAGTTTGATAAAAATCTAACACAATTGATCCCCCATGCTCTTCCTCATGCCTAAGAGGCGAACCACCACCATTCGGGACATTAAACCGACACCGTCGAAACCATTCTCAGCGATCTCCCACACCATTAGAAGGCCACACAGCCTTTGATTCAGATTGAGACCCATATTAGTCTGAACCAGACTTTCATACTCCACCATCAAGCCCCATGGCTGGTGCAAATCCAGATCCATTTTCTGGCATAACCATAGCAAGTGAACCCATGTCCACACCACAACCTGCCACCAACAATGCTGCAAGTGGCCCAAGCATAGTCATGCAAACTATCATCAGTCGGATGCAACCACCAATAGTGACTAGCCAAGCTGGTCCACTTGCAACATAAGGTGGAAGTGGCCCTTTCACAAACACCACCCCCTCCTGCCACATAGAGGAGCAGTGGACAATCTACTTATATTTCCCCTACTCTCATACATGGGGGAAATGTCCCTCCCACCACAATTGGGGGCATTGGCCCATCTACAATGGAACAACCAATACCCCCAGTTATACAAGTACATTATGCACCTGCAAAGTCCACCACCATCCCTTCCCCATCTCACATCAACCTGGGGTCCAATCTGTCTTTCATGGTGTTATAGTGGATTTCACCACTCCAGGTGAATCACACTTTGTATGGCCTTCCCCTGTCCCGCTGCAGACTCTTTAGACCCCATGGACCATATGTTATCCTTTGATGTTTCCTTGATCATCCCTAAAAACTATATAAAAAATGATATATGCAGCTTTTTACCCGATAACCGCGTACATATGCGGGTTTGACCCCGATAACTGCATACGTCGGGATGTGTGCATAATCCAAATCCTTTTGGAGTTTTCCTTGACATGGATCCGACCAATTTGAATCCTGGCCTTCCATATGCCTTGAGATCACTCGGATTCGACCCTTCATTATCCCTTGTGAAGCTATATAAGGAACCCCTTGGTACATTGAAGGCATATAGAGAGATTGAGAGAAACAAAAATATAGTCCATTGTTGCTAGAATTATACTTGAGTCTGCATCCCTTTTTCCCTTTGGAGCACTTTTGTGTTTTTCCCAAGCTTGCCTTTTGCTAGTGAGCTTGCTATCGAGAGATGGAGGATTGAGGTGGTGGAGGCCCAAGTGGGGGATTCAGTTTCTCCGGTTTGCAAACGTGTCGTCAGAGGTTGTATCTATCTTGTAATCTCTGATTTATATTAATAAGAACTATCTTTTCCTGTCCAATGTTGTGTATTTGATTGAATATTGTATCCATTGGAATATGTCAAATGCTTTTACATTATTGATTATATATGCTATAATAGATCTAACACCATGATATATAGTATGCTTGTGTTGTTTACTTGTTGTTGAGGAAGTATTATATCAATTCAAGCTGAAGATTGGAAAGCTCAACGGGGATCTACTTCAACCGTCCGGAATAAGGTACGAGGTCTGATCCTTTAGTGTTAGAAATTTTATTTCTATTGCATATTGGGAAAGATTGATTTCTGGAGTCAAAGTTGTCTATTGTGGTACCCCAAGCCATAGGAATTTCTCTCCATAACAGAATTGGCGACTCTGCTGGGGATTTCCTAGTAGTTGTCCTTTGGGGGTGATTTTCTCGGCATTCAATGTATTTGAATTGCTCTTTCTCTCTTGTTTCTGTGTCAAGTCTGGGGGCATGTATGCCTGGTAGAGTCTTATTGGAGTGAAGTTTGTGTCAGCCTGTCTATTTGCCTTGTTTAATGCACCTTTTCTTCCTGTACACAGGTTTTTGATTTACAATCGCTTATACATGCGGTTTCCTCTGTGATTTCCATGTATACACGCGGGTTTACTGCAAACAGTCGTGCACACCATAGATTTTTCCCTTTTTGTGGAAGTTAATTGGTTGCTGGGTGAATGCTGTTATTTGCTCAGTCTCCTTTGGCACTGCCTGAGTCTGTTTTGACCTATGGTTCTGACTGGAAACATTTTTTTTAGCCTAATTTTTTTTTAGGAAAGTTCTTGTCATGGCATTTTCGATTTTTTGTTTGAGATTAGTGCATTAGAGTTATTTTACCTTAGTGCTTTGCTTGAATGCTGTTTATGTGTGCTTGCAGAGTTTGGGGGTGGTAGAATCATTCTTTTGCTTTTTGCATCTCTTATATTTTCAAAAAATCCAAAAACATTTGCTTATCATAATGCATTGCATTTTGCACTTTGCATTGTACTTGCACTAGATCTAGATTTGCTTTGGAGTACTAGTTAGAACTTCATATAAGAAAAATTTGCATTCATCATTTGAAGAAGAATTGTGCATTTCACGTAGTAGCATACCCTGTTTACATGGACACAATGCATTTGCATTGATTGTTACGGTGTGCATTTTACTTCATGTTGCGTCATAACACCACTAGTTGCACGACCATATCCTATTTTTGAGTAATAAAGCCAACTAAAATCAACGCTAATTAAAATGAATTACACTCTTTTCTTTTCTAGGGTGCACCAACAAGCTTAGGTTTTAGGATCTTGGAATAGTTCATTGTAAGTTAATTCTCCAAGATCACTAAACAACAACATCTAGGTGTCTGTCCAGGGAGTGTTTGAAATCCTTGGTATAACCATTGTTCTCAGGATCCTCCTCTCAAACGGGAGTTAAGCACGAGGTAGTGTGAGCAGCTATTGATTGGGATGACCCCTAGTCATAACTGAGTAGCACCGGTGATATTGCCAGGATTGTATTTATATCTGGGGGCTCTTTCGAGAGTTTTGGGCTTTGCTACCCTGCCCATACGGTCAATCCTGCCTGCGACTGTCCGCCTGAGCTTTGATTATATTGAGGTGACCTTAGTGACCTTACCTAGGATATCGTGGGGGTACTTGTAGAGGTTATTCTACATGTGTCTAGGCCAGGTTGGGGTCGGACAGCACAGTCGCTTTACGCGTTGAAGCTGAGGGACACAATAATTGATTATGTACCTCTACTTGTTGTGTATGGGAGTCTCAGGCCTCTCCTAGGCGAGACATACCTGCTTCATTTGGGAGCTCACTTATCCAGCCCTTGTTTGCTTGCATTTGGCTTTAGATTTTATTAGTGATTGCTCTATGCACGCTAGTTGGCCTAGGGTTTACGTAAATAGAGAGTCTTTGCTTTTTGTTGATTCATTGTGGATTCGAGTGTGGTTCCGCGTCGTTCTTGTTAGTTAGCAGGACTTCCGCCTTCCACTTCTCCTCCTCCTTTGGGAGAGGTACCTAGACAGTCTAGGTGGACTATGTCACACACTGATTCACACACCATGGAGGATCATTTAGAGACTATTCATGAGCCACCTCCTCCTATTTGTATTGACGATGGGGAACTTACCCCTACATACGATCCTTCACCTGACCTAGCTGAGTTCGGTCCTGCGATTTCCCAGATAGGATCTTTGCATGATAGACCTACTCACCCTAGGGCTGATTCCCCGTTGACACGTTACCGGTATGGAATGCCGGAAGATGCCGAGACTCACTTTGAACCTGCCAGCACTAGCTACGGTAGTTATGCTACTACTGGTTTTCCTAAGCACGATTTGACATTTCATGTTGAATCCGACTTTGAGCCTAGTACTATGCCTGGGGGAAATCCCATTCCTTACCTTACAGAGAGGTTTGGGAGTACTAGTCACATTGCACCTTCCATCCCAGTGGTGGAAGCTACATCTTATCCCCCTCCTAGGTCTAGGGTTAGCGATCCGATTAGGATACCAAGTCCCAGACGAGTGACGATAGGAACTAGTACATATCTTATTACTGAGATCCCTTTGTCATCAGTTCCGAGTTCTTCAAATGTACATCCTCCACCTTATCCACGTGGTCCTTCGAGTCGATATATGGCTACGAGTTAGGTCTGTACGGAGGTTACTAGGCCGATTGTGTCTCAAGTTCATATACCACCCGCTGCTTCGGAAGGCTATATTCACCCATCTAGTGGTCAGCTTGTTACGTCTGGGGAATATATACCTACTTCTGGTATGTATGTTCCCCCTTTCAGAGCTTATCTTCCTACCTACGGAGTGTCCCATGGGACATCGCATGCGATGACCTATGGACCTTATTATAGTCCGTAGTATGGACAAGTTTCTTCACCTTACAGAGGCGGGTATTAACAACCTGCTTACTCTCCTAATTATGGCTTCATAGCTCCTACTAGTCAAGGTCCACCATACTATGGTAGTTCCACGTCACCTTATACAGGTCAGACAGGAGGAGGACACTATGGCCAAGGCCATGGTGGTGCTCAAACCTATGTGAACCAGGGAGCGGTCCATCGACCTCATAATGCTAAGCTTCCTTTCCTCGCGACGCTTAACCTTCTTGACTTATCAAGACTTAAGAACTATCCCGTGGCTCATGACCCGGCTTGGCCGGCTGTCCCTACCAAGCTTCCTTCGGACATACCTAAGTTCGAAGGAAAACCTGGAGAGGATCCGAGTGAACACGTTACCACGTTTCACCTTTGGTGCTCTTCGAATTCGTTACATCAGGGCTCAGTCCGCTTGTGACTATTTCAACTCACCCTCACAGGGCCTGCTGCGAAATGGTATATAGAGTTACCAAAGGGAGCTTTTACCTTGTTCGATAATCTTGCGATGACTTTTCTTAATCACTTCCAGCTACCAGTCCGCTATGACGTTGGTACTGAACTCTTGTCGACATTTCGGCAAGATAAAGCCACCCATATTTCTGATCATATTCAGGAGTGGCGTAGACAGAAGAGATTAATTAAAGATTTTATACTGCCGGAGTTCCTTCTCGAGTGGTTCCTCAAGTCTTTATTGCCATATATCGCAAAGGATGTTTCTACATCCGGAGTGCAGAATGAGGAACAAGAAATCTTTAGGGCGCAGGAACTGGACTTGATTTATGCTCATTCCGGTTTGTTGTATGAGATTATTCCCAACGCTCCTCGTTCTAGTTTCGATCCCAAGGTCAAACCTGGACCACATGCCGATGGCATTGTGGGTTGTGCAAGTGCAAAACCTGCAGACTCAGTTGCAAAACAAGTTAGTCAATTGTCACTCAACCAGTCTGCTTCAGGACAAGCTATGACTTCGTCTCAACCCGCCCAAATGGCGAGCGTACTTTCTGTGCAATCGTCAGACCAAAAGGGTAACCAGCAACCCGGATGGAATAGAAAAAAGTTTAAGAATAATAATCAAAAGGGTGGGAATAAGAATGAGAATGCTTCCAATAATGACAAGAACAGTCAGAATGCTGGTGGGGACAAGCAAGTGAAACGTAAGGTTAAGTTCCCTTGCAAGCTATGTAAGGATGATCACCTCACTTACTTGTTCCCTCGAATTGATGAAGCTTCGAGACTCTTAGTACAAGGCCCAGCTGTGCTAACGAACCCTTTACCGCATAACCAGAATATGAACTCGAAGTCCCAGGAGCAATCTAGTGAGAATGATCCACCAGAGGCTAGTGCTCGTGGGTGCATTAACATGGTCCGTGCTACCAAGGTTGTGACTCGTGCGAAAGATTATGGATTGTCACAACCCAACCCAGGTAAAGAACCTGATCCACCAGGAACCCCTTTGCGCATTGAGAAACCTGTGGATAAACCTGAAGCTGCACCTCGCATTCCTAAGGGGGTACTTACGTGCTCGGGGCATAATCTAAATGCCCGAGCCGCCCAGAATTATTCAGTTGTCAAGGATTTGGGCCATACTCCTTGTGCGATGTCTGCATTGGAAGTGCTTCAGAGTTTTCCTTTGCAAAGGAAGGCTTTGCTTTCTGCTCTTGGTGTGAACAGTGATGATTCTTCCTCCGTGATCAAATTTGAAACCGCAGGTCATCATTCTTTCTTGCCCTACTATGTGTCGCTTTTGGTACACGTAGAATGTCTTAATATGATCGTCAAGCTCATTGTGATTGACGAGGGTGCTGCTGCATCTGTGATGTCTTTGTCTTGTTGGAAGGGTCTTGGTTCTCCTGAGTTGTTGAAATCAGCAACTATGTTAACTGCTTTTGATGGGATATCTTTTAGGCCGCATGGTATCATTCCATCCCTTAAGGTCCATTTGGGAGGGAAGACCGTTGCAATAGAGGTTGAGGTGCTTGATGCGCCCCTCGACTACAATCTCTTGCTGGGTCGGAACTGGATGTATAGTATGCAAGCCATTGCTTCTTCCGTGTTCTGCGTTGTATGCTTTCCTCATAACAGGAAGATTGTAACGATCGATCAAATGGCATTCAAGAATTCCCCTGTTAGTGCATCTTCGGGAACTTCGATTCCGGTCATTGAACACTCTCAGCTGGCAACTAGGAGTGTGGGTGTAGGCATGTATCCATCCCTCACGGGAAGCTTTAGTTGTCCTGCGCCGGTCCTCATGATAGGATCTTGTTCCAATAAGGCTTCAACTTCTACGACCTCAGTGTCTTTTCGCACGACTCATATGGAAGATCCTTGGATTCTTCCTACACTGAGTATTTCGAGTGAGCCTATCAAGACCAACGTGCCGCTTCCTGCAACCATGATAGCTTATCAAGCCAATCTTATGGATGTTGCAGAGCCTTGTTCTTCTTCTTCGCGAACGGAAGAGGAACACCCCTATGTGCTTCCCGCATGGGCAGTACAGTCTTCTCATGCCCACAACTGCCTGGATACGGTTTTCCCTTCAAATGAAGCAATCATTGAGGCTATGTCGGGTGTTGAGCCGCCATGGGAGGAACTTCATCATAGATCATATTTCCTTCCACCGCTTGACCGTTTGGAGCATGAGGATTATAGAGATATTCTTAGTCAGAGAGTTGGCAGTCCCGTGATTCCATTAAGCTCTCCTGGTCAGATGGCGAACATATCTTCCACGATTTCTATCAACATCTCTCGAAATCCTGGCACCATTGAGAATGTCTATATTGGGGCGGATTGTTCCCAGGATGAGATTCTCGAATATACTGAGCTATTCAAGGAATTCCGTGATATTTTTGCTTGGTCTTATGATGAGATGCCAGGTATTGACCCTCGGATTATTGAACATGAGATTAAGACTTACCCCAATGCTAAGCTTGTTCAACAACGTTTACGCACCGTGAATCCTAGGAAAGCACCCGCCATTAAGGCAGAGATAGAAAATCTATTGAAAGCCGGTTTCATCTATCTCGTTCCCTTGACGGAGTGGGTTTCAAACCCTGTTTTGGTGGATAAGAAGCAGGGAGCGATCCGAATATGCACTGATTTCCGCGATTTAAATCGTGTCTATCCTAAGGATAACTTCCCCACACCGTTTATAGATCATATTTTGGATGAGTGTGCGGGTAGCGAGGTGTTCTCCTTTATGGATGGATTTTTCGGGTATAATCAGATCTAGATTAAACCTGAGGACCAACACAAGACTACATTTATTTGTCCTTGGGGAACATTTGCATATCGGAAGATGCCTTTCGGCCTTAAAAATGTTGGAGCTACATTTCAGCGAGAAACGACCTTGATTTTCCATGATCTCAAGTCTATTATTGAATTATTTTTGGATGACCTCGCTGCTCATTCTCGTATGAGAATGCATCATTAATATCACTTGAGATTGGTCTTCGAAAGATGCCGGCACTATTCGTTTCGATTAAATCCTCATAAGTGCATATTTTGTGTGAATTCAGGTTGTTTATTAGGATTCATCATTTCAAAGGAGGGCATAAGAGTAGATCCCTTAAAGGTTGAGGAAATACTTCAGTTGTCTCCCCCGAAGAATATTTGTCATCTTCAGTGTTTGCAAGGTATGGAAAACTTCTTACGAAGATTTGTGGTCAATTTTGCCAATTTGACTAGAGGCTTCATGCGTCTCTTGAAGAAGGATACTCCCTTTGAATGGGATGAGTGAGCCCAGGAGTCCTTCGATGCACTTAAGCGAGCCCTAGCATCGGCCCTGGTGATTAGTCCTTCGGATTATAGCCGTGATTTCCTATTATATGTGGCCGCGTCTTTAGAGACGATTGGTATGGTATTGGTTCAGGAGGATGAGGAGCTCCAAGAGCATGTCATATATTATCTGAGCCAAAACCTTATTGACGCAGAGATTCGTTATTCTCATGTCGATAAGCTTGCTTTAGCAACCGTACATGCGGTTCAGCGTTTGAGACATTATATTCTCCTTCGCTAGACCTTGGTTGTGGCCCATGCCAATCCGTTTCAGTTCGTCCTCACATGAAGGATGATTGGGGGAAAGTATAATAAATGGATTGTCATCCTGCAAGAGTTCGATCTCGAGTTTGTTTCGGCAAAATCAAAGAAGTCATTAATATTTGCAGAGCTTATATCGGATTTCCCGAGCGAGGCCGAGGAGTCGGTTTGTTAATATACGTTTGTTAATGAACACATCTTCTTAATCTCAACGTCTGACCCAAGGTATGGAGATATCATAGTATATCTGCAAACGCAGAGGACCCCTACTCACCTCTCGCGAGATGAACGACGACGATTACGTCACGTCTCTAAGAACTACCTTATAGTGGACAATACTTTGTACCGCCGTGGGGTAGATTCCATTTTATGACATTGTTTAACACATGAGGAGGCTGAGTTTGTGCTAAATGATTGCCACGGAGGGGCATGTGGTGGTCATTTATCTGGGCTTTCTATAGCTCAAAATATTTTGAGAGTGGATTATTTCTGATCGTCGATCTTTAAAGATTGTGTTGATGCGGTCAAGAGGTTCCACCCTTGCTAGGTGTTCGCACAAAATATGCACTCGAAGCCTACCCCGTTACATCCCATTATCACCGTCGGTCCCTTCACCAAGTGGGGGCTCGATTTTATGGATTGCAGCCCAGCTTCGGCTGGGGGGCACCATCATATTATAGTGGCTGTGGATTATTTCACGAAATGGGCTGAGGCAATGCCTATAGTAAAATATGATAGTGAGACAGCCGCTCACTTTGTATTCAACCAAATCATTACTCGTTTCAGGATTCCGAGAGAGCTTGTCACTGACCATGGCTCGCACTTTCAGAACTGTATGATGGAAGAGTTGGCATCCAAGTTAGGGTATAAGCAATAGCACTCCTCTTCTTACTAACCCCAAGTGAATGGACAGGTGGAAGCAGTGAATAAATCACTTAAGTCCATTCTCCAACGAACCATCGCACAGAGCAAGACGAATTGGCATATTATGTTATACCCTGCTTTGTGGGCATATCGAACTGCGGTTAAGACAGCCACTGGTTTTTCTCCATATCAGCTTGTGCATGGAGTGGAGTCGATATTGCTGGTTGAACGCGAGATTCCTTCGTTGAAGCTAGCTGTGGAACTCTTACCAGACACTTCACCTTTGGAGGAGTGTTTGGTCCACCTTGAGCAACTTGATGAGCAGCGTCGAGATGCCTTGGTGGCTCTAGAGGTTAATAAACGTCGCGTTAAGGTCCAATATGACAAGTCTGTCTATCCAAGAGTGTTTAGTGAAGGATACTTGGTCCTTTTGTGGGATCAATCGAAAGAACCCTTGGGGGCAGGAAAATTTAATCCTATGTGGCGTGGTCCTTATGTGGTCAAGTGTGTCTTAGAGAAGGGTGCCTATGAGTTAGTCGATTACAAAGGCACAGCTTTGGCGGAGCCTAGAAATGGGCTCTATCTCAAAAAATACTATGCATGATCTTTAGCCAAGGCTGCTTGTTGTATATTATTGTACAGCTTTGCATAGTTAGGTCTTTTTCTTATCGTGATCAGGTTGGTGATTAGTTTCCATTTCTTTTGGCAAATGTCAATGGAATCTTCCACCTACATAGGATTCGCGGATGGTGCAAGTCGTCACACTCAGCACTCAGCCTCTGCTGCTTGGGTGATTTATACTCCTATGGGTCAGGTACTGTCTTCAAGAGGTGTATGTCTACGGCCATCTTCCAACAATGTTGTTGAATATAGTGCCATTATCGAGCTTCTACGGGATTCCATTTCACATGGCGTTCTATCTCTTGAGGTACGTCTGGATTCGGAGTTAGTAGTGTCATAACTCAATGGTTTGTACCATGTTAGAGATCCGACGTTATTAAGAAGATTCTTACGTGTCAGATTGTTAGAACGACAATTTGACAGTATTACATATATACACATTCCAAGAAATGATAATCAAGTTCCTGACTCATATGCTAACTACGTGTTAGATTGGCATTTGTTTCATTCATAATAAATTAATCATAAAATTTTTTACACATGTAAATAAATAAACCGATCACCATAAAACCTTTTATATATATCAAAAATGTGGTAATACATAGTGTCATATACAAAAGTGGAGCTTTCATAGCTTCCATCATATAATACACGGTTGTACAAAACATATATACTCCCAGGTGTCTAATCCTATGGAGGGGGAGGGTTGTGATCATGATATGTCACTACGGCTCTAGCTAGCCGCCAGAATAAATGCACCCATGCGCATGGCACACCCACCACCTATCGCTGCATGGCCTCAATCAAGTCCTCAACTTGCGCCATGGGAACCGTGTGAGTCAGTCACACGAAGTTGGTATGAATGCCCTAGAGCGTTCGCTCCGCATCCGCACCTGTGATGTCATCCCCTCTTCCCCTCCGTCTATGACGTGGGAAGCCCTCTAGTCACCATGGTCCTGCATCTGCACATGAATGGTAGATGTCACTATGTGTTGTCACGCAAAAACATGTCTTTTTGATTCCATATAATCGAGAAAATACAAAAAAATTAAATATCTCAAAAAACTTTAAAAAGAGTGAGAGTCGAGATTCGGTACCTATCTCTCCATATGCCGATCCTGGTGGCAATGGCATGTCCAGATCCCCTCGTAAATCTATCCCTCCATAGGGGTAGTCATCTATGGCAACAATCTATCGTCGCCACCATGGAAAGAAGTCAGCTCGATATGGGTTGGCCACCCTACCACCCCCCAGTCTGTGCATAGCATCTGCCCAACGTCGTTGGGCCGAATCTCGAACCCCATGGAGAGGAACGTCCACTCTAGGGCTCAATCCTGGAACACGCTCGAAGAAAAACGTGCTCAATATGCTGCGGAACTCGAAGTTCCGTATCCTACCTGCCTTACACTCATTGAGCTGGGGTTTCATGTTGCTCAGTAGTGTAGTACTCCAGTCGTATATGGTTGGTCTCATACACTCCAACGCATAGTACATCAGTGGCCACGAGGCCTGATGGAGTGAGGCTAAGCCTGCTATCCTACCCAGCGTCAGTAGTATGGCCTTTAGGCCCAGCACCTGTATAGCGTTGGTGGGGACTTGACTTCCCACCTTTTCAATATCTGGGTAGCAGTACACAGCTACGTACTCATCGATAGTAAGCCCACCTCCTGGCCCACCTCAGGAACGAAGGTTCACCACCTCCCCTCATCTAGATAGACCTGTGATGAAGTATATGTCTTCCACCTCTATAGTGAGAGACATCCCATCTATCCTGAAGGACTCTGAGTCTGGATCCCAATAGTTCACCAGCATCTCTAGCAGTCTTGGTTTGGCCCTCAAGCCACCAAGGCACCAAAACTTATAGAGTCCACATATTCTAAGAGCTTGTTGAGCCATCACATCAGCCCTTACAGCTTCCTCTACCTCACCATGCTCACGCTCTCTCCATTCTAGCACCATCCTGCATGAAAAATTGCCATTTTGCCCATTAGATTCTTGTAAATCCACTTGCGTGGCATCATACACGACTGTTTTACAAACAGCCGCATATGTACATGGTTTCTAGCCCCTTTTCCGTGTATAGCCAGCCCTATACATGGAAAAATCTTCGATACCCACGTGGGCCGCAGCGCTCATGTAGAATTGGCCTGAACTACTTCATTTTACCATGAAAATCAACAAAAAAATATATTGAAATGCATGAGGAGAGCATGAGTAACTACCTGGAAGAAACGGTTGTGAATTCCACCAGCTGGATCTCCTGGAATTTGCAGTTGAATATCAGAGCTCCAATGGGTAAAAGTGTCAAATGACTTATATTTTTTACTATTTATAGAAAAAAATTCAAATATTTGAAAATTTTTACCCCCTTTCCTATAGTTTTGACAGTTTCTAACCATTTTGGACTGTTTCTGACATAATTTGTGATGTAGAAGAACATTTTCAGTGCCATTTCATCCTTTGGATTGACCCATTCGTACTGATCTTAGGTATAACGTCTACACTGGCATATAGGTTAGGTTCACCACCACTTGCATTTTGCATGACTTTATGACCATGTCACCATGATCTTAGGTACGAACCCACTCTATCATGTCACAGAACCTTCTTGCTTCTTTAGAAGTGGCATGATGTGAGTGGTAGAGCTTCACCTTACATGGGTACCCTAGTTAGTGCCTTATTTGCATTTGGTGCCCATGCCAACGTTTTCTCCTTTAGGGTGCAGGAGTCCGTTGTATAGTACTTCCATGACAGTTTGCAAGAGCCTCATACTCCTCTTGATCTTATGCTGGCCTGTTTCCCTCCGGACTCCCCTTATGTCAAGTTGTGAATGCATTATCATGAGCTTTTCTTGCCTCATTGAGCTTTATGTCGGCTCCTCTGACATTGTGTTTCAGCCCATATAGCCCGAGCTTGTCTCATGTCTAGCCATGCAGAGCCATTTTTATATCCTTCGCAGCTTAATTCCCTTTTTACCGAGAGGGGATTTTCGCCCGAGTGTCGATATCCTACACATGTATCCTTGCATTGAGCATAGGTATGTTCCACTGCTTGGAACTAGTTTGTTTGCCTTGATGACACTCGTCTCCTCCTAGTTTGTAACTATAAAGCTAGTTTATTCTTTTTTCAAGCTTTTCAAATAACTGAAAAAGTCCAAAAAAATCAAAAAACCAAAAAGCCGGACAAGGAAAGATGTTATCTTTGGGAATTTTCGAGTTGTGTCTCCTTCGAACAGAGCACTGTATATCACATCCATTGGTTGGGTTATAGTTTGACTTAGGAGCTATACTCGTTTATCTGAGTTTATCTCCACCGACTGGTTAAGCTTCCAGTCCCTATGGAGCCTCTATTGATGCCTCCTCTGTCACAGAGATGTCCCAGTTTGTATATCGAGTCTATGTTGCCTTCATTCAGTCAACATACGCCGTTATGCTCTTGTTCAGAGGAAGTTGAAACCTGTGTCGGCCATTCCTCAATTATCTTGACTTTGCACGTCGGCCATTCCCGGTACAGTTACTGGTTCGTGCACTTTATGATCGAGTCCTTCCACATTAGACAACTTTGCTGAGTACCTCGTGTTGGATGATGGGGGATGCCTTAATGCCCTCCTTCCAGCGGATTTCATCCCATTGACTTTAGATCATTTATTCTGGGATTGGAATCTAGAGTCCTTTTGAGTGCCTTGAGACTTACAGTCATCAGTGGCAGGTTCTCTCGCCAACGACAGTTTCTTGGAAATACATCAATGTCTCCTGATCGATGGATTCTCTCAAGTGTTCGACCTCAACACATCTATTCACACTTGTTAGTTTGCACTCTAGTACCTTGATTCCCATTATCATTATCGGTGGGTAATCTCGCGTCTGTTAACGGTATACATCAATGACCGATAATCAGACGATGGACTACTATGTTTGACCTCGACACCTCTATTCGCATAGTAGGACATGTAATCATAGCGATTTGTGTAGAATACCTTCCAGACTGGTGGCATCTCTTATATGCTACCACCTTGATCGTGCCAGTGTTCATGAGATTTCAGCTCTCGTGACTTGATTCCAGTGTATGTCACACATTTCCAGCCACTATGGAGATCTTGATCTATTGTATATCTTCAGCCATTTTGGAGATCATGGTCCTTTGTATATCTTCATCATGGAGATTCTGATCTATGTATACTGTATGTGGCGATGACCACATATGTGATATCATGTATTATTCCTATTCATGGCCATTGTACTCTTATGTATCCAGGACTGCTATATGTACTTGCAATTATATGCAGAGTTGTATTATTGTACTATGTTGATTGGGTGGCTGGTCTTCCGTTTGGGATCCTTCATCACTCCACTTCTGGGATGGACTTATAATGTATTTTGGCCATCGCATGACCCCTATGACCTCACACATTAGGGGGCATCTGTTATAGCAGATTTCACCACTCCAGGTGAATCACACTTTGTATGTCCTTCCCCTGTCCCGCTTCAAACTCTTTAGACCCCATGGACCATATGTTATCCTTTGATGTTTCCTTGATCATCCCTAAAAACTATATAAAAAAATGATATACGCGGCTTTTTACCCAATAACCGCGTACATACGCGGGTTTGACCCCGATAACCGCGTACGTCAGGATGTGTGCATAATCCAAATCCTTTTGGAGTTTTCCTTGACATGGATCCTACTCATTTGACTCCTGGCCTTCCATATGCCTTGAGATCGCTCGGATTCGACCCTTCATTATCCCTTGTGAAGCTATATAAGGAACCCCTTGGTACATTGAAGGCATATAGAGAGATTGAGAGCAACGAAACTATAGTCCATTGTTTCCAGAATTATACTTGAGTCTGCATCCCTTTTTCCCTTTGGAGCACTTTTGTGTTCTTCCCAAGCTTGCCTTTTGCTAGTGAGCTTGCTATCGAGAGATGGAGGATTGAGGTGGTGGAGGCCCAAGTGGGGGATTCAGTTTCTCCGGTTCGCAGAAATGCCGTCAGAGGTTGTATCTATCTTGTAATCTCTGATTTATATTAATAAGAACTATCTTTTCCTGTCTAATGATGTGCATTTGATTGAATATTGTATCCATTGGAATATGTCAAATGCTTTTACATTATTGATTATATATGCTAGAATAGATCTAAGACCATGATATATAGTATGCTTGTGTTGTTTACTTGTTGTTGAGGAAGTATTATATCAATTCAAGCTGAAGATTGGAAAGCTCAACGGGGATCTACTTCAACCATCCGGAATAAGGTACGAGGTCTGATCCTTTAGTGTTAGACATTTTATTTCTATTGCATATTGGGAAAGATTGATTTCTGGAGTCAAAGCTGTCTGTTGTGGTACCCCAAGCCATAGGAATTTCTCTCCATAACAAATGGCTCATCTTAACGTGCCTAATTTGGCTCAATTAACAAATGACCCCATTCGCCATCAAGATTTTTGGCCCCCGATGCCATATAAAATGCCATCAGACATCCCCAAGTTTGAAGGCAAGGTAGGGGAATGTCCCCAAAACCATATTATGACATTCCATCTATGGTGCTCATCCAAAAACATCGTAGATGATTCCATTAGGCTGAGGCTATTCCAACGCACCCTTACAAGTGTCACGGCCAAATGGTACATTGAGCTACCACAGACGAAATATCCAGATTTCAACTCCTTAGCTTTCATGTTCCTACAGTATTTCCAACTCCCCATCAAATATAACAAAGGGGTGGAGATCCTATTATCCTGTCGCCAAAGCACTGCGACACATATAACCGACCACATCCATGAGTGGCAGTGACGTCGCAGCTTATGTAAAATCCAACTTGACAACAGGATCTTCTTGGATTGGTTCCTCAAGACCTTGCTCCCACCCATAGTAAAGGACGCCGCATCCTAACATCCCCAATCCAAAGAGGAGGCCATACTGAAAGCCCAATAGTTTGACCTTATCTATGCCTATTCTAGATATCTATACACCATCATTCCAGATGCCCCTCATCCAAACACCTCCTACCGGGTTGCACCAGGGGCATCTCATGCTACAGATGACATCAAAAGTCTAGATCTCCCAACAACCACAACACCGTTCGACACCACCTTCCGTTACACCACAACCAAGCAACACTGCTAGTGTTTCTTACCAAAACCAAACTCCAGAGTATGCAAGAATGATGTCCCAATTCAAATAAACCACTTCCTATGCACAACTTGTGCCACCATAGCAAGCTCGGGACATGGCATGGCCAACACAGCAGTACGCGGCGAAAATGTCCCACATTTGTGGCACCATAGCCCACACAAATTTATTATGCACCACCAGTGCAAGCGGTTCAAGCCCTTGCCCCTACTCAACCTGCTCCATTAGGACAAGTATTTGCACAACAAAACTGTCCCAACCATCCTGCCCCCAACAATAAACAAGGGAAACCTAGAAATAATTGGCCCCGGAACCAAGCCAATAACCAAATGCAGGGAGGTGGTCAGCAACCAAACCCTCCCAACAATGCTGCAGAAAACTGACCCACCCAAAACCCCCCACGACCAAATGCTCCTAGACACAACACCCCATTGCACACAAACCAACCATGCACACTCTGTGAAGTCTATGGGAACTACACATTTGAGTGTCCCCTTATGGGTCACACCAAGTAGGCCATTCAGAATGAGGTTCAAAAGGTCTCCAATGCTACAAATCAAACCCAACCCAACCCAATACCACAAGGACCTCCTCCTACGGTGCTTCAAAACCCAGTACCTTTCCAAGGGTTGGTGGCAGCCGCACCCCCTCTCCAACCCAATCCTAAAACTAGAGGGGCACCTCCCATGGCCGAAACAGGTGTTCACCACCTGCTAGCCATGACGACTGAAGAGGTCAATTTAAAAACTAGATGGAATCAGTACGATAGCACCACCGAACTCGCTAACACATCAGCGGAATCTACGTCCAAGATGGTCAACGCACCTCATTAGTTACCCCCTTTCCTCTGCCCCCCCATATGTCGAGTGGCCAACAACGCCACAGCTAAAGCTACTATCAGGTATAGCATTGTGGATGATTTGGCCCAAACACCAATGGCCATGTCCGCTTTGGAGGTACTCAAAACGTGCCTAATGCAGCGAAAAGCATTACTAGCCTCCCTAGGGGCCGTAGACCCCTCCGACTCCAATTTGATCATGTTCTACACGTAGAATGGAGAACCATGCATGCCATTGACCATCGCCTTCCAAATCCCAGTATCTATCTGAAACTTGGTTGTGCACTCATGAATAGTAGATGAGGGGGCATCTATGTGCGTTATGTCTACCCTGGTTTGGCAGAAACTAGGATCACCAATTCTGTAGCCATCCTCCATAACTCTACAGGCTTATGATGGCCATCCCACTAAAGACCAAGGAATCCTCCCCCATGTCCCCATCACATTAGTCAGGAAGATAGTACTGATCGACATAGAGGTCGTAAATGCTCAACTGGACTATAACCTTCTCCTCAGAAGAAGTCATGCGGACACCATGAGAGCGGTCTCATCAACTGTCTTCCGTCTCAAGATGTTCCCCCATGAAGGGAAGATTGTGACAGTTGATCGACTCACTTATCATGATCTACAAGGGTTAATGGAACCTGCCAATGTTATCCCGACCATCACAACCATTGAGCTGCAAGGGATGACCACACACACCAATATTGTCCCTGCAATCAACACTATGGCTGACAACACATCAGCCTACCCATTGTTGAATGTGGTCCCTGGGTTGTTTGTTGATCCCACCATGATGGATCCTTTCCCCTCAATGTCACCTACCTCGACAAAAAAAGATACTGTGGACTTGCGCATGGTCTCATCCAACACCACTGCACCCAAACAACAACCGTAGCCATAGCCCCAACCACAACCACAACATAGTCGGCATCCACAACACCAACAACAACCACAACATCACCCGCAGCAGAAGCATTACGCGCAGCTGCAACCACAACTGCATGTCCACATGCAACCAACAGGGAGTTATCTGGGCTTATCCCTATTGCATATGATTCCCTTCCTCTTTCCCCCACCTTGTGTCATAAGAAATCCAGTAATGGGCACCTTAAGCCTACCCAACTTTACATTGGGAATTCCAGTTGGGAATTCTAGTGTGGCATCTTGATACACCGGCTCAACCAGTAATTCCCGAGGTTTTTTTAATCCTGGTGCAACCCATCATGGTCGAGTCTCACCCTCTACCCGTTCCACAAAAGCAAACCATCACACCCGCACCCGCACCACCCCACCCTAAAAGGGCCAGAGGCAAGAATGCCAAAGCCACCACAGAATCGCAACAAGTCTTACCTTGCGCCATCTACAAGAAACAAGGCCATCCAACTCAGAATTTCCTTGAAATCCCAATGATCTGTGTGCATTTAAATAACATGGATATAGATGAAAAAATCCCCATGGTTGAACTTCCAACCGCATCGATAGTCAGAAACAAGGCATTGAGAACAAACCATGCTTGCACCCTCTGCGGTTTGTATGGACATTACCCTCACCATTTCCAAGACCAGCCCAAATTTTGAATGGCTCTAGCTAACCTGCGTCAACATTCCCTTGAGTCTGAAATCACCTTCATCGAAGAAGTGCACCCCCCATCGCTTTCTTCAGACACCATGTCCAGCTACATGACGTCTAGTTCAACTGACCCGCTTATCTCCACCCCCAATGATGGTCCATCAGACCTGTCTCTTCATTGCTTCAGCAACGATGAGGAGATACTTGAAGCTTTGACCGCCCTAAAATACCCATGGGACAACATGCACCATTGCTTGTTCTTCCTCCCCAAAGAACTTGTGTCGCAGTCTGAACAGTTTTTCGTGGAGACCAAAGATTCCATTCATGCGAAAGTCGATCGGTTCAAGAACCCCATCCCAGCACCAGACACCTTCGAAGAAGGAAACATGGCCAACATTTCACCCACCATCAAAATCGACATCTCAACCAATTATGAGATTGTTGAAGAAATCATGCTGGGGGCATCTTGCTCCCTGGAAGAGGCTGCTACCTACAAATCTCTCTTCCAATAATTTTGTGACATCTTCACCTGGTCGTACACTGAAATTCCTAGCTTAGATCCATCCATCGTGGAACACCACATCGACACATGGCTGGATGTGGCACCCATACCCCAAAATAAATGACCCATTCACCCTTCCAAAGTGGCCATGGTTAAAGCCGAGATAGAGAAGCTACGCACTATCGGCTTCATCCACCCCATTGCGTACGCCACTTGGGTTTCTAATCCTGTTCCTATGAATAAAAAATAGGGTTCCATTTGTGTTTCCACAGAATTTCAAGACCTTAATGGGGTGTGTCCCAAAGACAACTTCCCCACACCCTTCATCGATCAGATCATCGATGCATGCGCCGGACATGAAGCATTTTCCTTCATGGACGGTTTTTCTAGATATAACCAAATCCAAATCCGGAAAGAAGACCATTACAAGACGGCATTCACAACCCCATGGGGCACCTTTGCATATTGATTAATGCCCTTTGGCCTGAAAAATGTTGGAGCCACCTTTCAGCGCGCCAAGACACACTGCTTCCATGACCTCCTTCACATTATGTTGGTTTGTCTCGACAACCTCATTGCAAGGTCACAGAAGCAAACAAAACACATAGATGGCCTGCGACAAGTATTCCTACGATGTCGCAAGTACAGAATCCACTTGAACCCTTTCAAGTGTGCTTTATGTGTCCCAATGGGCTGTCTACAAGGATTCATCGTGTCACACAAGGAATGACCTCTAATCCATGGAAAGTCCAAACGACTTTCCCTCTAACGTCACCCCTTTGAGTGACAACGTTACAACTTGTATTATAGTCTTTCTCCTTTTTTGTTTAACATGTTTTTCAAAAGTGAGTCTTATGTATTATTTCCTCTCATCGCTCTAGATGGATTACACCTCAAACCGGTATATGGGATTCACTGATGGAGCAAGCAGATGGTCTCTGAACCTCCCCTTGTCTGCATGGGTCATCTACTCCCCATCGCATGAGTTGATCCACATTGACGAAATATACGTGGGCACCGTGACCAACAACCAGGCAGAATATGATGGTATCAATGGCCTCTTGGCCGCCGCTCTCCAGTTAGGCATTCACCATCTTGATCTCTTCTTAGACTCCCAACTGCTTGTTTCTCAGTTGAACAACTACTATCGCGTACGTGAACCCTGCCTCTTTATAAAATTCCTATGCATTAAACAGATGGTTAGAGCATTTGAGTCCATCACATTCACACATGTTCCCAGAAACCTCAATAGTGTCACAAATCAAATGGCTAATGATATTCTAAATTGGCACATTCACAATCGCATATAGGAAACATACAACCACAACATCATGCATAATCATATTAAAAAATACACACACAGTGTAATAATACATCACATAGGCATTCCAGAGCATCATAAAAAGACTCACATAATAAAACCATAAAAGCACATCCACGTGTGTCAAAAATATATATAGATAAATAGATAAGTCACATGTCTACAACATGTCCAATACAAAAACAAGAAGCCACATATGCTTTCTCAGCAACATATACATAGTGACACAAAAACCCCTAAGTGCACCAACACATTAGGGATAGCCCCACTAGGCTACTAATCCAACTCAGACTCGTCGTCTGACTCGGTGTCATCATCTTCCTCTAAGGAATCATCCTCTGGAAGAAGATCACCTCTCACCGCATGGCGAAAGTGCTCACAAGCCATAGCCATATTCCTTGTCACACCAGTCCACTCTGGAGGAAGGTTGTGAATAGTGACAATCATCTCACTACTTAGATGCTTCTAGCCATCATCTTAGACCCCAGTAGCAAGCCGCTCTAGATATGGCAGCACTCCATTTTATCTCCTGCCGTCGCCTATGGGAGCTCCTAGCAGGAACCGCCGCATGAGCTATGGTAACTACCCGCCTCCAATGCCCGAGCGGCAGGGGAGGACCAATATATGCACACACAAATAAGGACACCATCAGTNAAGGACACCATCAGTCCACACATACAACTATCAAGTATCTCAAAGTACACTATGTATATAGATGAACACAAAAACATCACACATACATACCAGCTGATCCCCACGCCTAGCTGGGAGGTTGGGGCATATCGGGGTCTCCCTGATAGTCCATACCCGCGTACGGGTACTCCTCGATCACCACTAGAAGCTATTGCCACTTCTCTAACAGCTCATTAGTAAAAAATCAGCCCACTCTACTTCCACCCTCTCGGATCATCATCTGACACCACTGGTACATGTGTGGCTCCCGTGGACCACTATCCTACATAGCCCAGTGTGGACGCAGTGTAGGTACTTTCTTAAAAAATAAAGCACACAGGAAGGAGCCAAAACAAAATCCTTCCCCAGATGACTTCAACTTGTTCAGCTGACGCCGAACAGCCTGAAGGTACATCTGGCCCCATCCATAGTGCGTGCCCCCTATAGCATGCTCTACTAGATGAAGCTGCCCTCCAGAGATCTTGTGGCTCCCCATGGAACCCAATATATGTAGTAATAGTGTCTCCACCGCCTGTGTCGACAAATCCTCGATGTCACACATCAGGATATAGGAGCCACGCACATACGTCATAGTGTAACAATGCCTGTCACACAGCTCCTCCAATGTCTCCCCTTGAGACAACACAGGTGCCAAATCACCAACCACTCGCAACATAGGGAGCCCAGTAAGGAAGTACACATCTCCCAGCGTAATCTTGATACGCTAGCCCTAAAAGAGGAACACCTCCTCGTCAACATCCCAGAAACTCACCAATGTTTGCAACAACAAACCCAAGCTCTTCATGAGGGGTATCCTCATGAATTTCAGCCATCCATAAGGGGCCAATGGATCTCTTACATTCCTATCTCATAATGATTCCTCCCGTAGGTCTTTGCAGTCTCTCTCTTGCCACTTGATCTCAACCATCCTGCAAAAGCAAAAACCCAAATGTTAGCCACAGCTATCATCAAAAAACACCTAATAGAGGCCAAGTTGCACTTGTTTGGGCCAAACGAGCAACCAGATCACTCAAAAGGCCCCATAGATGTGACCAGGTCACACCTTTTCCTTCGAAAGGTGCGACTTGGCTCCATGAAACCCCAAACTACTCATGGAGGGCCTCTGGGTGACCAAATCTAGAAAATAAACCACCAAAAAGATGAGATTCAGTGAGAGCTCTTACCTGCAAGTCATGGCACCTGAAACCATCATTCAAATCAAGAGAAATCAGTAAATGAAGATTTAGGTCCCACCTCATCAACTCCACAATGAACAGTGACAATGACACATCATCAAGTGGACCCCACCCATACATAGGCCCCATTTGACCTAATTTCCTCCGATCGACATAACAGGACCATATGGAATCCGTTTGAGACATCATTTGTGCCACTGGTTTTAGAATTCCACCCGCTATCCCTTTATGAGATCATTATCTCATGTTTAATAAACTAATTTTAGGACCATTTCCCATGAGTCACCTTGATTTATGAGCCATGACATGACGATGCAAGTGTCTACAGAACTGCACTTGTATCACACTTCTTGACCGCTACTCATGCAGGTTATTGGGCCACCGCCCGTTAAGGGTTACCATTTTTTCAGTTTTTTTTGTATTTTAACACATAGTTTTCTTTTCTATCCACCACACCTTACGTGGACCTTTGGACCACTATCCACAAAATGATTTATTTTTCTTACATGTATTTGGCATAGAAGTTCCCCCAGAATTGCACTCACATCACATGTATTCAAGTCCATCCACTACAACACACACACATGCTCTCTTAACCTCTGTCCAAGAGCCACCTCAATTTGCATGCCTCTACCGCACCGATTTGTCAACCCCTGCCGCGATCTATCCCATGCATGTATTGGTATGTTTGAGAGCCTTCTGCTCCATCCATACTGCACGGATGAACTTTGGACCTCTATCCACTGTCCTAACATGGGGCACCACCTGTGCCACCACAATCGATTGACCATACTCGATTTTCATTTAATCTCTTTTCTGACTCCTTAAAACAATGAAAAGATAGCTGAGCGCAGCTGCTTCCTTTCCCGCTCACTAAAGTATAGGAAAGGGCATCTACATCATCTCGTTTACCTCCTTTTGTAGACCATGTAGACCATTAAATGAAAAGGACCACCTTGGCATATTCAAGCCAAGACCATTCCCCTCTACACACTTTTATGCTTTCTCGGGAAGAGGGGCCACACTCTACAAAAAATATCATCATGGGTTTTCATTAAGCTCTTTTCCATCCTTCTCATCAAGAAAATATTGTCGAGCAAAACTTGGTTTAGTTCATGCTCGTAAAAGTATCCGAATGACCATCCAGTCAGTATAGGTTTAAAATTTTTTGGCCTGATTGGACTACCAATGGTAAATAAGTCTCTCATCCCCTACAAGATGGGCAAGCTCTCCTATGTATACTTTTACCCTTTTTCAAGTACAAAATACTACCAACAAAAAAAATCCCCCACTGGAGTCTTCTTCGTGCTTTCAGACTCTCTAAAATTGAAAGCACCATCGAGCATTTACCTTCTCGGGCTGGCAAAAAATCCACGAGATTGTACCACAACGGTGTCCTTAGACACCACCCCATAGAAAAAAGTTTATCATTGTTCCCACATTGGGTCACCTTTGTTCAGATTACTCTGCAATGTATCTTCATTGGATCCTGTCAATATCAAAAGTTTCTACCTCCTCCAGGTATTTCCCATCGGCAGTGACACCCCCGGTTTTACAGCTATGATCCCATTCCCATGATTCAAGCTTCATTTGTTGCCTGGTCTGCCCTATCGACATACTCTGAACAAAGGAATTTTGAGTCTACCACACTCCCCCTGCCACTGTTCAAATGTTTACTCCCCCCCCCTCCATTCAGTGGGTGAATCCGCAGAATGTCTCACACGTTCTGATTATCTCCCTCGCGCTTCTGGTCAAGGAAACATCATTGCCTTGACTAGGGGCAAGTCTCCCTCTGTCGACAACAACACATATATTCCAAAGGATAGACCCTGTTAAGTCATGAACTTGTTTCCTTTAGTTTTATATTTTGATTGCCTTTTTTATTCTAAGTTTGCTTATTTGCTTGAGTTTGTCCTTTTTCTTACTTTGGGAAATTTTTGGTTTTTGTGAAATTTTCTAATTTTTGCCTTTAGGTTTTTTATTATTTTTGTTCCTTTAGGTTTTGAAGGGTTCTAAAGGCTATTATGTTGAATAATGGGTTCACAAACAATATCATGATCATAGTTTATCATTTAAACCTCACTCAGAATGGAAAAAATGATTAAATAGCGCCAAAATTGAGTTTAAATTATTCTTGTAGCGCAACTGCCAAAAATTAACACAGCGGCGCTACAAAAATATCGCGCGCACAGAAAACGCTGGTTTTTAAGCAAAATTCACCCATGATTTTGGTTTTTGATGACTAATCACATGCTTGAAGCCTTTTGATACGTGTGTCTTCAGTAACCATCATGCAAACAAGTGCGTTTGACAGCAGGAGGGAGATCATGGCAAATCATTAGTGAGAGTTGGATGAATCATCACAGGTGGACAAATGAGCCTAGATCGAAGTGAAAGGAGCTCTTCATTCATGCATTACGGAGTTAGGGACTAAGTGGAGCGTAGAAATTTGCCCAGAATCCGGAAGCTGCAGTTATGAAGGGGAGTTAGGGCTTTCACCGTCGCAGAGAGGATTTAGAGCTTTCTTGTTTCGCCACTTGGAATCAAATTGGATACCTGAAGACACTTGTATAGCTAAATTGGACAATCGGACAGCTCAGGCATTGATTTTAAGCATCTGCAGCAGTGCAAGAATAAGGTATTCCGCGTTAACCTGATAGTGGCATCCAAATTGGGGATTTCTTGTTTAAAGCTTGATATGATAAAATTGATTAAGGAAAGTTGTAATTGATGCGGTTAACAAGCTCTCTGCAATTAAATATCATTCTAAAAGGGTTTTGGAATTCTTTGCGAAAGTGACAAGTTGAAAAATAGCAGTTGTATTGAAAAATTACCCTGTCAAGACCTGAAATTTTGTGATAAGGTGAAGCTCTATTCAGTTTATGGCGACCATAGTTTCACAGAGTACTGGTTACTTCTAGCTAATACAATAAGTGAGTTAAGCATATCAATTGCCTGAAGACCTAATATGAATTAGGAGCTAGAATTTGACCGGTTTTGGTGATAAATATAAGTTGGAGCCGAAAGCTAGCAGATATCAGATTATCTTCATATCTTTCCCTTCAATGGTTATACATTCACAAGTTGATTTAAGCAGCAGGATTTTGAGAACATTAATGCAAAGTCCTTTTGCAAATAGAAAGCTCATAAGTGATATTAAAAGGATCTAACTATTATGTTTGAGCAGAGGCATAACACACAGTTGTTTTCATGCATTCTAGAGATGATCTAACACATAAATGAACAGCTTGGATCATTGTTATTTTCAGCAGCAATGTTATTGAAGAGTTTGGGGCACTCTGTTGACTTAAATCACTCAATCTTGATACAAGTCTTGTCCTGCATTAAAAACAAAGCAGAATGTTACAATAATCAAGAGAAAATAGTCAAAGAGGATTGAAACAAGCTGACTATCAAACCTTAGAAGCTTGAGGAGAAAAAAAGGAACTGCTAGTTCATTCAAAGGGCTTTAAATTTACACAGGTTTTCAGTCATTGAGAATAGATGGGAAAAAGTGGCAAAACAAATAGGGCTGAGCCCACAGATCTAAAATGGATTGACCAATTTCCAAGCTGTGCAGAGCTTTTCCAAAAGGCTGGTTGGTTATATTTCTTCAAGAAGATCGATTCCTATAATATTGAAGTCTCATATAAATTTGCCCAATGCTATAACCAGGACATGATAGTGTTTGATATCCTAAAGTTTAAATTGACTGTGGAGCTAGTTGCTGAAGCTACAGGAGTTAGAAATGAAGGTGAAATGTGGTTCAAAAAGTTTCATTTCACTTTTAATGCTCAGAGATACCTTTTACTTGGCATCACTCCTGACTGGAGCAAAGGAATACTAATTCAAAATTTCAGAGAAGAATGGGTGGAGCCCATTAACGTCTTGCAAAGCTATATCACCTGTGAGGGGAGATATGCCTATGTGTTCAAATACCATTTTAGGTTCTTACAGCATCTGGTGGATGAATCCAAAATGAGTCTTCCTTTCTTTTTGTTTAAAAGTTTGCAGAAGATGTCAAGTAGAGTTAAGGGGCATCAGGATCATACTTCACAATCTATTTTCCATCATGGTTTGATTAAGCTCATCATCACTACTACTCTAAAAAAGGAAGGGAAAACATGGTAGTATTTTCTTTTCTGGTCTGGTTTCCAAATCAAGCAAGAAGAGCAGCAAATCAAAAAACATGTAGATAAGGGGAAAACCCTAGTTAGGAAACTAGGTCAAAAAATCAAGTCTGAAGATAAGAAAGAAGTTAAACTTGAAGAAGCACCAGAGCCCTCGAAGGAAGACTATGAACCTAAAAATCTTTCAGCTGACAACAAGGACAAAAGCTCACTGTTTACAAAAAATGAAGGTCAGCCTGTGCAGGATAGGGTAACAGCAGAAACGTTTAGTGAAGAGAAAAATGTTGCCACAGAGAAGAGTGCTGTAAAGGAAGAAAACATTCAAGCCCAAGAAAGGAGCCCCATCACTATCTTATCATAGGATGAGGGATATTTGTTAGAGGGAGATGAATTCACTGTCAAAACTGAAAAAAGGATTGTTTCATGCAAACAAAGGGTTCTACTTTTTGGCTGGCTTAAGGAGGTCCGTGACTTGTTTATGAGCTAAGTATCATAACTCTCATGTGTATTTGCTGAATAGAATTATGAAATATATGATCCTTTACACCCTTAAGACCATGTTTGGCTTTATTTTTTAACTTGTTTAGTTACTTGATTGATAAATTCATTATTGGTTTATGGTTTCTTTGTTGGTAATGCTTGTCAATTATTGAATGAACTTCAAACTCATGTTCTGTTGGATACTGGTGATTATATTGTGCATCTCTGTTCACTTTTGCTTATGATTTAGTTCTTATTTGGCTCATGAATGTATTCCCTTCACCCACCAGACTTTACAGCCACAAAAACCTTTCAAGAAACTCTGAAACTTACTTTTGTTTCATTGAATATTTGAGATTGTGTTGGCTTGTTTCTTGATATCCTTGGAAACAATTTCTGGCACAAACATCTTTGGCGTCGTTGCCGAGAAACGAAGTTGAAGACATATTTTCCCTGGGATACTTATCTTTTTCTGGTTTTAAGAGGTGAACTTAAACCAATAGATATTTAAGGCTATTTTTCACCAGATTTGTCACAGTGGATACTAGAGGAGTGGGAACTAGGAACAGACCTACTTGACCATTGCAGTTGGGTGTTACAGACCCTGACCAGATATTGAGGAAAGCAAGAAAGATTAGAAGATCTCAGTAATTACCCTCTCTATCTGAACCTGACCAGTTAGATGGTTCATTAGCTTCATCTGTGTCAAGAAAAGAAGAAGACATTTCACCTTGGGTAAAACCAACAATTCTTGATAGTAGTTTCGAAATATTTACCAATCCTCAATCCTTCAGAAAAGCTAAAATTGTTTCTCCTGGTAAGATACCTCTCTTTCAATTGAAAGTAGGTAAAAATCCTTTTCATCCAAGTACTATTCAAACCTATTCATAAATCAGTCAGTTCAAAAATGGCAACCCAAAATCAGCCCATAGACATGATGGACAGGATGGTTGCAGCCAGTTATGCACCATTGGTCTTACCTCAGCCTTTAAGTGCACTACCTGGGGGTGACTACCAAAAATATCTTCCTAGGTTTAATGGACAGGGGGAAACCATAGCTGAAGAATATTGGGAATGTTTCCTTAGTTACGTTGATAACCAAAACATTGAGGCTAAGGATGTATGGATGAGATTTTTGTGCAGAGCCTTGATGGGGATGTAAGGAAATGGTTCAGGGAGTTTCCTACTAATTCCATCACTATCATTGAAGAACTTCGTGATGTTTTCATGAGACAATGGGGTGACACCAAAGATCATACATACTACATAACTGAGTTTGGTGCTCTTAGGAGAAAAAAGGATGAAACGGTTGCAAACTTTTCTAAGAGGTTTAATAAGATGTACAGTAGAAATCCTGTAGAAATAAAGCCTACAGAAACATCTGCAAAACTGACATATGAAAATGCTTTTGACTATGAATTTTCCTTACTTCTGAGAGAAAGGAGACCTATTTCTTTGTTGAATATGCAGGATGCATCATTGGAGGTAGAATCTAACATATTGGCTTCCAATAGATTGAAGGAGGAAATAGCTCAGCAGCTGTATGACATAAAAGGAAAGAAGGAAGCAACTCCAGGTGGTTCATCTTCTCTTTCTGTTGAAAAGAAAATTAATGAAATGGCTAAATTGGTGAAGATTCTGACTGCAAAGTTGAACAAATTAGAGCTTGAGAAAAATTCCAGCAAGCCTGCTCCGGAAGGTGAAGGAAATCCTAATAATCAGAATCAGTTTAGAAGGCAATTTGCTCCTCGTTTCATGCCTAGAGAATGAAGAAATAATGATATCCAGCGAGAAAGGAGAGAAAATGAGGACCAAAGAGTGCCACCACCTCTTCAGAACAATGTAACCGATGAGGAAGAAGTTGATGATGAGATGATTTTTGAAGAGACTGATCAAGATATGAATCATTTTGGAGAAGGATTGTCTGGGGGTTTTGTCACTCAAGAGGAATTTCTAAATGTAGAATATTATGATGCTGACATGTTCAAAACAGAGGATGATTCAGAGCTGGAAAAGACTGCTGTAACTACTGTTGTCTTTCAGAATGAGCTAAAGAAGACTGTGAATTTGAGGTCAGGTCCAAAACAGGTGGTACAAGTCCCAAAGAAGAAGCCAGTTGTCCCTGCTAAGCAATCATCTGATCCTGTGACCGAGAAAAGACAAGTTTCAGATAAACCAAAGAAGACCACAGAGACTGAAGAGGTAAATAAAACTGTCCAAAATTTCAGTTTGGAGAATGAATTAGAAAAGTTAAAGATTCATGTACCTTTAACTGTATTGATAAAAAACCCTTCATATAAAGAATCAGTCCTTAAAATGCTTAATTCAACAAGCAATCAGCCCATTTCAGACACAGTAAATTTGCAAGAAGAAAACCCCAGGATTTTTATTGGATCAGCCCTGGCTGAAAAGACTGAAAATGAAGCAGGTGCTTCTCCTCCATTCTACATCACCCTGACAGTTCGTGAACAGATGATTCATAATTGCTTGTTAGATTCGGGAGCCTCACACAACTTAATGCCAAAGGCAGTTATGGAAGCTTTAGGACTGAGTATTACCAAACCCTACCATGATCTGTATGCCTTTGATTCCCGAGCAGTGAAGTGTTTAGGGGTAATAAAGGACATGGTTGTCAGCCTGGCTCAGTTCCCATGAAAAGTGTGATCATGGATGTTGTGGTAGCGGATATTACACCAAATTTTGGGTTAATTCTCTCTAGGTCTTGGGCAAAGAAGGTTGGTGGGACCTTACAAATGGATTTATCATATGCTACTATTCCTGTGTTTGGAGGAGAAAATAGAAGGCTGTACAGAGAGCTTTAGTTTGCTTACATTGTGACAGATGACAAGAACCCTACCAATCACCCATTGTATGCTGTTGATAAAGACCTAGGTACTTGCATGCTACATTTCAGTGAGGAAGACAATACTACTGCTTTGTTACAGGTTGAGAAAGAGCAACCAGTAAAATGGAGCAGAGAGAAGGAAAATGAGCTGTGGCAGTTATACTTTGATGGGTCCTCTTGTAAAGAAGGTGCAGGTGGAGGGGTCCTTCTTATATCCCCAGGAGGTGAAAAATTAAAGCTGATGTATAAATTGGAGTTTGTTACTACTAACAATACTGCTGAATATGAATCTTTACTGTTCGGATTAAAAGCTGCTAAAGATTTGGGCATTCAACAAATTGCTGCAATTGGCGACTCCGAATTAGTTGTTCAGCAGGTGAAGAGCAACTATCAAGTGAAGAAGGGTTTGATGAAAATCTATAGAAATGAGGTATGGGACATGCTTGAGAATTATTTTGTAGCTTTTAACATTACTCATATTCCAAGAGACCATAATCAGACTGCAGATTCATTGGCCTTGGCTGCCACACACTTTAGAATCCCTAAAACCACTCAGTTCAGATATCCCATTGAGGTGAGGTACAGATCATCTGTACCTGATAATGTAAAGCAGTGGAGAGTTTTTGAAGATGACATTGATATTAAAAGGTTCCTAGAGCTTACACATGAGTTTTCAAATTCCCTGATTGATCAAGAAGAGGATGAAGAAGAGGGACAGGTGGATGAGATTGCTGAAGATGAGATAGCTGGACATAAAATTATTGAACTAAAAAGAAACTTCATCCCATAAGGTTTGGTACCTCTGGAAAGAATATTTACAAAGGATGATACACTTTCAAATCATGTTGTTCAGTCTTCAGAAGAGAATGTGGTAGAGTGTAATATTGGTTCTGCAGAACATCCTAGAATGGTCAAAATTTCCAAATCACTTACAGCTGAACAAAGAAACTGGTATATTAAACTGTTAAAAGAGCATGTAGATGTTTTTGCATGGTTTTATGAGGAACTAAGAACTTATGATACAGGAATCATACTGCATAAAGTCCCTCTAAAACCAAATGTCAAAACTTTTCATCAGAAATTAAGGAGGATTAATCCATATTTATTTCCTGTTATTGAAAAAGAAATAAAGAAGCTGTTGGATTCCAAGATCATAGTGCCTCTCAGGTTTTCTTCATAGGTGGCTAATCTGGTTCCTATTAGGAAAAAGAATGGAGAAATCAGATTATGTGTTGACTTCAGAAACTTCAACAGATCTTCCCTAAAGGATAATTATCCTCTCCCTAAAATTGAGCAAATATTGCAGAAGGTAGTTGGGGCACAGAGGATCTCAATGTTTGATGGTTTCTCAGGGTACAATCATATCTCTATGCATCCTGATGATAAGGAGAAGACAGCCTTTACAACTCCCTGGGGAACTTTCATGTATGATAAGATTCCCTTTGGTTTAATGAATGCTGGAGAAACCTTCCAGAGGGCTATGTACATTGCTTTTGTTGGAGAAAAGGACAAGTTTGTCGTGATCTACTTGGATGATATTACTGTTTTCTCATAGTCAGATGATGAACATTTGAAGCATTTGAAGCAGACTTTCCTGAAGTGCAGAAAATTTGGTTTGTCTTTAAATCCGAAGAAGTCACACTTTGCTGTACAAGAAGGTAAATTGCTTGGTCATTTAGTGTCTGCTGATGGTATTAGGATTGATCCTAAAAGGGTAAAAGCTATATTGAAAATAAGCTTACCTAGGAGTAAAAATGATGTCCAATCATTCATTGGAAAAATCAATGTTCTGCGTTGGTTCATACCCAACTTTGCTGAAACTATCAAACAGATCACAGCTATGATGAAAAAGGATCAGGAAGTTAGATGGACTACTGAGGCAAACAGTGCATTTGAGAAAATCAAAGTGGCTCTTACTGAAGCTCTTGTATTAGGAAGCCCAGATTTTACCAGAGAATTTCTTACATTCTCATTTGCATCAGAAGATACAATAGTAGCTGTCTTGTTATAGAAGAATAAGGAAGGACTGGAGCAGCCTATTGCATTCTTCAACAAAACTCTCAGGGATTCTGAACTTAAATACAGTATTTTAGAAAAACAGGCCTATGCTCTAGTAAAAGCTCTTAAGTTTTTCAGAATCTATGTTCTGCATTCTAAAGTTATTTCATTTGTGCCTAATGTTGTTGTAAAATATGTTTTGACACAGCCTGATAGTGAAGGGAAAAGAGGCAGATGGATTGCTAAAATCATGGAGTATGATGTAGAAATTAGACCTACCAAAATTCTCAAGGGACAAGGTTTAGCCAAGCTGCTCGCTGAACCAAATTGTCAGGCTCTAGGATTACATGTCATGGCTAAAGAATTAGCTCAGGAAGAAGACCAAGCAATACTGGAAAAAGAGAAGATCATGGACTATTATTCATCATCAACATGGTATGCAGACATTGTATATTTTCTGTTGTTTTTGGAATGTCCTGAGCATTTAGATAGGAAATATGCTAGATCCTTAAAGCTTAAAACTACTAAGTATTGTCTAGTAGAATAGCAGTTGTTTTAGAAAGACCCAGGTGGTGTTTTACTAAGATGTTTGGACAAATATAAAATTGGAGGAGTAATTGTTGAATCTCATGAGGGTGCTTATGGATGCCATAAGTACGGGAAGACAACAGCATACAGAATTTTAAGAGCTGGGTATTATTGTCCCTCTTTGTTTGCAGATGTATATCAGCAGGTAAGAGCCTGTATTCCTTGTTAGAAGTTTGCTGGCAAACAAAAATTGCTATCATTGCCTTTAAAACCTATTGCAGTAAGTGCTCCTTTCCAGCAATGGGGTTTGGATTTTATTGGGGAGATAAATCCGGCTTCCTCAGGCCAACATAGGTGGATCCTAACTGCAACAGATTTCTTTACCAAATGGGTGGAAGCCATTCCTACAAGGAATGCCATAGATAAAGTGATCATGGAATTCATTGAAGAAAACATCCTGAGTAGGTTTGGGTGCCCTCAGAAATTAGTAACAGATAATGCAAAGGCTTCCAAGTCCAAGTCCATGGAAGCCTTTTGTGAAAAGAATGGTATTTTATTGAAGCACTCAACTCCTTACTATCCCCAGGGTAATGGTTTGGCTGAATCCTCTAATAAGAAAATTATTCAGAGTATCAAGAAGTTTCTCAAGCATAACAAGAGATCATGGGATTCAATGCTGAAGTATGCATTATGGGCTGATAGGACAACAGTCAAACAAGCAATTGGAACTTCTCCCTTCTAGTTAGTTTATGGTACAGATGCAGTTTTTCCTGTTCAATTGGGAATCCCAGTGATGAAGTTTCTTTAGAATTCCCTAGAAGAACCAAATGATATGTAGAGAAGGATTTATGAGATGATAGAGTTGCAGCAGAACAGGGAAAAATTCGATGTAAAGGCACAGTTGTACAGATTGAAGATCAAAAGCAGATTTGACAGGAACATCAAAGAAAACACTTTCACAGTTGGTGATATGGTTTTAAGGTGGGATGTAAGGAAAGAGCAAAAAGGTAAGCATGATAAGTTTGACAACCTTTGGTTTCTCCCTTTCCTAGTGTCTAAGGTTTTGGAGAATAATACTTTTATCCTGCAGTCTTTGGAAGGTGAGGAATTGTCCAGTCCAGTGAATGGATGATTCCTCAAACACTTTTACAGTTTACAAGGAGATTTTCATTTTTCATTGTACATATCAGTGTGAGTGAAGCATAATAAAGACTCCATAACCCAATGGAAATTTTGCAGACAAGTAGGTAGCAGATAGAAGGCACTGGTCTACAGGTCCTTAAAGCCTCACAGGGAGGACTTCATCCCACAGCTAGAGCCAGATGTTAAGTCACGAACTTGTTTCCTTTAGTTTTATATTTTGATTTCCTTTTTTATTCTAAGTTTTCTTATTTGCTTGAGTTTGTCCTTTTTCTTACTTTGGGAAATTTTTGGTTTTGTGAAATTTTCTAATTTTTCCCTTTAGGTTTTTTATTATTTTTGTTCCTTTAGGTTTTGAAGGGTTCTAAAGGCTATTATGTTGAATAATGGGTTCAAAAACAATATCATGATCATAGTTTATCATTTAAACTTCACTCAGAATGGAAAAATTGATTAAATAGCACCAGAATTGATTTTAAATTATTCTTGTAGCGCAACTACCAAAAATTAACACAGCGGCGCTACAAGAATATCGCACGCGCAGAAAATGCTAGTTTTTAAAAAAAATTCACCCATGATTTTGGTTTTTGATGACTAATCACATGCTTGAAGGCTTTTGATACGTGTGTCTTCTGTAACCATCATGCAAATAGGTGTGTTTGACAGCAGGAGGGAGATCGTGGCAAATCATTAGTGAGAGTTGGATGAATCCTCACAGGTGGACAAACAAGCGTAGATCAAAGTGAAAGGAGCTCTTCATTCGTGCATTATGGAGTTAGAGACTAAGTGGAGCATAGAAATTTGCCCAGAATCTGGAAGCTGCAGTTATGAAGGGGAGTTAGGGCTTTCACCGTCGTAGAGAGGATTTAGGGCTTTCTTGTTTCGCCAACTGGAATCAAGTTGGACACTTGAAGACACTTGTATAGCTAAATTGGACAATCAAACAACTCAGGAATTGATTTTAAGTGTCTGCAGCAGTGCAAGAATAAGGTATTCTGCGTTAACCTGATAATGGCAGCCAAATTGGGGATTTCTTCTTTAAAGCTTGTTATGATAAAATTGATTAAGGAAAGTTGTAATTGATGCGGTTAACAAGCTCTCTGCAATTAAATATCATTCTAAAAGGGTTTTGGAATGCTTTGGGAAAGTGACAAGTTGAAAAATAGCAGTCGTATTGAAAAATTACCCTGTCAAGACCTGAAATTTTGTGATAAGGTGAAGCTCTATTCAGTTTATGGCAACCATAGTTTCACAGAGTACTGGTTACTTATAACTAATACAATAAGTGAGTTAAGCATATCAATTGCCTGAAGACCTAATCTGAATTAGGAGCGAGAAGTTGACTGGTTTTGGTGATAAATATAAGTTGGCGCAGAAAGCTAGCAGATATCAGATTATCTTCATATCTTTCCCTTCACTAGTTATACATTCGCAAGTTGATTTAAGCAGCAAGATTTTGAGAACATTAATGCAAAGTCCTTTTGCAAATAGAAAGCTCATAAGTGATATTAAAAGGAGCTAACTATTCTGTTTGAGCAGAGGCATAACACACAGTTGTTTTCATGCATTGTAGAGATGATCTAACACCTAAATGAACATCTTGGATAATTGTTATTTTCAGCAGCAGTGTTATTGAAGAGTTTGGGGCACTCTGTTGACTTAAATCACTCAAGATTGATACAAGTCTTGTCCTGCATTAAAAACAAAGCAGACTGTTACAATAATCAAGAGAAAACAGTCAAAGAGGATTGAAACAAGCTGACTATCAAACCTTAGAAGCTTGAGGAGAAAAAAAGAAACTGTTAGTTCATTCAAAGGGCTTTAAATTTACACAGCTTTTCAGTCATTGAGAATATATGGGAAAAAGTGGCAAAACAAATAGGGATGAGCCCACAGATCTAAAATAGATTGACCAATTTCTAGGCTGTGCAGAGCTTTTCCAAAAGGCTGGCTGGTTAGATTTCTTCAAGAGGATTGATTCCTATAATACTGAAGTCTCATATAAATTTTCCCAATGCTATAACCAGGACATGGTAGTGTTCGATATCCTAAAGTTTAAATTGACTGTGGAGCTAGTTTCTGAAGCTACAGAAGTTAGAAATGAAGGTGAAATGTGGTTCAAAAAGTTTCCTTTCACTTTTAATGCTCACAGATACCTTTTACCTGGCATCACTCCTGACTCGAGGAAAGGAATACTAATTCAAAATTTCAGAGAAGAATGGGTGGAGCCCATTAAGGTCTTGCAAAGCTATATCACCTATGAGGGGAGATATGCCTATGTGTTCAAATACCATTTTAGGTTCTTACAGCATCTGGTGGATGAATCCAAAATGATTCTTCCTTTCTTTTTGTTTAAAAGTTTGCAGAAGATGTCAAGTAGAGTGAAGGGGCATCAGGATCATACTTCACAATATATTTTCCATCATGGTTTGATTAAGCTCATCATCACTACTGCTCTACAAAAGGAAGGGAAAACATGGCAGTATTTTCTTTTCTGGTCTGGTTTCCAAATCAAGCAAGAAGAGCAGCAAATCAAAAAACAGGTAGATAAGGGAAAAACACTAGTTAGGAAACTAGGTCAGAAAATCAAGTCTGAAGATAAGAAAGAAGTTAAACTTGAAGAAGCACCAGAGCCCTTGAAGGAAGACTATGAACCTAAAAAGATTTCAACTGACAGCAAGGACAAAAGCTCACTGTTTACAAAAAATGAAGGTCATCCTATGCAGGATAGGGTAACAGCAGAAACTTTTAGTGAAGACAAAAATGTTTCCACAGAGAAGAGTGTTGTAAAGGAAGAAAACATTCAGGCCCAGCAAAGGAGCCCCATCACTATCTTATCAGAGGATGAGGGATATCTGTTAGAGGGAGATGAATTCACTGTCAAAACTGAAACAAGGATTGGTTCATGCAAACAAAGGGTTCTACTTTTTGGCTGGCTTAAAGAGGTTTGTGACTTGTTTATGAGCTAAGTATCATAACTCTCATGTGTATTTGCTGAATAGAATTATGAAATATATGATCCTTTACACCCTTCACACTGTGTTTGGCTTTATTTTTTAACTTGTTTAGTTACTTGATTGATAAATTCATTATTGGTTTATGGTGTCTTTGCTGGTAATGCTTGTCAATTATTGAATGAACTTCAAGCTCATGTTCTGTTGGATACTGGTGTTTATATTGTGCATCTTTGTTCACTTTTGCTTATGATTTAGTTCTTGTTTGGCTCATGAATTTATTCCCTTCAACCACCAGACATAATTACAACCACAAAAACCTCTCAAGAAACTCTGAAACTTACATTTGTTTGATCAAATATTTGAGATTGTGTTGGCTTGTTTCTTGATAGCCTTGGAAACAATTTCTGGCGCAAACATCTTTGGCGCCGTTGCTGGGGAACGAAATTGAAGACATATTTTCCCTGGGATACTTATCTTTTTCTAGTTTTAAGAAGTGAACTTAAACCAGCAGATATTTAAGGCTATTTTTCACCAGATTTGTCACAGTGGCTACTAGAGGAGTGGGAACTAGGAACAGACCTACTTCACCATTGCAGTTGGGTGTTACAGACCCTGAACAGATATTAAGGATAGCAAGAAAGATTAGAAGATCTTAGTCATTACCCTCTCTATCTGAACTTGACCAGTTAGATGATTCATTAGCTTCATCTGTGTCAAGAAAAGAAGAAGACATTTCACCTTGGGTAAAACCAATAATTCTTGACAGTAGTTTCCAAATATTTACCAATCCTCAATCCTTCAGAAAAGCTAAAACTGTTTCTTCTGGTAAGATACCTCTCTTTCAATTGAAAGTAGGTAAAAATCCTTTTCATCCAAGTACTAGCCAAACCTCTTCATCACCAAAATCAGTCAATTAAAAAATGGCAACCCAAAATCAGCCCATAGACATGATGGACCTGATGGTTGCAGCCAGATATGCACCATTGGTCTTACCTCAGCCTTTAAGTGCACTACCTAGGGGTGACTACCTAAAATATCTTCCTAGGTTTAATGGACAGGGGGAAACCACAGTTGAAGAACATTGGGAATCTTTCCTTAGTTATGCTGATAACCAAAACATTGAGGCTAAGGATGTAGGGATGAGAGTTTTTGTGCAGAGCCTTGATGGAGATGTAAGGAAATGGTTCAGGGAGTTGCCTGCTAATTCCATCACTATCATTGAAGAACTTCGTGATCTTTTCATGAGACAATGGGGTGACACCAAAGATCATACATACTACATAACTGAGTTTGGTGCTCTTGGGAGAAAAAAGGATGAATCGGTTGCAGACTTTTCTAAGAGGTTTAATAAGATGTACAGTAAACTTCCTGTAGAAATAATGCCTACAGAAACATCTGCAAAACTGACATATGCAAATGCTTTTGACCATGAATTTTCCTTACTTCTAAGAGAAAGGAGACCTATTTCTTTGTTGAATATGCAGGATGCAGCATTGGAGGTAGAATCTAACATATTGGCTTCCAATAGATTGAAGGAGGAAATAGCTCAGCAGCTGTATGACAGAAAAGGAAAGAAGGAAGCAGCTCCAGGAGGTTCATCTTCTCTTTCTGCTAAAAAGAAAATTGATGAAATGGCTAAATTGGTGAAGATTTTGACTGCAAAGTTGAACAAATTAGAGCTTGAGAAAAATTCCAGCAAGCCTGCTCCAGAAGGTGAATGAAATCCTAATAATCAGAATCAGTTTAGAAGGCAATTTTCTCCCCGTTTCATGCCTAGAGAACGAAGAAATAATGATATCCAGCGAGAAATGAGAGAAAATGAGGACCAAAGAGTGCCACCACCTCTTCAGAACAATGTGGCCGATGAGGAAGAAGTTGATGATGAGCTGATTTTTGAAGAGACTGATCAAGATATGAATCATTTTGGAGAAGGATTGTCTGATGGTTTTGTCACTCAAGAGGAATTTCTAAATGCAGAATATTATGATGCTGACATGTTCGAAACAGAGGATGATTCAGAGCTGGAAAAGACTGATGTAACTACTAATGTCTGTCAGAATGAGCTTAAGAAGACTGTGAATTTGAGGTTAGGTCCAAAACAGGTGGTACAAGTCCCAAAGAAGAAGGGAGTTGTCCCTGCTAAGCAATCATCTGATCCTGTGACCGAGAAATGACAATTTTCAGATAAACCAAAGAAGACCACAGAGACCGAAGAGGTAAATAAAATTGTCCAAAATTTCAGTTTGGAGAATGAATTAGGAAAGTTAAAGATTCTTGTACCTTTAACTAAATTGATAAAAAACCCTTCATATAAAGAATCAGTCCTTAAAATGCTTAATTCAACAAGCAATCATCCCATTTCAGACACAGTAAATTTGCAAGAAGAAAACCCCAAGATTTTTATTGGATCATCCCTGGCTGAAAAGACTGAAAATGAAGTAGGTGCTTCTCCTCCATTCTACATCACCCTGACAATTCATGAACATATTATTCATAATTGCTTGTTAGATTCGGGAGCCTCACACAACTTAATGCCAAAGGCAATTATGGAAGCTTTAGGACTGAGTATTACCAAACCCTACCATGATCTGTATGCCTTTGATTCCCGAGAAGTGAAGTGTTTAGGGGTAATAAAGGACATGGTTGTCAGCCTAGCTCAATTTCCCATGAAAAGTGTGATCATGGATGTTGTGGTAGCTGATATTACACCAAAGTTTTGGTTACTTCTCTCTAGGTCTTGGGCAAAGAAGGTTGGTGGAACCTTACAAATGGATTTATCATATGCTACTATTCCTATGTTTGGAGGAGAAAATAGAAGGCTGTACAGAGAGCTTCAGTTTGCTTACATTGTGACAGATGACAAGAACCCTACCAATCACCCATTGTATGCTGTTGATAAAGACCTAGGTACTTGCATGTTGCATTTCAGTGAGGAATACAATACTACTAGTTTGTTACAGGTTGATAAAGAGCAACCAGTAAAATGCAACAGAGAGAAGGAAGATTACCTGTGGTAGTTATACTTTTATGGGTCCTCTTGTAAAGAAGGTGTAGGTGCAGGGGTCCTTCTTATATCCCCTAGAGGTGAAACAGTAAAGCTGATGTATAAATTGGAGTTTGTTACTACTAACAATACTGTTGAATATGAAGCTTTGCTGTTAGGATTAAAAGCTGCTAAAGATTTGGGCATTCAACAGATTGCTACATTTGGCGACTCCGAATTAGTTGTTCAGCAGGTGAAGAGCAACTATCAAGTGAAGCAGGGTTTGCTGAAAATCTATAGAAATAAAGTATGCGACATGCTTGAGAATTATTTTGTAGCTTTTAACATTACTCATATTCCAATAGACCATAATCAGACTGCAGATTCATTGGCTTTGGCTTCCACACACTTTAGAATCCCCAAAACCACTCAGTTCAGATATCCCATTGAGGTGAGGTACAGACCATATGTACCTGATAATGTAAAGCAGTGGAGAGTGTTAGAAGATGACATTGAGATTCAAAGGTTCCTAGAGCTTACACATGAGTTTTCAAATTCCTTGATTGATCAAGAAGAGGATGAAGAAGAGGGACAGGTGGATGAGATTGCTGAAGATGAGATAGCTGGACATAAAATTATTGAACTAAAAAGTAACTTCATCCAAAAAGGTTTGGTACCTCTAGAAAGAATATTTACAAAGGATGATACACTTTCAAAGCCTGTTGTTCATTCTTCAGAAGAGAATGTGGTAGAGTGTAATATTGGTTCTGCAGAACATCCTAGAATGGTCAAAATTTCCAAATCACTTACAGTTGAACAAAGAAACTGGTATATTAAACTGTTAAAAGAGCATGTAGATGTTTTTGCATGGTCTTATGAGGAACTAAGAAATTATGATACAGGAATCATACAGCATAAAGTCCCTCTAAAACCAAATGTCAAACCTTTTCGTCGGAAATTAAGGAGGATTAATCCAGCCTTGTTTCCTGTTATTGAAAAAGAAATAAAGAAGTTGTTGAATGGCAAGATCATAGTGCCTCTCGGGTATTCTTCATGGGTGGCTAATCTGGTTCCTGCTAGGAAAAAGAATGGAGAAATCAGATTATGTGTTGACTTCAGAAACTTGAACAGATCTTCCCTAAAGGATAATTATCCTCTCCCTAAAATTGAGCAAATATTGTAGAAGGTAGTTGGGGCACAGAGGATCTCAATGGTTGATGGTTTCTCAGGGTACAATCAGATCTCTATGCATCCTGATGATAAGGAGAAGACAACCTTTACAACTCCCTGGGGAACTTTCATGTATGATAAGATGCCCTTTGGTTTAATGAATGCTGGAGCAACCTTCCAGAGGGCTGTGGACATTGATTTTGTTGGAGAAAAGGACAATTTTGTCGTGATATACTTGGATGATATTTCTGTTTTCTCACAGTCAGTTGACGAACATTTGAAGCAGACTTTCCTGAAGTGCAGAAAATTTGGTTTGTCTTTAAATTCGAAGAAGCCACACTTCGTTGTACAAGAAGGTAAATTGCTTGGTCATTTAGTGTTTGCTAATGGTATCAGGATTGATCCTGAAATGGTAAAAGCTATATTGAAAATAAGATTACCTAGGAGTAAAAAGGATGTCTGATCATTCATTGGTAAAATCAATTTTCTAAGTTGCTTCATACCCAACTTTGCTGAAACTATCAAACAGATCACAGCTATGCTGAAAAAGGATCAGGAAGTCAGATGGACTACTAAGGCAAAGAGTGCATTTGGGAAAATCAAAGTTTCTCTTACTGAAGCTCCTATATTAGTAAGCCCAGATTTTACCAGAGAATTTCTTACATTCTCACTTGCATTAGAAGATACAATAGCAGCTGTCTTGTTACAGAAGAATAAGGAAGGACTGGAGCAGCCTATTGCATTCTTCAACAAAACTCTCAGGGATTCTGAACTTAAATACAGTATTTAAAAAAAACAGGCCTATGCTTTGGTAAAAGCTCTTAAGTTTTTCAGAATCTATGTTATGCATTCTAAAGTTATTTCATTTGTGCCTAATGCTGTTGTAAAATATGTTTTGACACAGCCTGATAGTGAAGGGAAAAGAGGCAGATGGATTGCTAAAATCATGGAGTATGATGTAGAAATTAGGCCTCCCAAACTTGTCAAGGGATAAGGTTTAGCCAAGCTGTTGGTTGAATCAAATTGTCAGGCTCTGGGATTACATGTCATGGCTAAAGAATTAGCTCAGGAAGAAGATCAAGCAATACTGGAAAAAGAGAAGATCATGGACTATTATTCATCATCAACATGTTATGCAGACATTGTATATTTTCTGTTGTTTTTGGAATGTCCTGAGCATTTAGATAGGAAAGCTGCTAGATCCTTAAAGCTTAAAGCTACTAAGTATTGTCTAGTAGAAGACCAGCTGTTCTCGAAAGACCCAGGTGGTATTTTACTAAGATGTTTGGACAAATCTTAAATTGAAGGAGTAATTGTTGAATCTCACGAGGGTGCTTGTGGAGGCCATAAGTATTGGAAGACAACATCATACAAAATTTTAAGAGCTGGGTATTATTGGCCCTCTTTGTTTGCAGATGTATATCAGCAGGTAAAAGCTTGTATTCCTTGTCAGAAGTTTGCTGGCAAAAAAAAAATTGTTGTCATTGCCTTTAAAACCTATTGCAGTAAGTGCTCCTTTCTAGCAATGGGATTTGGATTTTATTGGGGAGATAAATCCAGCTTCATCAGGGCAACGTAGGTGGATCCTAACTACAACAAATTTCTTTACCAAATGGGTGGAAGCCCTTCCTACAAGGAATGCCACAGACAAAGTGATCATGGAATTCATTGAAGAAAACATCCTGAGTAGGTTTGGGTGCCCTCAGAAATTAGTAACAGATAATGCAAAGGCTTTCAAGTCCAAGGCAATGGAAGCCTTTTGTAAAAAGAATGGTATTTTATTGAAGCACTCAACTCCTTACTATCCCCACGGTAATGGTTTGGCTGAATCCTCTAATAAGAACATTATTCAGAGTATCAAGAAGTTGCTCAAGCATAACAAGAGATCATCGTATTCAATGCTGAAGTATGCATTATGGGCTGATAGGATAACAATCAAACAAGCAATTGGAACTTCTCCCTTCCAGTTAGTTTATGGTACAGATGCAGTTTTTCCTGTTCAATTGGGAATCCCAGTGATGAAGTTTCTTCAGAATTCCCTAGAAGAACCAAATGATATGCAGAGAAGGATTTATGAGATGATAGAGTTGTAGTAGAAAAGGGAAAAAGTGGATGAAAAGGCACAGTTGCACAGATTGAAGATCAAAAGCAGATTTGACAGGAACATCAAAGAAAACACTTTCATAGTTGGTGATATGGTTTTAAGGTGGGATGCAAGGAAAGAACAAAAAGGTAAGCATGGTAAGTTTGACAACGTTTGGTTTGGCCCTTTCCTACTATCTAAGGTTTTGGAGAATAATACTTTTATCCTGCAGTCTTTGGAAGGTGAGGAATTGTCTAGTACAGTGAATGGACAATTCCTCAAACACTTTTACAGTTTATAAGGATATTTTCATTTTTAATTGTACATATCAGTGTGAGTGAAGCATAATAAAGACTCCATAACCCAATGGAAATTTTGTAGACAAGTAGGTAGCAGATAGAAGGCACTGGTCTACAGGTCCTTGAAGCCTCACAGGGAGGACTTCATCCCGCAGCTGGAGCCAGATGTTAAGTCATGAACTTGTTTCCTTTAGTTTTATATTTTGATTTCCTTTTTTATTCCAAGTTTGCTTATTTGCTTGAGTTTGTCCTTTTTCTTACTTTGGGAAATTTTTGGTTTTTGTGAAATTTTCTAATTTTTCCCTTTAGGTTTTTTATTATTTTTGTTCCTTTAGGTTTTGAAGGTTTCTAAAGGATATTATGTTGAATAATGGGTTCACAAACAATATCATGATCGTAGTTTATCATTTAAACCTCACTCAGAATGGAAAAAATGATTAAATAGCGCCAAAATTGAGTTTAAATTATTCTTGTAGCGCAACTGCCAAAAATTAACACAACCGCGCTACAAGAATATCGTGCATGCAAAAAACACCGGTTTTTAAGCAAAATTCACCCACAATTTTGGTTTTTGATGAATAATCACATGCTTGAAGGCTTTTGATACGTGTGTCTTCAGTAACCATCATGCAAACAGGTACGTTTGACAGCAGGAGGGAGATGTTGGCAAATCATTAGTGAGAGTTGGATGAATTGTCATAGGTGGACAAATGAGCCTGGATGGAAGTGAAAGGAGCTCTTCATTCATGCATTACGGAGTTAGAGACTAAGTGGAGCATAGAAATTTGCCAAGAATCCAGAAGCTGCAGTTATGAAGGGGAGTTAGGGCTTTCTTGTTTCGCCACCTGGAATCAAATTGGACACCTGAAGACACTTGTATAGCTAAATTGGACAATCAGAAAGCTCAGGCATTGATTTTAAGTGTCTACAGCAGTGTAATAATAAGGTATTCCACGCTAACCTGATAGTGGCAGCCAAATTGGGGATTTCTTCTTTAAAGCTTATTATGATAAAATTGATTAAGCAAAGTTGTAATTGATGCGGTTAACAAGCTCTCTGCAATTAAATATCATTCTAAAAGGGTTTTGGAATGCTTTGGGAAAGTGACAAGTTGAAAAATAGCAGTCGTATTGAAAAATTACCCTGTGAAGACCTGAAATTTTGTGATAATGTGAAGCTCTATTTAGTTTATGGCAACCATAATTTCACAGAGTGCTGGTTACTTCTAACTAATACAATAAGTGAGTTAAGCATATCAATTGCTTGAAGACCTAGTCTGAATTAGGAGCGAGAAGTTGGCTGGTTTTGGTGATAAATATAAGTTGGAGCAGAAAGCTAGCAGATATCAGATTATCTTCATATCTTTCCCTTCACTGGTTATACATTCACAAGTTGATTTAAGTAGCAGGATTTTGAGAACATTAATGCAAAGTCCTTTTGCAAATAGAAAGCTCATAAGTGATATTAAAAGGAGCTAACTGTTCTGTTTGAGCAGAGGCATAACACATAGTTGTTTTCATGCATTCTAGAGATGATCTAACACCTAAATGAACAGCTTGGATAATTGTTATTTTCAGCAGCAGTGTTATTGAAGAGTTTGGGGCACTCTGTTGACTTAAATCACTCAATCTTGATACAAGTCTTGTCCCGCATTAAAAACAAAGTAGACTGTTACAATAATCAAGAGAAAATATTCAAAGAGGATTGAAGCAAGCTGACTATCAAACCTTAGAAGCTTGAGGAGAAGAAAAGGAACTGTTAGTTCATTCAAAGGGCTTTAAATTTACACAGGTTTTTAGTCATTGAGAATAGATGGGAAAAAGTGGCGAAACAAATAGGGCTGAGCCCACAGATCTAAAATGGATTGACCAATTTCTAGGCTGTGTAGAGCTTTTCCAAAAGGCTGGTTGGTTAGATTTCTTCAAGAAGATTGATTCCTATAATACTGAAGTCTCATATAAATTTTCCCAATACTATAACCAGGACATGGTAGTGTTTGATATCCTGGATTTTAAATTGACTGTGGAGCTAGTTGCTGAAGTTACATGAGTTAGAAATGAAGGTGAAATGTGGTTCAAAAAGTTTCCTTTCACTTTTAATGCTCAGAGATACCTTTTACCTGGCATCACTCCTGACTGGAGCAAAGGAATACTAATTCAAAATTTCAGAGAAGAATGGGTGGAGCCCATTAAGGTCTTGCAAAGATATATCACCTGTGAGGGGAGATATGCCTACGTGTTCAAATACGATTTTGGGTTCTTATAGCATCTGGTGGATGAATCCAAAATGATTCTTCCTTTCTTTTTGTTTAAAAGTTTGCAGAAGATGTCAAGTAGAGTTAAGGGGCATCAGGATCATACTTCACAATCGATTTTCCATCATGGTTTTATTAAGCTCATCATCAGTACTGCTCTACAAAAGGAAGGGAAAACATGGGAGTATTTTCTTTTCTAGTCTGGTTTCCAAATCAAGCAAGAAGAGCAGCAAATCACAAAACAGGTAGATAAGGGGAAAACCCTAGTTAGGAAACTAGGTCAGAAAATCAAGTCTAAAGATAAGAAAGAATTTAAACTCGAAGAAGCACCAGAGCCCTCAAAGGAAGACTATGAACCTAAAAATCTTTCAGCTGACAGCAAGGACAAAAGCTCACTGTTTACAAAAAATGAAGGTCGGCCTGTACAGGATAGGGTAACAGCAGAAACTTTTAGTGAAGAGAAAAATGTTGCCACAGAGAAGAGTGCTGTAAAGGAAGAAAACATTCAAGCCCGGCAAAGGAGCCCATCACTATCTTATCATAGGATGAGCGATATCTGTTAGAGGGAGATGAATTCACTGTCAAAACTAAAACAAGGATTGGTTCATGAAAACAAAGGGTTCTACTTTTTGGCTGGCTTAAGGAGGTCTATGACTTGTTTATGAGCTAAGTATCATAACTCTCATTTGTATTTGCTGAATAGACTTATGAAATATATGATCTTTTACACCCTTCAGACTGTGTTTGGCTTTATTTTTTAACTTGTTTAGTTACTTGATTGATAAATTCATTATTGGTTTATGGTTTCTTTGCTGGTAATGCTTGTCAATTATTGAATGAACTTCAAGCTCATGTTCTGTTGGATACTGGTGATTTTATTGTGCATCTCTGTTCACTTTTTCTTATGATTTAGTTCTTGTTTGGCTCATGAATGTATTCCCTTCAGCCACCAGAATTTACAACCACAAAAGCCTTTCAAGAAACTCTGAAACTTACTTTTGTTTGATTGAATATTTGAGATTGTGTTGGCTTGTTTCTTGATAGCCTTGGAAACAATTTCTAGCACAAATATCTTTGGCGCCATTGCCGAGGAACGAATTTGAAGACATATTTTCCCTGGGATACTTATCTTTTTCTAGTTTTAAGAGGTGAACTTAAACCATCAGATATTTAAGGCTATTTTTCACCAGATTTGTCACAGTGGCTACTAGAGGAGTGGGAACTAGGAACAGACCTACTTCACCATTGTAGTTGGGTGTTACAGACCCTGAACAGATATTGAGGACAACAAGAAAGATTAGAATATCTCATTCATTACCCTCTCTATCTGACCCTGACCAGTTAGATGGTTCATTAGCTTCATCTGTGTCAAGAAAAGAAGAAGACATTTCACCTTGTGTAAAACCAACAATTCTTGACAGTAGTTTCCAAATCTTTACCAATCCTCAATCCTTCAGAAAATCTAAAACTGTTTCTCCTTGTAAGATACTTCTCTTTCAATTGAAAGTAGGTAAAAATCCTTTTCATCCAAGTACTAGCCAAACCTCTTCATCACCAAAATTAGTGAGTTCAAAAATGGCAGCCCAAAATCAGCCCATAGACATGATGGACAGGATGGTTGCAGCCAGATATGCACCATTGGTCTTACCTCAGCCTTTAAGTGAACTACCTAGGGGTGACTACCACAAATATATTCCTACGTTTAATGGACAGGGGGAAACCACAACTGAAGAACATTGGGAATCTTTTCTTAGTTATGCTGACATTAGAGGAATTTTGGGGTCTAAAATGGGCCTCCTAAGGAAAATAATAAAATAATAGTTAAAATAATAAAATAATGGTTAAAATAATAAAATAATATTAATTAATTTTGGAGGAAGAAAGAAAAAAACTACTTTTTGTATTCGTATTTTCGACATATCTCCCTGTGTTTTTACTCAAATTTCGATCAGGAGACCTCGTTGGATGCGGAATTTGATTCCGCATCCAACGAGCTCTCTCGATCGAAATTTGAGTAAAAACACAATGAGATATGTCGAAAATACGAACAAAAAAAGTAGTTTTTTTTAATGACAAATATGCCAACTCAACCATTATGGTTGACTTATTTTATTGAAATTCTATTGGTTCTTGAATTCCAACTCACAAAAACTTATTTTGGCACGTTTTCTTATAAGGCCCATTTTAGACCTCAAATTTCCTCTAATGTAACCAAAACATTGAGGCTAAGGATGTATGGATGAGAGTTTTTGTGCAGGGCCTTGATGGAGATGTAAGGAAATGGTTTAGGGAGTTGCCTACTAATTCCATCACTATCATTGAAGAACTTCGTGATCTTTTCATGAGACAATGGGGTGACACCAAAGAACATACATACGACATAACTGAGTTTGGTGCTCTTAGGAGAAAAAAGGATGAAACGGTTGCAGACTTTTCTAAGAGGTTTAATAAGATGAACGGTAGAATTCCTGCAGAAATAAAGCCTACAGAAACATCTGCAAAACTGACATATGCAAATTCTTTTGACCATGAATTTTCCTTACTTCTGAGAGAAAGGAGACCTATTTCTTTGTTGAATATGCAGGATGCAGCATTGGAGGTAGAATCTAACATATTGGCTTCCAATAGATTGAAGGAGGAAACAGCTCAGCAGCTATATGACAGAAAAGGAAAGAAGGAAGCAGCTCCAGGAGGTTCATCTTCTCTTTCTGCTGAAAAGAAAATTGATGAAATGGCTAAATTGGTGAAGATTCTGACTACAAAGTTGAACAAATTAGAGCTTGAGAAAAATTCCAGCAAGCCTGCTCCAGAAGGTGAACGAAATCCTAATGATCAGAATCAGTTTAGAAGGAAATTTGCTCCCCATTTCATGCCTAGAGAATGAAGAAATAATGATATAAAGCAAGAAAGGAGAGAAAATGAGGACCAAAGAGTGCCACCACCTCTTCAAAACAATGTGGCCAATGAGGAAGAAGTTGATGATGAGCTGATTTTTTAAGGGAGTGATCAAGATATGAATCATTTTGGAGAAGGATTGTCTGGGGGTTTTGTCACTCAAGAGGAATTTCTAAATGCAGAATATTATGATGCTGACATGTTCAAAATAGAGGATGATTCAGAGCTGGAAAAGACTGATGTAACTGCTATTGTCTGTCAGAATGAGCTTAAGAAGACTGTGAATTTGAGGTCAGGTCCAAAACAGGTGGTACAAGTCCCAAAGAAGAAGGCAGTTGTCCCTGCTAAGCAATCATCTGATCCTGTGACCGAGAAAAGACAAGTTTCAAATAAACCAAAGAAGACAACAGAGACCGAAGAGGTAAATAAAACTGTCCAAAATTTCAGTTTGGAGAATGAATTAGGAAAGCTAAAGATTGATGTACCTTTAAGTGAATTGATAAAAAAACCCTTCATATAAAGAATCGGTCCTTAAAATGCTTAATTCAACAAGCAATCAACCCATTTCAGACACAGTAAATTTGCAAGAAGAAAACCCTAGGATTTTTATTGGATCAGCCCTGGTTGAAAAGACTGAAAATGAAGCAGGTGCTTCTCCTCCATTCTACATCACCCTGACAGTTCATGAAAAGATGATTCCTAATTGCTTATTAGATTTGGGAGCCTCACACAAATTAATGCCAAAGGCAGTTATGGAAGCTTTAGGACTGAGTATTACCAAACCCTACCATGATCTGTATGACTTTGATTCCTGATCAATGAAGTGTTTAGGGGTAATAAAGGACATGGTTGTCATCCTCGCTCAGTTTCCCATGAAAAGTGTGATCATGGATGTTGTGGTAGCCGATATTACACCAAAGTTTGGATTATTTCTCTCTAGGTCTTGGGCAAAGAAGGTTGGTGGGACCTTACAAATGGATTTATCATATGCTACTATTCCTGTGTATGGAGGAGAAAATAGAAGGCTGTACAGAGAGCTTCAGTATGCTTACATTGTGATAGATGATAAGAACCCTACCAATCACCCATTGGATGCTGTTGATAAAGACCTAGGTACTTGCATGTGGCATTTCAGTGAAGAAGACAATACTACTGGTTTGTTACAGGTTGAGAAAGAGCAACCAGTAAAATGCAGCAGAGAGTAGGAAGATGAGTTGTGGCAGTTATACTTTGATGGGTCCTCTTGTAAATAAGTTGCAGGTGCAGGGGTCCTTCTTATATCCCTAGGAGGTGAAACAGTAAAGCTGATGTATAAATTGGAGTTTGTTACTACTAACAATACTGCTGAATATGAAACTTTGCTGTTAGGATTAAAAGCTGCTAAATATTTGGGCATTTAACAGATTGCTACATTTGGCGACTCCGAATTAGTTGTTTAACAGGTGAAGAGCAACTATCAAGTGAAGCAGGGTTTGCTGAAAATCTATAGAAATGAGGTATGGGACATGCTTGGGAATTATTTTGAAGATTTTAACATTACTCATATTCCAAGAGATCATAATCAGACTACAGATTCATTGGCTTTGGCTGCCACACACTTTAGAATCACCAAAACCACTCAGTTGAGATATCCCATTGAGGTGAGGTACAGACCATTTGTACCTGATAATGTAAAGCAGTGGAGAGTGTTTGAAGATGACATTAAGACTAAAAGGTTCCTAGAGCTTACACATGAGTTTTCAAATTCCCTGATTGATCAAGAAGAGGATGAAGAAGAGGGACACGTGGATGAGATTGCTGAAGATGAGATAGCTGGACATAAAATTATTGAACTAAAAAGCAACTTTATCCCAAAAGTTTTGGTACCTCTGGAAAGAATATTTACAAAGGATGATACACTTTCAAAGCCTATTGTTCAGTCTTCAGAAGAGAATGTTCTAGAGTGTAATATTAGTTCTGCAGAACATCCTAGAATGGTCAAAATTTCCAAATCACTTACAGCTGAACAAAGAAACTGGTATATTAAACTGTCAAAAGAGCATGTAGATGTTTTTGCATGGCCTTATGAGGAACTAAGAACTTATGATACAGGAATCATATATCATAAAGTCCCTCTAAAACCAAATGTCAAACATTTTCGTCAAAAATTAAGGAGGATTAATCCAGCCTTGTTTCCTATTATTGAAAAAGAAATAAAGAAGTTGTTGGATGGCAAGATCATAGTGCCTCTCAGGTATTCTTCATGGGTGGCTAGTCTAGTTCCTGTTAGGAAAAAGAATGGAGAAATCAGATTATGTGTTGACTTCAGAAACTTGAACAGATCTTCCCTAAAAGATAATTATCCTCTCCCTAAAATTGAGCAAATATTGTATAAGGTAGTTGGGGCACAGAGGATCTCAATGGTTGATGGTTTCTCAGGGTACAATCAAATATCTATGCATCCTGATGATAAGGAGAAGAAAGCCTTTACAACTCCCTAAGGAACTTTCATGTATGATAAGATGCCCTTCGGTTTAGTGAATGCTAAAGAAAAGGACAAGTTTGTCATGATCTACTTGGATGATATTACTGTTTTCTCACAGTCAGACGACGAACATTTGAAGCATTTGAAGCAGACTTTCCTGAAGTGTAGAAAATTTGGTTTTTGTTTAAATCCGAAGAAGTCACACTTTGTTGTACAAGAAGGTAAATTGCTTGGAAAATAAGCTTACCTAGGAGTAAAAAGGATGTCCAATCATTCATTGTAAAATCAATTTTCTGCGTTGGTTCATACCCAACTTTGCTGAAACTATCAAACAGATCACAGCTATGCTAAAAAAGGATCAGGAAGTCAGATGGACTACTGAGGAAAAGAGTGCATTTGATAAAATCAAAGTGGCTCTTACTGAAGCTCCTGTATTAGTAAGCCCAGATTTTACCAGAGAATTTCTTACATTCTCATTTGCATCAGAAGATACAATAGCAGTTGTCTTATTACAGAAGAATAAGGAAGGACTGGAGCAGCCTATTGCATTCTTCAGCAAAACTCTGAGGGATTCTGAAGTTAAATATAGTATTTTAGAAAAACGGGCCTATGCTTTGGTAAAAGCTCTTAAGTTTTTCAGAATCTATGTTCTGCATTCTAAAGTTATTTCATTTGTGCCTAATGTTACTGTAAAAGATGTTTTGACACAGCCTGATAGTGAAGGGAAAAGAGGCAGATGGATTGCTAAAATCATGGAGCATGATGTAGAAATTAGGCCTACCAAACTTGTCAAGGGACAAGGTTTAGCCAAGCTGGTGGCTGAATCAAATTGTCAGGATCTGGGATTACATGTCATGGCTGAAGAATTAGCTCAGGAATAAGATCAAGCAATACTGGAAAAAGAGAAGATCATGGACTATTATTCATCATCAACATGGTATGCAAACATTGTACATTTTCTGTTGTTTTTGGAATGTCCTGCGCATCTAGATAGGAAAGCTTCTAGATCCTTAAAGCTTAAAGCTACTAAGTATTGTCTAGTAGAAGAGCAGTTGTTCTGGAAAGACCCAAGTGGTATTTTACTAAGATGTTTGGACAAATCTGAAATTGAAGGAGTAATTGTTGAATCTCATGAGGGTGCTTGTGGAGGCCATAAGTACTAGAAGACAACAGCATACAGAATTTTAAGAGCTGGGTATTATTGGCCCTCTTTCTTTGCAGATGTATATCAGCAGGTAAGAGCCTGTATTCCTTGTCAGAAGTTTGCTGGAAAACAAAAATTGTTGTCATTGCCTTTAAAACCTATTGCAGTAAGTGCTCCTTTCCAGCAATGGGGTTTGGATTTTATTGGGGAGATAAATCCAGCTTCCTCAGGGAAGCATAGGTGGATCCTAACTGCAACATATTTCTTTACCAAATGGGTGGAAGCCATTCCTACTAGGAATGCCATAGACAAAGTGATCATGGAATTCATTGAAGAAAACATCCTAAGTAGGTTTGGGTGCCCTCAAAAATTAGTAACAGATAATGCAAAGGCTTTCAAGTCCAAGTCAATGGAAGCCTTTTGTGAAAAGAATGGTATTTTATTGAAGCACTCAACTCCTTACTATCCCCAAGGTAATGGTTTGGTTGAATCCTCTAATAAGAACATTATTCATAGTATCAAGAAGTTGCTCAAGCATAACAAGAGATCATGGGATTCAATGCTGAAGTATGCTATATGGGCTGATAGGATAACAGTCAAACAAGCAATTGGAACTTCTCCCTTCCAGTTAGTTTATGGTACATATGCAGTTTTTCCTATTCAATTGGGAATCCTAGTGATGAAGTTTCTTTAGAATTCCATAGAAGAACCAAAAGATATGCAGAGAAGGATTTATGAGATGATAGAGTTGCAGCAGAACAGGGAAAAGGTGGATCAAAAAGGCACAGTTGTATAGATTGAAGATCAAAAGTAGATTTGACAAGAACATCAAAGAAAACACTTTCACAGTTGGTGATATGGTTTTAAGGTGGGATGCAAGGAAAGAGCAAAAAGGTAAGCATGGTAAGTTTGACAACCTCTGATTTGGCCCTTTCCTAGTGTCTAAGGTTTTGGAGAATAATACTTTTATCCTGTAGTCTTTGGAAGGTGAGGAATTGTCCAGTCCAGTGAATGGATGATTCCTCAAACACTTTTACAGTTTAAATGGATATTTTCATTTTTAATTGTACATATCGGTGTGAGTGAAGAATAATAAAGACTCCATAACCCAATGGAAATTTTGCAGACAAGTAGGTAGCAGATAGAAGGCACTGGTCTACAGGTCCTTGAAGCCTCACAGGGAGGACTTCATCCTGCAGCTGGAGCCTGATGTTAAGTCATGAACTTGTTTCCTTTAGTTTTATATTTTGATTGCATTTTTTATTCTAAGTTTGCTTATTTGCTTGAGTTTGTCCTTTTTCTTACTTTGGGAAATTTTTGGTTTTTGTGAAGATTTCTAATTTTTGCCTTTAGGTTTTTTATTATTTTTGTTCCTTTAGGTTTTGAAGGGTTCTAAAGGCTATTATGTTGAATAATGGGTTCACAAACAATATCATGATCGTAGTTTATCATTTAAACCTCACTCAGAATGGAAAAAATGATTAAATAGCACCAAAATTGAGTTTAAATTATTCTTGTAGCGCAACTGCCAAAAATTAACATAGCGGCGCTACAAGAATATCACACGCGCAGAAAACACTGGTTTTTAAGAAAAATACACCCACGATTTTGTTTTTTGATTACTAATCACATGCTTGAAGGCTTTTGATACGTGTGTCTTCAGTAACCATCATGCAAACAGGTGCCTTTGACAGCAAGAGGGAGATCGTGGCAAATCATTAGTGAGAGTTGGATGAATCATCACAGGTTGACAAACGAGCCTGGATCGAAGTGAAAGGAGCTCTTCATTCATGCACTATGGAGTTAGAGACTAAGTGGAGCATAGAAATTTGCCGAGAATCCAGAAGTTGTAGTTATGAAGTGGAGTTAGGGCTTTCACCGTCGCAGAGAGGATTTAGGGCTTTCTTGTTTCACCACCTGGAATCAAATTGGACACCTAAAGACACTTGTATAGCTAAATTGGACAATCAGACAGCTCAAGCATTGATTTTAAGCGTCTGCGGCAGTGCAAGAATAAGGTATTCCGCGTTGACCTGATAGTGGCAGCCAAATTGGGGATTTCTTCTTTAAAGCTTGTTATGATAAAATTGATTAAGGAAAGTTGTAATTGGTGCGGTTAACAAGCTCTTTGCAATTAAATATCATTCTAAAAGGGTTTTGGAATGCTTTGGGAAAGTGACAAGTTGAAAAATAGTAGTCGTATTGAAATATTACCCTGTCAAGACCTGAAATTTTATGATAAGGTGAAGCTCTATTCAGTTTCTGGCGACCATAGTTTCACTGAGTACTGGTTACTTCTAACTAATACAATAAGTGAGTTAAGCATATCAATTGCCTGAATACCTAATCTGAATTAGGAGCTAGAAGTTGACTGGTTTTGGTGATAAATATAAGTTGGAGCAGAAAGCTAGCAGATATCAGATTATCTTCATATCTTTCCCTTCACTAGTTATACATTCACAAGTTGATTTAAGCAGCAGGATTTTGAGAACATTAATGAAAATTCCTTTTGCAAATAGAAAGCTCATAAGTGATATTAAAAGGATCTAACTGTTCTGTTTGAGCAGAGGCATAACACACAGTTGTTTTCATGCATTCTAGAGATGATCTAACACCTAAATGAACAGCTTGGATAATTGTTATTTTCAGCAACATTGTTGTTGAAGAGTTTGGGGCACTCTGTTGACTTAAATCACTCAAGCTTGATAAAAGTTTTGTCTTGCATTAAAAACAAAGAAGACTATTACAATAATCAAGAGAAAACAGTCAAAGAGGATTGAAACAAGATGACTATCAAACCTTAGAAGCTTCAGGAGAAAAAAAGGAAATGTTAGTTCATTCAAAGGGATTTAAATTTACACAGGTTTTTAGTCATTGAGAATAGATGGGAAAAAGTGGCAAAACAAATAGGGCTGAGCCCACAGATCTAAAATGGATTGACCAATTTTCAGGCTATGCGGACCTTTTCCAAAAGGCTGGTTGGTTAGATTTCTTCAAGAAGATCGATTCCTATAATACTGAAGTCTCATATAAATTTGCCCAATGCTATAACCAGGACATGGTAGTGTTTGATATCCTGAATTTTAAATTGACTGTGGAGCTAGTTGCTGAAGCTACAGGAGTTAGAAATGAAGGTGAAATGTGGTTCAAAAAGTTGCCTTTCACTTTTAATGCTCAGAGATACCTTTTACATGGCATCACTCCTGACTGGAGAAAAGGAATACTAATTCAAAATTTTAGAGAAGAATGGGTGGAGCCCATTAAGGTCTTGCAAAGCTATATCACCTATGAGGGGAGATATGCCTATGTGTTCAAATACCATTTTAGGTTCTTACAGCATCTGGTGGATGAATCCAAAATGAGTTTTCCTTTCTTTTTGTTTAAAAGTTTGAAGAAGATGTCAAGTAGAGTTAAGGGGAATCAAGATCATACTTCACAATCTATTTTCCATAATGGTTTGATTAAGCTCATCATCAATACTGCTCTACAAAAGGAAGGTAAAACATGGGAGTATTTTCTTTTCTGGTCTAGTTTCCAAATCAAGCAAGAAGAGCAGCAAATCAAAAAATAGGTAGATAAGGGGAAAACCCTAGTTAGTAAACTAGGTCAGAAAATCAAGTTTGAAGATAAGAAAGAAGTTAAACTATGAACCTAAAAATCTTTCAACTAACAGCAAGGACAAAATCTCACTGTTTACAAAAAATGAAGGTCAGCCTGTGCAGGATAGGGTAACAACAGAAACTTTTAGTGAAGAGAAAAATGTTTCCACAGAGAAGAGTGCTGTAAAGGAAGAAAAAATTCAGGCCCAGCAAAGGAGCCCCATCACTATCTTATCAGAGGATGAGGGATATCTGTTAGAGGGAGATGAATTCACTGTCAAAACTGAAACAAGGATTGGTTCTCGCAAACAAAGGGTTCTACTTTTTGGCTGGCTTAAGGAGTTCTGTGACCTGTTTATGAGCTAAGTATCATAACTCTCATGTGTATTTGCTGAATAGAATTATGAAATATATGATCCTTTACACCCTTCAGACTGTGTTTGGATTTATTTTTTAACTTGTTTAGTTACTTGGTTGATAAATTCATTATTGGTTTATGGTTTCTTTGTTGGTAATGCTTGTCAATTATTGAATGAACTTCAAGCTCATGTTCTGTTGGATACTGGTGATTATATTGTGCATCTCTGTTCACTTTTGCTTATGATTCAGTTCTTATTTGGCTCATGAATGTATTCCCTTCAGCCACCTGACTTTACAACCACAAAAACCTTTCAAGAAACTCTAAAACTTACTTTTGTTTTATTGAATATTTGAGATTGTGTTGGCTTGTTTCTTGATAGCCTTGGAAACAATTTTTGGCACAAACAGACCCAAAGGTCCTTGTCTCCTGGTTTCATTAACCTCATTGATGAGTTCCTTGGACCACTTGAGAGGATTCCTTAGTGCCTCTCGGGATGGTTGTTTCTCACGTGCTCGACTCCAACTACATCATCGCACCGTTGAGATTCGTACAGGGTTTGGTCTGTGCAGTACTTGGTCAAAGACCCCAGATGTCACCTGACTCTATCACATTGATGAGTCTACTTGAGGGACCTAAACAGGTTATGTCCCCTGTGATTTCTAGGTTTCATTGGAGACAGTGTTCAAAAGCCCCAGCAGCACTTCTATATAGATTTATGATTGATGCAGCATACTTGTACCACAAAGACTCTGACTCTCAATCAGCGAGTCTATATAGCTATGTACCATTCCAGATCTAGCACACCTTCAGTCATGAAGATATAGCAATCCATAAGAATTCCATGGGTCTAATGTACCAGATCAACATTGTATTTAGCCTCACATTGAGGCAACCATTATGTATCATCAGTTGTATATGATCGGCTCTTGTATTTTACAGCATAGATCAAATTATTCTTTTTACATTGTCACGAGCATGGGGATTCTTGCCTCATCCATATACATGTCACACATTATTTGTATCTCACCCATTGATGGGAACCATATTAATACAAAAACCAAAAGCCACCATGCCACAGCCCTGGAAGCACCACCTCTACGCAGCAAATCCTATGATGTCTGTCAGCCATACGATGAGCTACTACCCTCACACATCAAGGAGCAATATGCTAACCCAAAAAATCCCTCACTTAGCTCTACATGGTCTACACCACCCAAGGACACCCATTCATGACCCTCCATTAGACCCCCACACCCTCAAAAAGGCTTAAGGATGGACAAAAGGGCTTAAAACCCCAAAAAGGAACTTAAATAACTCTCCTAGGGGATAAAGCCTCCAAAAAGGGGCTAAAACCCCTCAAAGGAGCTTAAAACCCTAAAAGGAGCTAAAGTTAGGCCAAAAGGGTCTAAAAGCCCAAAAAAGGGGCTAAAGCCCGGACCAAGGGCTTAAAACCCTAAAACCCCCAAAAAAGCTATAAAAGGAGGGTGAGGGGTCACTCTCAAAACACTCCTCTCTTGCATACTGTTATGCTTCCCGTCGATGCCTTGAGACCTCTTTTCCTCTCAAGCTACCCACATCCCCCTTTCTTCCACTCACATTACCCATTGAGACATAGCTCCTCCTCCATTTCTGAGTGAGATAGAGAGGTGCTTCCTTCCAGCCAGGGCATGGTGGCCCATTTCACAAAAGGAGAGGTAAAATCTTGTTTTGTTTATGCATTTTTCTTTAGTATTTTAGTTGATTTCTGACCCAAGATTGTTTGTAGGTTTGTTTATTAACATATTTTGCAGGTAACCAAGGCAAATCCCTAGCCTTGTTTGTAGAGGGGCTCACAGCCATTATTTCTTGTTCTTTGCTTTCTATCTATTTCAATTACTTTACTGCATTTTCCACATGCGAGAACCTACCCTTCTATCCTATAGACAGAAGGGAGCCATTCCTACCCCTATAGCAAGGAGAAATCCCTGCTACAGCCACAACATTTCCCTCATCTCAATCGATTAAGGGTCCTGACAATGGAACCATTTGTTGGCCTCTTCCTCCTTCTTGTCTTGACCCACAGTTCAAGAGTACCATAATACCAACAATAAACCACAAGACATTGACCTAACAGAGTAACTCTGTCGGCAACACCTGAAAGGTAGGTGCAGTGTTACCTACATTATCTAATGGGTAACTTCTAGAACCACGTTTCTGTAGTTGGCGAGGGATGATAGTCCCTTGGCGTGCAACCAAGGAATTCAATGAAGGCACTTGGATGTTTGGACGACCCCTGCACGGCTGAGCACAACTATTTGTCAGTGCATGCAACATGCCCTAGCCTTTATCCTTAACAACTAGCGCAACTCGTGCAACACAGTTGAGTCCTTTATCTTAACAAATTACTGCGACGTATACTTTACCTAATGACATAATCACATATGTGCTCACATACCCTAATAATTCTACAAATATTCATTCATTCCTTGAGCTATAGACCAATATATGTATGTGTTCCTGTGTCTCTTTAACAATCATTCATTCATGGATACAATATGATATCATGCATTTAATAGTAAATCATCAATAGACAATAAACAAGTAGCAATCACTCGCATTCACATCCACAGTATCAATCAATGATTTAAACACAGGAAATAAAGTGGAAACCCATCATGGAAAAACCACCAAGGTGCTCTTCATCTGGCATGAGAAATGGATATAGCACCTTGCAGACTGATCTTATGATATGTCTTTCTGACTCTTTCTTGCTCTCATACTCTCTGGTTTATTATTCTATCTACTCCTACTGATCCGCACATAGCCTGGATCAACTCTTTTATCTACTATATGCGCACTTAGCTGTAGATTCCTTCTACTCTAGCGGTCTGTGCACACAGCTGCAAGACCCATGGCTCAACAACCTCCTAATGGTACTATACTCCTATATAAGTCTTCTCTTCCTCTAATCTACTCAAAACACAACAACATTGGTGTCCTTAGTTACAGACAATCAACAAGTAATCAATAGTAACAAAAACAATCAATGGCCACCGCCAACTACTACTATTACTACTAGCCCATTGGAAAAATCAACAATAACCAACAACCCTTACTCAGACCAGTTTCTTCTTATTTATAATGTCTTATCAGACCACACAGGTTCGGCTACATACTTCTTATCAGTTACAGGTCATGATCAGCCATCAAATAGGTTGTCATAGACTGACACAAGGCACTATCAGTCTGACTTACAAAATATTCCTTCATACATGCATAGTCGTAGGCTTACGTTGTATTTAACATCCACGATCTTCACCTGTCGCTTTCTGATCATTATCACCTGTACACTTGCCCGCGTACCTTTCCTCCACTACGTGTGTTTTTGACCTTCTGTGTTGTCCCTTTGCTTCCTTTCTGTTGTGTGCGCAACGTATCTGCTTTTGCTTACGCATGAGTTTCTATCTTTGATCCTTTCCTGGCCCAAGAGTCTACTACCATCAATCATGTTTTCCAGACTGAAACTTATTCCAGGATGATCTTCCTGCCTATATCTCACTTAAATCAAGTCCATGATTTGTCTATTTTGTACACCTTCCTTTTGTTGGTCCCTCTGTTAATGTCCTACTCATTCCCTACTTGAGTGCTTCCAAGCCACATCACACATTATTGTCAGTATTTATATGAATCACACCCAACATGAACCTACTTAACACATCCCAACACAGAACCCATGACAGGTTTTAGACAATGACTTCACCCAAAATGCATATGTTTCTATCCACCTGTGGACATGCATTTTTTGCTTCATAACTTTATGCCTTCGAGTATTTTTATTACCATCTGCAAACCACATCACGCATCCCTATCATGTCTTCTATGCACCATAGTTACATATATTGTGTCGGTGAATATATCACCTAGCGTTTCTCACTTCTGTAAGCTACCCAACATCAAGGTACATAGAGGGGTCATGTTCTTGGTTAAATGTCAATCCCATACCTTCATACATGATAGAATCTAGTGGGAATGTTGCGATACTGAAATCTTGGAGTCTAAAATTCTATTGTTTGTATATGAAGTCCAATGAGGTTGGAACCACTCGCAAACATCCTAAAACAATTAATTGTAATGTTAAATAAGTAAAAGGATAGAAAATGAAAGATAAAGAGACTGTTTGACTTGTCTCCTCTCTACCTCTATTTTTTATTATTATAAATCATTTTTCTTCGCTAAGTTCAAACTTGCAAAGTGTTAAATCTTTTCTTTTTATGATAATACATTTTATATAAAATTATTATAAGCTCCAATGAAATCCAAAGTCCATTCACATGCCTCATGTTTTGAGTGCTTCACGTTACTTTTGTCTCATGTTTGACAAATTCTTGGAAACAACATCCTATTCTTATCTTTGTGCTAATGATGCTTTCACTAATCACAATGACTACCCATTTTCGTTGGAAGTTTATAACATGGCTATAAACTATCTAGATCCCATTGAACCTTTGATACAATATAATATTATGGACACTCATTGTGAAAAGTATATAAATTATCCTTTGTTGAGTGTTCTTATTCAGAAATCAAGAGGAGGAGGAGATCATGGATATCTAGCCATTGGATGTGAGGTGGTTTTTAGTTTTGAACATCTATTTTGGATGATGCAAAATGATGATTTATAAAGATGCATATCCTCTGGAGGAACTGGTGGAATTCTATGCTTGTTAGTTTTTTTTTGTATCAATTAGTTTGTTTTCAACACATAAGTTAATAATACTTTTTAGGATACTCTCATGGCCCTGGCTGGGATGAATTCTTAATTTCTAACAAACTTTGTATACCTTAAGAGGATTGATATTATAATATATATATATAGCTTGACTTTCACTTCACTTATATTCATCATAATTTATCCTCTTGCATATTCATTTCAAATGCAATTATCTTGCTATGGGCATGTCATCCATGGCATTAGGCTAGTTAAATAGCTCTCTCACTGAAATAGGTCATAAGTTTAAAACGCCACCTTCAATTATCATATATTCATGGTATATATTTATTCCCATGGGGGTAACTTTCATGGAATTTTCATTGGTCATAAAGTTGAAACCCCACTTTGAATTATCAACTATTGACTCCCATGGAGGTCACTCTCATAGACCTGCAAGTTTTAGATTTTGATAAGTATACATGTTAAGACTAAGAAGATATGTTGACTATTTGTGCATTAAATAGAAGATAGTTCCAATTGAATGCTATAATGGAATTTGAAGCACAAATCAGGAGGTATAAAATGATGATTCCAGTCATGGCACTTTTCTAATACCCACCAGATCAAAAGATTCCTTTTCAATATTTTCTTGGACCCTTACTACAGATGATCCTTAAGCAATGATCATATTTAGTTTGAGGTGTTTGGTGTCTGATAGAAGTCAGTGTACTCATTAGTTTGGAAGTTCCATGCTAATAACAAAAATGGAAATCAAAAACCCTGAAGCTCAAAGAATGCATCTATGGAAGGTCTAAAGCTAAACTTGTCCCATACATGATTTCTAGCCAGGACATGTTCCTTTTTCCCACTGTTGAGATTGCCTTTGGTAGTCACCTCACTGTTGCAATCAACTTGTGGTGTTGGTACTCTAGTTATGGAGCTTACTATGTCCATATATATTTAATATGTTAACATTCATCTCCACCGTCACCTATAGTGATGTAAAACACTCCATTTCAAATAAAATAGAAGGATGAGTGTTATTTGAAGTTAATGTTTGTGTGTTATTTCTGTTATGCAACATTTATATGCATAAGAAAATTATACATGTTGCCACATGAATAGATCCCATTTAATGAACAGTCCAATGCAAACATTTCTTGTGCGAAGGGTATGAAAATAGTTCACAGGAATCTACAACTAATAGAATTTCAATAATATCTAAATCAAAGAAGCAATTCTTGGGTTTGATTTATGTCAAGATTAACACAACAATGACCTTCTAAACTCATCCATTGGAAATCATAAGCTACAACACATTTTCTACAAATTGTTTGTCGAAATTTGTCAACCAAATACACATAGTGAATGAACTTATATTTGATTCCTTACGAAGTACCATCTACAGAAGCATTAATTTGGTTGTCCACGACACATAGATATTCATTTTAATGAATTAAATTCATGATGTTTTCATTTCTCCACAAGATATACAGATCCAAAAATATTCAGCAGTCAAGAAGTTGAATGGACACCTCAGTAGTGTATTAGGTGATCACAACATTCACAGTACCTTTAACTTTCCCAAATGATCATGGTGGGAAAATAATTTAGTCCATATCAACAGGCCATTACAGAAAGGCCATGTTCCCATCAGCCTTAAGAGACTCCAAACCTCTTTGGTGAATGGGGATATTTGCATAGGGAGCAGACCTCAGTACCTAAATTCCCTTGTTTTAGTAAATTGTGCCATGTGAGAGTTTTGTTACGTGTGAACTAGAGGAAAAACTTTGATTTTGAGGGGGCTAGGAGCTTCCACAATTTTTTCCACCACCATTGGGTATTGTCTGTGTCATCATTTTCTAAAACTTTGTAACCCATCTTGATTTGGTACATGCCACCTGTTGTGTTTTTTATCTAGGATAAAGAGTCTGTATCCTAAGATGGTGAGATGTGACTTCTTTTAAGTTGAAGATGTACCTATTTCAAAAATATTCATTTTTCCCATGCAATATAGATGTTTGCAATTCCCCACAAGATCTTCCTTCTTCTATCCATAAACAACATCAAAAGGTGAGGGTAGAAAACAACCAAAACAAGTCTCAAATTCCAATGTATGGGTGGAATACTAAGTTTCCTTGTTATAAGAGTGTTGAATATAAACTACTTGTCCATTCCATGTCTTTGGCTGCTTATTGTTATATCCTCGCAATAATTGGACCCAAGTTTTGTTAACACTTCAATCTGCCTATAAGTTTGAAGATGAAAATCAATGGAATTCTTGAACTTTGTATCCATCCTCTCGCAATGTTATCCAAAAGTGGCCCATAAATCTAGACGCTCAATTAGACATTGTTGAACTTATCAAGCCAAAATGTATGCATACATCTGCAAAGAACAATTTCACTACTTCATGGCCTTTGATGACCTTCTAACAAGGGATAAATTTCTTACCACTGCATGTTGATTCAGAACATTAATCTCACTTCTATTTTGAGTTCATAATTCTCATATTGTATGTTGGTTCAAAACATTAAGCTCAGTTCTATTTTTAGTTCATGATTCTCATATTGTATTTTGGTTCAGAACATTAAGCTCACATTTTTTTGACTTCATGATCCTCAAAATTTTGTTTAATGGATGGCATCAGCTTAACCTGTTTCTCTTCCAGCAATAATTCCGCTTAAAATAGAGTTTGGAATCTTGGGTCAACTTGCTTTTTTGGAGCAGCTATTATTTTAAATTAATTATATATTGGCAGGAGTTGACATGGAAAATTGCATATATTAATGTAATCAAATGGGTAATATTATTGTTGAGACAATATGTTCCAGATCCATATACCGATCTATGCCAATCATAATTGGTAATTCACTATTGTTTGCACTTCTTTTACAATTTTTGCTTTCAAAATATAGCATTTCTTTAACAAAAGATGTCACATAAATATGAAAATATATGTACATGTATTGAAAAATTTAATGTCTACAAATAATTATGCACTGAAAACAAAGGACCTCAAATTTCAAAACTATGCTTGATGATGATAGGAATATTTGGATATTGAAAACTTAGTTTCCAATGGGAAATCATAAAAAATAGTATTTTGGTTAATCAACCAAAATTGTAGGCTGAAACACGAGATTTCTTGATTTGTTGTTTGCTTATGACTTGATTATATATTTAGCAGGATCACAGAAGGGTATCATCGGCCTACCTAAATTAAGACCATGCTTATAAAAATGGGCATTAGTTGATTAGAATGTTGTTTCTATTGACTAAGATATAGAAAATGGAATCTCCTCCTGAAAATCAGTGCAGGAAAAGATTGCTATCTATCCCCTAGTGGGATGGGAGTACTGTGAATTTTTCTGTTGCTTAGGAAGTTGAATAAACACTTTACATTTCAGTTGGATGGAGAAAAATCAATATTAGTTTGAGCCTCTTAAAACTCCAGCTAAGTGTTTCTTTTCCCTATCAATAAACTGTGTATGCCTCATCGGAGAAAACCATGACCGTTCATTTACACTCAAAGTTCAATTTGCAATTTGTAAAAACCCACCATGTCTTTTAAGAGGATGATGTGTCTCTTGCCCTAGAGGTGCATAGGACCAAATTTTATGACTTTTCAGCAAAAGTAGACATTGGATGCAATATTAGGTGCATTATTCAAAATGTTTTGATCAGTTTATATGAGCATGAAAATTGAATGGGATTAACAATAGCCTCTAATTACACCACATAATGGGATTAACTTGTCAAGGGAATTACTGTAGGAGGAGACATCCAAGGAAGTACTGAACACTGCTTGGAAAATGAAAAAGAGGTTGGAAAGGAAGGCCAAGAAAAGCCAAGTGAAGGATATGTTCCATGCACAGGGGCCTCTAATTCTGTTGTTAGGGAACCAAATATTTGTCATTCAGGCCTTTTTGAAAATGATTTTGTGCATGTTACACATCAAGTCACAAATAAGGCTGGGAAAGAAGAGAGCTATGACAAACAATGTGACTATAATAAGTCACCTGATAAAGATGTAAAGGATTTAATTTTGTCTTATGAACAAAATAAAAGTATTGACATGCTTGATGCCAAAGAACATCATTCTATCTATGGACTTGAGCATGAATACGAAGGGAAGGATCGACAAAAAGGTAGTGAGCATCTTCTTGCTGCTGGAAGCATCACATATATGGATGATAGTCAGGAAATTATTACTAAAAAGAGAGAGTACATTGAACCAGAGCAGACAATGGAATATGGAGAAGCAGTAGATCAAGGAAGAGGAGTGGTTGTTAGTCTTGACAAGAAAAATATTACTACGGAGATGGGATCTTGTACTATTATTGTTAGTTGTGACACTGAAAAGAAAGTTCAAATTAAATAGGATGAGATTTCGAAGGTACCTTCTAATATTGGACATGAAGGCCTAGAAAGCATTACAGTTATATATTCAACATTTGTAGAACATCAAGAATGGTGTGTGGAAATAGAAACAGAACAGAATGCATGGTCATATGAACTGGCTTCTTGTGACCAAATTAAGGAAAAAACAATACCTCTAGCAAAGGATGGAAGCAATGATTCAGTAGAAAGACCTAATTTCGACTTAAATGAATCTATTGAACTGGATGAAGCGGGTCAACATGAAGCAATGATATCTACACCGACATCTAGTCTTTCAGTGATGCCTTGCACAAGTGCTTTTATTTCCCTATATGTACCTTCCACTGGGTTAGCAACACCAATTGAAATCATTTCTAAATCAAATGGAACTTTCATTCCCCCAGTAAATATAGTGAAAAACATAGGATAACTAGGTTGGAAAGGATCTGCAGCAACAAGTGCTTTTTGACCAGAAAAACCTAGAGAAATAACTGAGTTGTAGCCTTTCTGTCTCCAAAATACCAACATCAAATGCTACTTCTTTTAATTCAATTTGAAAAGGAAACAAATATTATTTAGATATTGATCTTAATTTATGATATGAGAGAACATATGAAGATAGGGTATTAAAAATGCATTTATCTTCTCAAATATGTGAACCTTCAACAAGTTTTGGATGCAGAGATATGAGTGGCCAAGATTTTATATCTTCAATATCTTAACCATTTACTTATACTGGTTTTTGTAGTTCTGTGAATTCATATTGAGACTTGAATCACATTGATGATAGTGGGGAGAATGAACTGACCAAAATGCCTCTTGGTACCAGTGCTGAAACTTTTAGATTGACTTTGAAGACTACCACCAGTGCATTGCCCCTTGGAGCTTCATGTCTTTTGAGAGATTTTGACTTGAATGATGGGCCCACTTTTAATGATAGTGGATATGAATTGTTGCCTCATAATTTTAGCTCTTCTTCCCAACATTTAACTGACCTGAGAATGAAAAGCAATCTCTTCAATTTGTCATCTTGTTTTTCTCCTAGAAATTCCTTTCAGGCACTCACAATGCCTTTTCATTTTAACACTAGGACAGATGATCAAGTTATCACTACAGCTTCATCTGCACCTCAGTCTAATAAAATTTCATTCCCTGGTCCTAATTTCTTCAATGGTGATATATATAAAGGGAAAACATCGTTCTCATCAGATCCTAATATTTCATTTTCAAATACCATGAATACATCGTATCCATTTACTGGATTTCCCTTTGGGTCAATTTTTCCTCTTAACTCTTCTTCTCTCTCGGGTGGCTCACTTTCCTATCTAGATTAATTAGGATCGTGATGTTTTCCTGTAGTTACCTCTCAGGTAGTCACTACATGATCATTCTCATAATCACATGTGAGACCATGATTTATAATCCCCATGATGGCATCTGGGATAGAGAGAAGTAGCACATGGCCTACACTGAATATTGATTTAAATATAGGTCTTGAGATGGGTGACATATCTTACAGGGAAGAGAGGTTAGTCACCATGCATCCTTTAATAAATGGTACTATTGTTTTGGAAAAGATCAGAGCATTCTTCCATGGATCAACTTCAAGTATAGCTTCAAAGAGAAAATGTTCTTGGAGTATTATCTGGAGTATATCATTGAAAGAAAAGAACATAGATCAAGGAAAGGAAACATAAACTTAACTTTGATCAACATTTTCATTCGGTAAAAGGGAAAGAATTGAAGCTGAAGATGAAACCAGAAAATTGTAGAAGGCTCAAATAAAGGAGGCATAGCAAGTGCCAATGACAATAATGAAGAAAATATGGCATTAGATAATGCTTGTGTGTTAAATGAATTCCATTTGAGAACTAATAATACCTTAAGTTCTAACAGTATTGAAACTGAAGGTGATTTGCCACATGGGCAGATGTCTTCAATTTTTATGGAAATTCCTGTGTGTTTTCCACCAAAGGCTAATAAATATCATTTAAGAAGTAGCCTACCGAGTAATGGATTTTCCTTTCCTCCCTCTAAATGATGTCATCGGGATCAGGAAGCTATGTCTTCATGTGTTTCCAAGGTTGCAACTAATTTAGTGGAGCCAGTGGCAACTTGTGTGACTGGATATGATGATGCATACAAGATTTATGCAGATGAAAAATCTTATACTAAATGCTTTAATAATGACAATAATTCAATTAATGGAAATGAGAAATGTGTCAAAGTAGACACATTAATCCAAAAAGAAGCAACGAAAATAGGAGGTATAAGAAACCTATGGTGTCTTCAGATTCATATCAATCCTTTATAATGTTTTCTTCAGAACCTACTAAATGGGTAGAGGAGAAGCAAATGGATCTATGTTTTGAAGATTCAAATTCCTCTCATCATATGGATAAATGTCATATTGGATATAAGGATGAGAGGAGTGCACATGTTTAAATGTCTACTTTTTGGAATATAATAAACCCACTCATGAAATAATTAATCATTATTTGAATAATTTCCTACCCACTAGCTTAGATAGTTGGCATCCACTTGCACCTTAGAGTAAACACTTTCCATCTATATCCTAGGAATTATTTTTTTCTGATTCTGGGTTGATCTTGACCACTTTATGGCCATCCACAATTGGTAACTGTGCTTTACAGTAGATTCTGCTTTTTTCTGCTTTTTCTGCTTTACCCTGCTTTTCTATGGATAAGGTAAAGCTAGTCAACTAGGAAACTAGCAGCTTTTGTTGCCAACCCATCCTCCATTATTTTCTCTACATATTCTAGGATTAGCAATTTTTTCCTTCACTCATCATCACTCACACATGCTATTTGTAATTCATGAGGTGCTTTATAGATTGGGAAAGTGCTTTAGTCAACTATGGGGTTTATCATAACTAGTAAACCTGCTTTATGAGCTAGCTTGAGTTGTATTCATGCAACTCCTTTTTCCTTTATAAGGATGTATTACCTATGTAATAATATCAATTATCATTTATTGATCATTCATTAATGTGTGTTCATTAATTCTTCTTCTTCTCTCCTTATGCTAACTCTCTACAATTCTATGTGAGGTTAATTGTGTGCCTAGATCCTTAGCCTATTTATGAAATTCCTTATGCCATCAAGTCTTTATAATTTCTACATGGTATCAAAGCTAAGGTTCTCAAAGTTCAATTTCTACATGGTATCATAGCTAAGGTTCTCAAAGTTCAAGTTCTACATGGTATCAGAGCTGAGGATATCAAAGCTCTACATGATATCAGATCTTTGAGAGTTCATTAATTAATCCTCCTTTTTCAGATTTGCGGGTTTATTTTTCAGGTTCAACTTCGAATGGATTCAAGAGTATCAGATCCTTTTGTTTCTCCATTCACAAGCTATTTAGAGTGGAAATTGAAGATGATTTCATATCTAAAGAGACAAGGTCTCTATGAGATATCTATTGGAGCTGGTGAAGAGTCTTATGAAGAGCCAAGTGACTGGTTGAATGACTATGATAGAGAAATTGGAGGTATTTGTATAGCTATCTCTCCATGCATGCGCTACCTTATTGATTATGTTGATTACCCAAAGGATCTTTGGACAACATTGGATAGAGTTTTGGGAAAGGACAATGAGGATACTTGTAGCTATGTGGAGAGTGCCTCTAGCTCCTCAATAATTTCTCTCTCTCAAGATGTCTTAGCCTCTACAGTATCTGATGAAGTTGGTCATGAAGAAGAAGTTTCTCATATAGTTCATGTTTCTACTACTCTCTTTGATTCGAATGCTTCCCCTTTCAACTAAGAAGCAAATATTGAAGAGCCATCTTTTTCTGTGTCTCTTGAAGTAGAAGATCTTGATTCATATTCTTATGATGCTGTTGATGAAAAATAAGTGACTAATGGAGCTGCTATTGCTATTGATTATTCACTCACACATTCAGTGTTCTCTATGTCTTCTATCATGGATTCTGAGATCCATATGCCAGACCTCTCACACTTTGTGCATGCCTCTCTTCTTGATGGTGCACTACCCAGTGACTTCCAGGATGTTTGATTAGCCAAATCAAGTCCTTCTAGTGTTTTTCCACTTACCATAATTGATCCCATGTGCTTCTGCAGCTCCTCCTTTGTTCTCGGCACTCATTCTCAAAGCCTCCTTGAAGATTTTGAACATCACTATCTTTCCTCCTCTCATACTTCTACCATAGAGGATTCTTTACCAGTATATTCCCCTGAATCTACTATTGTGCTTATTTGTGATCTCTTGGATTCTTTGGAAGATAGATCAACCCATGGAGCCCATTCATTCACACTCTTTGATCCTATGCCTTCTCTATGTTCCTACAAGATCACTTTCACACATCCTCTCTGTGTAAATGAAGATGGAGAAATTATACATTCACTTGGATAGTTATTTCACCTATATGGAGCTCAATTCATCTCTATTGGTTCAAAGTTCAAGTCATCTCATCATCTTGGATCTGATTACAAGTCTCAAGATCCTTCAGTATTGCCTTCACATCATTGGATTTTAGTTGTTCTACATGGTCCTAGTTTCCATCCTGCAGATATCCTTGATCCAGGTGAGTAGATTTATCTGCTTCCCAAGAAGAATATTCCTCCAGACATCAAAATTTAGTTTGGAACAACAGCAAGACCAGTAGTTCAACATTTTTGTTATTGCTTTTCATGTCCTTTCTTGAGGGAAGATTTTCCCCTTGAGGTTTTTCCTCTTTCCTCATTTCTTTGGACAAATAAATTGTAAAAGGCTGACCATAGCTTTATTGCCGTGCCCTATATGCATATATATTTCTGATTAGTTTAGGTATATCATCATAAATTCAGGCTTAAAGGGGGGTGTTGAAATATAATAAACCCACTCATAAAATAATTAATCAATATTTGATTAATTTCCTACCCACTAGCTTAGATAGTTGGCATCCACTTGCACCTTAGAGTCAACACTTGCCATCTATATCCTAGGAATGATTTATTTCTGATTTTGGGTTGATCTTGACCACTTTATGGCCATCCAGAATTGGTAACTGTGCTTTACAACAGATTCTGCTTTATTCTACTTTTTCTGCTTTGTCCTGCTTTTCTATGGATAAGGTAAAGCTAGTCAACTAGGAAACTAGCATCTTTTGTTGCCAACCCATCCTCCATTATTTTCTCTCCATATTCTAGGATTATCAAGTCTTTCCTTCACTCATCATCACTCACAAATTCTATTGCTAATTCATGAGGTGCTTGATATATTGGCAAAGTGCTTTAGTCAACTATGGGGTTTATAATAATTAGTAAACCTACTTTATGAGCTAGCTTGAGTTGTATTCATGCAAATCCTTTTTCCATTATAAGGATGTATTACCTATGTTATAATATCAATTATCATTTATTGATCATTCATTAATGTGTGTTCATTAATTCTTCTTCTTCTCTCCTTAGGCTAATTCTCTACAATTGTATGTGAGGTTAATTGTGTGCCTAGATCCTTAGCCTGTTTATGAAATTCCTTATGCCATCAAGGATTTAGAATTTCTACGCTACGGAATTGTTGAATGATCCAAAAATGGAAAAACAAAAGCTACAGAGCGTGACTACACCAGTGCCTCCTTCTCCAAAGATGCAAGATGTTTCAAATTTAATTTCAAGGAAAGTCAATTCAATCATCATACCTCCTATCAAGGCTTATGTTTCACAAAAGGGTGAGGATGAGAAATATAAATACAATTCAAAGGGAATTAGGGTGAAAAAATATTGTGCAACCCCAGCAAAGAAAAATAGCAGAGGTCTTAAGAAATATCATAGGTAGTCTAACTCAAAGAAGTTTAACCAAGGGTAATTAGCTAAGCAGTTGCTTATTTGCAAGCATGAGAAAGTTTCCCCTATAAAATATGGCACTGAACCTTCATCAGAAAAGGTGACAGGTTCATCAAAATTTAACGTGATGATAACTGGTACTACAACAATGAATATCGATGATGTGTCACTATCTATAGAGTTGCATTTATAAAAATCAAACAAGATTAGACAAGTGTAAGTCTTATATTAATTCAGTTGTGTTTCAAATTATATTTTTCTGTCTTTTGTTGTTATATTTAGATGCCCAGTTATTAATGTTCATATTGTCCTTCCTTTGTTTTTCTTAGCATTTAGGCTTATGTTACAGGTATGATGCTGCAAAGAAGTTAAATTCATAACTATGTCAAATGATTCTGACATTGCTACCCCATCTACATCTATGAAGAATCTTATAGTAGCTACATAAGCTAAGCAATAACAAGCACGTTTTGTAGCTCTGCCACATTCTATTCCAATTGAAGAAACTGAGAATTCTATTTTGTTTATTTCCTGTCCTTCACCAATCCGAGGGAGTAGTTCAGATCATAGTTCACCACTCCAACTTCACTTATATGGTGAGGAAACTGAGGATACAAAGGATGCCATTGCCCATACAGAATCAAGAAGTCCCAGAGTTAATGTGCAGTAGTGGGGTCTACCAAAAATGATGGATTTAGAATCAAGTGAAGAAGGTAAAATAAGCTCAAAGAAAAAATATGTTCGAGGGACACTAAGTGGGGATACATAAGCAACAATTTCCAGGGACACTTTTGAAGGAATTCTAGAGACGTTGTCAAGAATGAAGGAAAGTATTGCTAGAGCATCACGTCATTCTATTGACTACAAAAAACATGGCCTTGCTAGTGAGGTAAGCTTGATATCTGTTATTTTCCAGTATGGTAAACAAACAAGTCATTTATTTTTCTTACTATGGTTTTTTTACTTTTGGAAAATTAATGATGAAAATTGTCAAGGATTAGAGTGAAGAAGAATATCTTGCATGTGGATCATTTCTGCATTTATAGTGACTTATGAGAATCCTATACATTGGGTATTTTTCCTTGAGTTAACTTATTTGTCAATGTATTTTTAGTTAGAACTTGAAACCTCTTACATTTGGATGTGGATACTATATCAAAATACCAAACTGGTGTCTTTAGCCAGATGCACAGTATCCCCTTCCATTCTCTACTATTCAATGGTCTATTGGTGGCCATGGGATTTACCTATCCTCCCTGGAATTCATTGTCTTGGATTGATAGAGCACAAAAAATATAGAAAGGCTACATGATTACACTCACATTCTAATATCTATAATGTGTTTTTTCTGAACCACTCTACAATATTAGTATCTGGGTGAAACTCTACCACTTATTCTACATGATGACTTACATTGATTTAAATACCAAATCAAGATCCCTCTGGATGATAGATCTTATTTGTAATAAAGGTGAAAATTGATGACCATGCATGAATAAATTACCAAGAACAAGAAACCTATTAATTACCTATCTTCCTATTGCATTCGCAAGGCCTAATATTTTATTTCCTACTTGAATTTACCCAAACAAAGTATCCATATGCACCCTTCCATAATTTCGTTACAATTGGTTTCTATAGAGCTTCATGTATTGATTATATGAGATAATGTTATTGTATCCATACTTTGATTTGGTATTGAATTTTATGGCATTCTATATCTACCAATCTGCATTATGAAGCTTATTAAGAAATGGATCATTAGAATCTCCTATCACACTAAAGGCACAAGATTTGGATTAAAAAATAAATGTATATGCCCATCAACAATATTTGAACTTTGTTGCAACCAATGTTAAGGGTTTCTTGTATTATGGTGCATAATGTGGCTAATAATGTGGACTTAAGAACCCTATTTTGAGCAATCATGCCTAGGCTCTGTAGTGACATATTGTTTATTGATGAAGGTTCCTTAAATGTAACAACACTGCATCAGTTTATGCTTCAATTTGGCAGTGAATTCAATTTGTTTGTAATATGAACTTGTTGGAGTTTGTACTAAGATAATGGAAATGTGCCATACATCAAATATAGACATCCTTGATGTCAGCATGAGGTCCCTTGTATCAATAACATTTACAAATTAGATATATATCCAAAATAAATTGTTTCAAGATCAGAGTTGAGGTGTTTAGGTGTTTGTCCAGAGAATAAGATAATGGAACCAGGTACAAATTTTCCAGGGATTTCCCATGTAGTGATATTGGTTGTTTATGATGCCTTCTCTAATGTTTTAGCATTGATTCAGTTGCATATTAGATCAATTATGAATTTATAATTTTATTATTAAGAACTTGTTGTGGGATGTAAGATGATCATAGATGGCCATGTATTACAGACTAAGATTGGTATTTTTCCCATTTATTGACATGTTTGTATAGTTCTACTACATATTTCTAAAGTAAAGGTTTCAAGCTTACTGTTGTAGTGTTAGCTAGAGAACATACCTAAGTTACCAGAATACATATTCAGATCCGGATCCGGATACAGATTCGCTGGATTTTTTAAAACCCAGGATCCGAATACGACGAGGAAATGACAACTACAAACAAATATAAAAATATTTTTATAATAAATAAAAAAATAGAATGCGAAACAAAACTATTTAGGAAACACAAGAGTAGAACAATAAGTTATTTCCAAAAAGGAGAGTTCATGTACCATAAATGATAATTTGATAAGGTGTGATATTTATAATTTTAAAAACTGTTTCACCATGAACTTGAAGCAAGTCATAATAATGTTTTTGTGAGCTAAATACAGATGTCCCTATCATTTTGTTGAACATTATGGAAAGACTACATAACAATGTAGGTGAAGTGAGCAAGAACATAGTACATAAAGATAGATCAGACCTTGACAACAAACCTTGACCATAAATATATATCAAATAAAAACATTGAAAGAAGACCTTGATATTGATATATTAGAGTTCAAGAGAATATATTGACGTAAGGATAGATCAAACCTTGAATAGGAATGGGGCTTACCCTATCCATTAGGTGTTTAGGGTTTTTTAAATTTTTCATTAAACAATAATTTTTTGGGGGGATCAATGGGTTATAGAAGCACTGGAAGTTGTAGGATCCATTTGAAAATTTGCAGGAATTGTTTTATTTTTCATAAGCTCCATTTGAAAATTTCAAGAATTTTATTTTTCATTTCTCACAGGATCTGTTTCATGGGACCAAGACATGGTTCCTTCTGCAGGGTGATAGTAGATCCAGGACAAGATCAGATCCAGGAACAAGATCTGATTAAGCCAATTTCTTGCGTTTTTTTCAAAATTCCTAGAAAAGGTTTATGGATTTTATAACCTGCTTGATCATATATTGTGAACTTATACAATCTATCATCATTTTTCGACCATTAGATACTCAAAGTTGTGTATTGATCCTTTTTACCATTATGAAGGACTATGTAAGTTAGGTTCCCATATTCTTAAAGGGTGCTAGCTCAATGGAAGAGCGCATGCCTTACAAGCATGAGGTTGGTGGCTTGATTCCTCCATGCCCTAATGATATTATAATATCGGTTACAAACAACTAAATTAGTAAGCAAAAAATAATGGATAAGTGACCAAACAATGGGAGATAAGTGACTGAACAAAATGACCAAAATTCGTATATAAAACTACTAAAAACGACTAAATTAGTGACCAAAATATGGGAGATGTGAAACTAGTCATTTAAAAAGATGCAACACATGGCGCTAATGATGAATCCAAACATGGCATTTATATGGTAGCAAAATAAGACATGAAACTAGGCATTAAAAAAGATGCAACATGTGGCGCTAATGATGAAGCCAAACATGGCATTGATATGGTAGCAAAATAATATGTTACTTTGGATGCAAAACATGGCGCTACATAGGAAGAAAAATATGGTGCAACAATAGAATAAATATCTAGCATCATTTTGCTAGAAAAAAAAGAATCAAATAATGGTGCAAATTTCGAAGCGAAAATTGGCACATATTTGGAAGTAAAACATGGTGGAAAACGAGATGCTAAAGTGGTAGCAAAAATGGATGCAGAATTGGATGCTAATTTGGATGCTAACATGGTGCTATTAAGGATGCAAATATTGCACTAACAAGGATGTCATTTAAGAAGCAAAAGAGGACACTTTCTAGGAAGCAAAATAAGACGTTGTTTAGGAAGCAAACCTTGATGTTGTTTAGGAAGCAAAGTTGGACGCTATTCTAGAAGCAAAAAATAGAAGTTATTTTGGAGTTCATAAAGGATGCTATCTAGGAAGAAAGAAAAGACAATTTTTGAGACGCTTTAAGTTTTGGCCATGACGTGTCCCATTTAGCGTCTAGTTTGACCACTCAATGTAAAAACAAAATTACACTAAAAAGGGGTGTTAAATGGAATGCTAATCCCAGGATTTATGGTAGTGGTTTGACCTAATTTTGACCTAATTTCAGCTAGATGTAGACATGGAAGGATTCCTCACATAATTTTGGTCATTCAGTTTAGTTCTTCTCAGTTAACTGAAGTCAGAAAGGTGGCCCCACCTACTTGTTTGCATAGAGTTGATTTTTGCCTCAGTTAGACTCAGTTTAAACTTCATGTGATTCTGTTAGAGTCAATTATGTTCCAGGTAAGTGGTTAATTGATGTGTCGAGTGGTGTTAACTAACAAGCAAGCCACTCTCATGCATTCAATTCAAATGACCTCTTTGGGATTAAAATTTATTGGTTTTTCATGCCATTTTAGAGAATTGTAATATATCTTTTGTATTAATTATTATAATTTTACTAATGCAAACCTTTTGCACAGTTTCTGGAATTCATTGATTTAATTGATATGTATGCATTTGTAGTAACATTTGTCTTGGTTATAAGATATGTTTTTCATCAATTTTATATGGTATTAGAGCTTCTTGAATTTTTCAAATAATTTCAATTTTTTTTAGAAAGTAGACCCATGTGAACCTTGATAGCTCATCAATGAATGTGAGAACATACATTGATCCATTTATAGAGGAAGTTGGTAATGTACCACTGATGTCATTGTGAATCATCCCCAAAATACAAGATCTTCTATATTTGGCTCAATTAGAATTATTTGTGGCTTCTATAAAATGATTCCGTTGTGGAAGGAATTTTGAACATAAAATCCTCAAAATGGATCTATAGTGAGGCTGCATAGCTGGAAAGCATCATGAGCACAAGTTTGATTGAGGCAAAACTAGCAGAGCTTCTTGTATTTTGGGGTTGATTCACGGTGATATCAGTGGTACATTACCAACTACCCCGATGAATGGATCAATGTATTTTATCACATTCATTGATGACCTTTCAAGGTTCACATAGATCTACTTTCTCAAAAACAAATTGGAAATATTTGAGAAATTCAAGATTTTTAAGGCTTCTGTTGAGACTACCACTTGGAGAAAGATCAAAGACCTTAGTTCTGATAATGGTGGAGAATATATCAAATCATAGCTTCTACAAGTTTTTTTGGACAATGGATCCAGTTTCAGCACACAATCACCTACACACCTCAGCAAAATCGTGTAGCAGAGAGGAATAACCGAGCACCAAAAGAGATGACAACTTATATGCTTGATTCAAAAGGTTTGACTACAAATATTTGGGATGAGTCCATGAATTTTGATTCATACATTAATAAAAAAAATTACACACTCGTATTCCAAAGTTAAAAATCTTTTCGAAGCATACATTGGTCACAAGCATGATGTGTCAAATCTGAGGGTTTTTGGGTACACAGCATGGGCTAGAATTCCACTTGATAAGAGAAAATATTTGGATCCACAGAGTATTGTGTCCATTATCATTGGATATTATGAAGAGTACAAAGGATAAAAATCCATGTATATCATATCAAAAAATATATTCATCGAGAGAAGTGTCATATTTGAAGAACCTCTTCAAGATCTACAACTAGTGGACAAAGAAACTGCTAAACTGCTTCCTCTTTCTGATGAATATTCTGGAGATAATAATGGAAGTACATGTTATGATATTTAGGATGATATGTATGATATTAATGAGCATGAAGAATCACATTCTGATTCATATCCAAATCATCCCCCTCAATTTCCAAAGTGGGAATAAAATACTCTGACATCTGTCGATTCAAACATTGGAAATCTTGTAGATCCAAGAAGAACTAGAGGAAACTTTCAAACAGAATATATGGCTCTTTCATGTGTTGATCATTTTCTGTAAAAAAAATATTCTATGATGATTGTATCATATCCAAAATCATACTATCAATCCAACCATGATATGATATGACAAGATAGTATGGACAAGGAGTACAACTCTCTTCATAAAAATGCAACATGGGTGCTAGTTTCACTCCCACATGGGAGGAAACTGGTTCAATGCAAATGGGTCTACCAGACAAAGGTTTCTTTTGATGGTTCAAATTTCAGATAAAAATCATTTTTGGTGGAATAATTTTTCTCACAAATCCAAGGAGTGGGCTACACATAAACTTTTGCATCAACTGGAAAACTGGACTCAATTCGGCTAGCCTTGACAATTTTCGCATCCAAACAATAGGAGGTGCACCATATGGATTTGAAGAGTGCCTTTCTTCATGGGGATTTGCAGGAAGATATATAAATGAATAATCCTAAAGGTTACATATCACATCCAACATTAGGTTTCAGATTAAGGAAATTCTTGTATGGCTTAAAGCATGCTCCAAGAGCATGGTATGCAAAGATGGATTCCTTTCTTATGTTGCAAAATTTTGCAAGATGAAAATCAGATTGGAATGTTTATATACATAAGCATGAAGGTAATTTTATGATAATTTTACTTTATGTTGATGACATATTGATTATAGGAATTACTCTTGATTCGATCAACTTCATAAAATCCGCTTTACACCCAGCATCTGATATGAGTGATTTAGACCTGCTGAAGCAATTTCTTGGACTAGAAATCACTCAGAATTTTGATGGGATCATGATATACAATCAAAAATATTATTTGTACATGATAAAAAAAATTAATATTGTAGAATGTTTGGCTTCACCATTCCCATTCCTCTCAGTAATCAGTCTTGACGAGGGTGATTCTACACTCTATTGAAAATTGATTGGTAGTTTGTTGTACTTGACACATTATTGGCCTGATATTTCCTATGCCATGAATTTTGTGTCAAGGTACATGTAAAATCCCCACGATATTCACTGGAAGGTATACAAAAGGATTCTACAGTATGTGCAAGGTACTAGACAGTTTAACATTCACTATGCTGCAGACTCCGATCTTTATTTGGTTGGATTCATTGATTCGAATTAGGTAGGTGATAACATTGATCAAAAGGCTACTTCTGTCCATGTTTTCATTTTTGGAAGTGGGCCTATTTTTTGGTCAAGAAAAAATTAGGTATTCATTTCCTTATCTTCATAAGAGGTAGAATATCAAGAAGTAGTCAATGCTTACATTCAGGCAGTTTGGTTGCAGGGTATTCTATCTTAGTTTGGTATTGGTAGCACCACTTCTACTATCATTTTTTATGACAATCAGAGTGCTATCAATATTTTGATAAATATGGTTCAGAGGCATAGGACCAAGCACATCGATATCCACATGCACTACATCAAAGAGCTTGTGCATGACAAAACCATTGTACTGTAATATTTCCCTACAGAAGAGAAAATTGTAGGCATCTTCACCAAGAGATCCACCGAGAAGAAGTTCTATTCCCTTCATTCACTGTTGGGGGTGATTTCTACTATGGTGATGAAAGGCGTATGTGTTTTTAAGAGCTAAAATGCGTATGCATTTTTGTTTTCATGGAGCCTGGATAGGTGGGGAAGAAAATTTTGAATTTAAAAGAAACATGCTCATGTTTCCAGCACTAATATTGAGCCTTGTCACCTATCCTAGTGTCATCACTCTTCCTATGTGTCTGCTTCAGACCTAGCTTCAGTTTAACCAATCCTATGGTATGAAAAATGGTAAATCCTAGCTAATTAGGAATCTCACCATTTTTCTCAAGATGACGTTTTTTACCCCTTGCTACCACATGTCACAAATAATAATTTTTTTATGAAAGTTTAGAGCACGATAACATTTTTTTCTGCAAATTCCAAATATATATATTTTTTCAATTATTTGTTTTCTTATTTTTCTTATGTCATGACTCAACTCAAAATACGCACTTTTATTTTTTCATTGATAACTCTTTCGTTTCTCAACCATTTTGAAAAACAAAATGTATGGTGTACGAAGGGACACCAACCTCTACATGCTACAAAAAAACATTTTGAAATAATTGCATTGAGACCTTCAAAGGTTACACCCACACTTGGCATACTGTTTTTGAGGTTCGATCACTTAGATAANATGCACCCACAAAACATATACATTAAAATTTGACCCAAAAATAAATAGTGTATGTTAAAAAAGATCAAACTTTAGATAGTTAAGAACATTTTCAATAGAAAAAAAATATGTATTTGGAAATGTCATTCAATTTCCTACATTTCATTTGTTTTATTCATCGCAAGATTCATTGGGTATGTTTATAAAAGTATCCATGTAAATTGAGGGATGCATGTTTTTATATTTTTTCTATTGCATCTAACGTGTCAAAAGAGACCCTCATTAGCTTGCACACACCCATATATATATATATATATATATATATATATATATATATATATATATATATATATATATATATATATATATATATATATATATATATATATATATATATATATATATATATATATATATATATATATATATACATACATACATACATACATACATACATACATACATACATACATACATACATACATACATACATATATATATATATATATATATATATATATAGTTCCTGTAATAGGATTTTAATTCTCCATTTGATCTCTCTTAGGATCATACTCATAATATTTGTTAGTTGTGCTTATAGATATATCATAGAAGCTCATTATTCACTCACCAATGATTACTAGTCCATTTTTCAATGACCTTAACTTACGATGGCACATATAATTTTTTAGGCCATCAACTGAGCATCAACAATTCACTTTTTTCTAATTCTAGAGGCACTAAGATGACACCTATGGCTTCTTAGCTATTAACCTCTCCCCCTAGTGTCTCATGTTTTCCCCGTCATTTTATTGCAATGCACTTTAGTGTCCTAGGTCTATTTATTTTATTATTTTTTCACCTCCATTTATATGAAACATCAACATGCTTTAATTGATCCAAGGTTTGACTTATTCAACCATGACAATACTAAAATTTTCAATAACGAGGCCTTGGCCTTGAGCACTTTTCCAAAAATAGTACATAACTACAATTTCATCTTTGTATGTTCAATTACAACAAAACATGGGTTAAGAGGGATACTACAGTTCACTTCACATATTTCCGATTCTCACAACTTTTCCATTCCAAGAGTTGAAAGGTGAGGGTTCTCACACATGACCCTCCTTCTCATTAGTCCTTTACTTTATTATTTTTCTTGAACATTTACAAATTTTTCACTCATATTTTTATTTTATAAATTAAAATTACATTTAAATAATTTCATAATGTTGTGAAGAGAATATGATCGAAAATATATCTAAAATCATCTAAACATCCT
>LPNX010280350.1:0-34956 GCA_001517045.1 Pseudotsuga menziesii
GTGGGATAATGTCTTAAGCGTCGCTTTCCATTTTAAATAATTAACCAATTACGACAAATTATTAAATGATTGATAAGACATTATTAAATGAATGAGTAAATTAAGCGTCGTCGCTTAAGCGACGCTTAGGAGGATAGCTGTCGCTTAAGTGACGCTTGCAAGCCTATCCGTCGCTTAAGCGACACTTATCAAGCCTAGCTGTCGCTTAAGCGACGCTGATCACCACCATTTCAAAAAAAAAAATTATCTTCCTGATTTTTGGCACTGTTAAAATAAAAAATCCACACGCCGTCGAAAAAAACCGTCGGATTTTGGATCAAAATATAGTAGTGATGTAATCATGGATTTTCTTGAGGAAAATATATTGGCTCGATTTGGGTTCCCCAGAAGAATAGTAACAGATAATGCAGTTGTGTTTAAATCCAAGAAAATGATTGATTTTTGTCACAAGTATCATATAAGCCTCAATCATTCAACTGCCTATTATCCGCAGGGAAATGGGTTAGTTGAATCCTCTAATAAAAGCCTAGTGAGGATCATCAGGAAGCTGTTAGAAGATAAAAAAAGGTCCTGGCACACCAAACTCAAGTATGCTCCCTGGGCTGACAGAATTAGTACCAAAAGGGCGATTGGCATGTCTCCGTTCCAACTGGTGTATGGGACTGAAGTTGTTTTTCCAGCATCGTTAGGTGTCCCAGTCATGAGGTATTTCCAAGATCAACAAGAAGAAACAAATCACATGCAAAGGAGGATAAATCAAATTATTGAACTGGATGAGTGAAGGAATAAATCTTATGACAAGGTGCAGTCACATCAGGAGAAAATGAAAAGTACTTTCGACAGGAGAATCAAAGAAGAGCAGTTTCAGATTGACGATTTGGTCCTGAAGTGGGATGCTCCGAAAGAGGAAAAACATGGGAAATTTGATCATATGTGGGTAGGTCCTTATGTTGTTGCTGGTTATAGAGGGCAAAACGCATTTCTGCTGGAATATCCGAACGGGGTTCCTCTGGATAGTAACCCTGTCAATGGAAGGTATCTGAAACATTACCTGTCCTAAGGAGGAGGGTAAAATTTGTATTATAGCCTATAAATACTTATTTCTCTTTACAAATTTAACAAGAATGGTAAGCCGAATGTATTTGAAGCCCACAGTGAAGGCCTTAAGATACAAGAGGCGTGCTTTCCTTTCTCAAAACAAAAAAATAATATATCTACAAAAAATGAAAGATGAGTTCTCTGGAAGTTATTGTGAAAAATAAAATAAAAAGCAGGCACCTGGTCTACGAGTTCTTTGATACCTCGCAGGGAGGATATCATCCCTACATGGAGCCAGTTGTTAACACCATTATTTAGCACGGGAGCGAAGAGACCATGGTGAGGAAAAAATAATAGTCATTTGTCAAACTTTGGTTAAAATTTATAGTATAAGAGTAAGACAGAGGCTAGTAAGCGGTGAAATCTCGCGGGATCCAACGATGCAGAGTGAAAAAATGAAGATCAACGGCCTGTATTGTCTCCGCTCTCTAAAATATGCAAGAAGGATAAATACGTGCAGGTGTTCAATGTAACATGGAGATCAACAGTCGTCAATCCAGCCGGATGAGATCTACGGTCTGTATAAGCTCCGCTTTGTGAACCCGCGCGCTTGTTAAAATAATGGAGCCCGACGGAATTGAGTGTGTGTCACTTGATCTAACGGTGGAAAAATAAAGGCAAATTACATCTACGATTGTGGATGAATCTGGAGCAGAAACTTGCATGATGGATAAGACCACGACGCTCAGTGGAATTGGATACGTGCCACTTGATCTGACGACGGAGAAATAAAGGTGAAATTGATCAACGGTCACAGATAGATTCGGAGCGGGAAGGTGCGCGGCAGATAAAGGTATAGGGTGGTTGCGGAATATAAACCACTGTCCACGTGGCCAATCGTGGTGTAATCGAGAGGCAAAAGCGGTTTAGAGGAAACCGCCAAAGGGATGCTCCAGAGTGGGGTCCTATAAAAGGGAAGTTGACTTGTTCTGTGGTTATTTTATTGGTGCCGGACGAGTGAAAAAGACCTATGGATTTGTCAACCTTCGACTGTCAGTTTCGAACACACGCAGCCACGGTAAACAGGTAAGGATTAAACGCCCATAATTCGTCCATCAAATTGCCATTGTCAATTGAATTATGGACCAAGGGAAGGAATTGCAAGGGTCTGGCCGAATTATGGATGACAGGGAAGATTATTTAGTTGATAGGGATAGAGGCATCTATGACCATTTTCCATCCATAGGAAGCGTATTAGTCAGTAAAGAAAGGTTGTGGCACTACCATGCACAGGGAAATGATGTCTTGAATGTCTGTAAATCCTTTTTATATTATTTTGCTCTCGAACAAACCCTGCATTTTCCAGAATTCACAGAGTGGTGCGTGGTCAATTATTCCCCTTCTCAAAGAGTCATTGTGAGTCAGTATACTTCTCAAATACTCTGTAAAATAAATGCCAACGTCATCCGTGAAAATTTAAACCTTCCTGACAGTTACCTTGACAACCGTGAACCTGTAAATGAGTCTATTCTTGCTGAATTGTACAAAATTTGTATCTCTGAAGTCCGTTGCAAATTTCTGTCCAGTATTTTGAAAGAGGTTCAGTCATTAGATGGACTTTTCCTACCTTACCATGTTCATATTTTCAAAAATGAAGTTCAATTAGTGGTATCCCTGGTCTGTCAAATTTTGGGTCTTGACGATGATTGTCGCGTAAATGAAGTCATCCTTGGTTTTTTGTCAAAAATGAGTTCATTTGGTTCGGAGTCTCAATCGGTTCCTGTATTCAGGTTAGATGAGTACTTAGCAGAAGAAATACACCTTCAGTTAAGTCAATTCCCAAAGGTCAGGTTCTTTAAATTTCAAACTTACTTGTTGAACATGTTGTTGTGTTCAAATGTCACTGAACTATAGTTTTTGAGTACCATATTCTCTTCTGATTTTCCCAAGCAGATCAGCATGTTTGAGTTTTCCAATTCAATCATGTCAGAGATATATAAAATGTTGTTCGATGAAGTGCTACCACGTGTGTTAGAAGATATGAAATGTCTGATGCAGTCCTCGCCTGAGGATCGAGTCGGAGACTGGTTCCTGCATAAATATTGTATTGTTTTGAGGATATATGGATTCACTGGGGAACCATATAAGTTACCTTCTTTCCTCACTCCCAGATTTTTTGCATTGGAGTTCATGAGGCAAAGGTTGCACTCAGAGGAAGAACATTTTGGAGCCTTGAAAAAATCTTCAAATATCAAATTCCCTCTCAAGGTTGGCTCTTTTATTTTCAAAAATAAAGGTGCCTTAGTGTTTATTGAAAAGTTATTGGGAAGTATGGAATTTCAAAAAGATCCGAAGGCAAATTATGATCCTCACCACATAATTTCCCTAAGGAAGCAGGCCAACAAAAACAAACCATTTGAACACCAGTTTATTGAAGGATTGAATGAAACAACAAATTTGTTGCAGTTTATAGAAATTCAAGGGTTCCGTGGAGATGCAAGTACTTTACTGGTTACAGTGTCACAAGTGTCAGAAGGTCCTAATGTTTTGATTAAAAGGAGTCTGTCTAAAATTGAAAGCATGGAAGTAGATGAAGATGGGTCACACAAAAAGGAAAAATTGTTACAAGTTGGTGGAGTTTCAAGTGAAAAGATTTCTGATGATTTTAAGAGAGTTTCTTTAGTCCCAACAAAATCTGTACAGATAAATCAGTTTTCTTTTAAAAGTGTAGATGGTTCAGAATCAAGCCCAATTTTTAAGTCCAAAGAGGAACTCAAGGCTAGTTACATGGAGAAGCGAAAGCAGTCTCTGGAAGATACAAGAAATTTGCTCCCACGGGTAAGGAATTTAAGCAATCCAAAAACCTCTTTGATTTCTGCTCGAGATACAGAAAGAAACACCTTCAAATTGGCCATGGTTAATGATAAAAAGATGACAGAGATGGAAGTAAGGTTGGACAAGATCAGTGTACCTAACAAGATACAACTTCATAAGCAAACAAGTGATATTATTTATTCAGATCTGTTACAAGCTATGATGAGAATCAATAAACTACAAATTTTGGTAGATAACTTAGAGATTCAATTGAAACATGAAAGAGTTTAAAATAAGGCCAATACCATTCAGATTAAGAAGCTACAAGCAGATATTACTAGTTCAGGCAATGAAAGAGATAACACCCAAGCTGTCAGAAGAATGTTGGAAGAAAAGGACAATGCTCTCCAAGTTTTGAAGAAAAGATTGAAGATCCCAGGCTCAGAACATGTTCAATCATTAGAATTATTGGCACTGCAAGAAGAGAAGGACACGATGCACCAGGAGATGATGGAACATAAAGGAAAAGCTGTCGAGTTACAAGAGGAAAAAAACAGATGAGAAGCTGAACGGAGTGAACTGATATCTCAAATTGCCTTGCTGAAAAAGGACCAAAACAAGGAAAAGGAAATCATGGAGGAATTGATGAGTCAGACTCCTATTGTTGAGGACCTGTCTATTGTAAATATTGATAAACCATTGAATGAATTTTCTGCGAATGGCTTGTCAATACCTATGTCCCAGGTCAGCTTAAAGGATGTAGAAATAAAAGAGTTAAAGACCGAGAATGAAAAGATCAAGTCTGAGTTATCCAAAATGAATGAAAGTAAAAAAAAATATTGCAAGACAGAAGCCAGTTATAAAAGAAGTTCAATGAATTGAAGGAGAGAAACATAGGTAAGGGTCCCCTGCAGGGGGCGAAGCACATAATTTGGGACACCCTGTCTGTAGAAGTTACAAAATTCAGACACTATTTGAACTTTGTTGATGACCAATGCATATAAATCAATTTGGCCAACCAGAGACTAAAATTGGTAAATGAAACTATGGATAGAAAGCCCCTTGCCACAGCCCAGAATATGCTGAACTTTTTAAATTCATTGACGTACCAGAAGTTACATGATATGGGAATAAAAGACAGGATATCAATAGTATTATGGGCTAAAAAGTTTATCCATAAGCTGAATACGGTCCAGGACAGAGCTGAGGAAATGGTTTCACAAGTTAATAACTTCAAGCAGGTTTTCAAAGAGCTATTTGAGGATGGCCTCCCTTCCTTTTGGGATGAAGAGGGACGGATGTTTTCTCAGGAGCACTATCACAGCTTGTTAGTTCAAATCCGCATGGATCATTCCAAATTTGATGATTTGGAAAAGAGCCTAACAGGGAAAGTTATTGTGGACAAACTGACAGAGGATTTCGAGATCTTGCAAAAGTTCCTAATTATCAGGAAAGGATTGCCCAAGGTATCATATGAATCTTACATGGAGCTGGAAGTGTCAATTCGAGAAATGATGGAATGTGATACCCCAAGCACGGAGCAGTGGAAAGCTGTAGAGAGGTTTGGAAAGACAAAATACATCCTTCATCCGTAGAAGACAGGTGTTACGCGCCAAGGAGCTGACTGGACAAAGACATGTTACCAAGTTGATTTTAGCTTAATGATTTGTTAGGATTGAAGCTGTAGTTTATTCCTAAAAGTTAGGAATTTAGTTACAAGACTTTAATTAAGCCGATCATTCAGTTATGAATCTTCTTGGAAGATCACATTATTTTAGGTATATATTTGCATCTATTTTATGAGATGGGGGTTGGAACCTGCCCTGTTGTTGAATGTTTTTGAAAGACATATATTTTTGAGCAAGAAATTTAATTCAAAGAGATTATCAGAGATTCCTGCACCATTTGTATTACAGTCTGTGCTTCTTTCTTTGTGATTGTTTTTCCTGTGTTCACTCCATTCTGTTTTCTTCATATTTGGAACAAAGTGTTGAATGCTTGGAATTCATATTTATTATGCTCTGGTCATTGTTTCAAATATTTTATAAACCTTTCTGCTAAAGTCAATATTGAATTCATATTTTGATTCTCTGTATTGATGGACTGTGCTCTACTTCTCCTGCTCCAAATGGATTAAATGAATGACTGTGATTGAATGGTTACCTTGCCTCTGATGAAATTCTGCACATATGATTTTATGTTATTTATTTATATGTGACCCCATGCCTAATGGTTATGGGTATTGTTTCAACCACCTTTATAATCTTTGAGTGTTGATATATATTTCTGGCCTTGTAAAATCTGTATTTGAGAGATCCCTCTCCGGAAAGAAAAGCCAGTTTCTTTCTAAAAGTGGTTTTTGTTGTTACCTTGGGATTTACCTCTTACAACCTGGGTACATTCTGAGTGATAACAGCATGGAGAAGAGTAGAATGTCAAAAAGTTACAGAAAGATGGTAGTTTGACTTTTTTTTAATATAATGTTAGAAGAAAAGCATACAATGGAAGCATGCAAAGTTACGTAGTAAATGCTGAAATTGTATTAGAGGTACGATCTAGCAAGGAGATTATTGGATACTTCAGCCCTTCTTGACATATCCCTTCTGCTCAACCCATTTCCTCATTACGACCCTCATTATGTGTTTTATTGAGTCTCATTCTCCTCGCTTCAATACACCCCTCCTTCTACTTTTCTCCTGCAACACACTCTATTCGTCCTCTAATCTTCCATAGCTAGATTTGCATTTTTTTCCATCAATGTATAGGGAGGAGATTCAAACTAACGATGTGATGCATAGGTCAACAAAGGGCTTGAATATCTTCTCTCTCTCAATGTAGGTATTTTTTTTCTTATGTGTCATCACTATATAACAATAAAATCCAAATTGAAGATGTCATATGCGCGTACATGTAGAAGTAAAAAACTATTTCCAAGATGTATAAACTTATGCATTAGTGCATCCTTATGTTTTCATATTTTACAACAACTTAGCAAAACAAAATAGCTGAGTAAATAAGAGATAGGACTAAGGAGCACCAGGCAGGCAGGATCTCTATTAACGACTTCCTAATTATTTCAGTAATGGTAATGGAAGCTGTGCAATTGCTGCCAAGTAACATATCAGATTCACTTCAGTTACCTATCTCGTTGTCTAATAAGGAAAGGCACAAATGATGAAAATGTAATAACCTTGTTGGTTACTTGAAGTTTGTAAAGCCTATGTTTAATGTTATGACCTCCATAGAGTGGAGAGTGGTTGTGTATTCCCTTTAGGGCTGGGGGACAGGGCGTGGCATGACCAAGCTCAACAAGTACGAGCATCAAGTCTGAACATGGTAGGAAGGAAAGCTATCTCTATATGGGTAGGTAAAGGAGGTGACGACCGCATCCCATGGCCAACAAAAGAAGGTCATAGTAGCCACGGGCCAGCTCTTGGAGGCCTAGCCCTAAAGGGCAAGCACAACCATGCACTAGTCACAAAGAGGATGGGAAGAAAGTTTAAAGGAAAAGCACAGTCACATGCTAGTCACGAAGAGGATGGGAAGAAAGTCTAGAAGGCACATGAAAACAATGTATATGCAGGCTAGAAAAGGAGTCAAAAGACAAAGGATATGTTGTTTTTTCCCTGAGATAAAAAGGAGGTGTTTACTTGATTCCTAGAGCAAAGAAAATGCAAACTAAAGAAGAATACAGAGCTCCAACAGGGTATTGATTGTTCAAGAGTGTAAAGCGAAAGCTATGGATCAATCCAGATATAAACACGTGGGTAGAAAATAAATGAGTAAACAAGAGATAGGACTAAGGAGCACCAGGAAGGAACAAGTTCTATTAATGACTGCCTACTTATTTCAGTAATGGCAATGGAAGCTGTGCAATTGCTGCCAAGTAACATGTCAGATTCACTTCAGTTACCTATCTCATTGTCTAATAAGGCAAGGCACATATGATGAAATTGTAATAACCTTGTTGGTTAGTTTAAGTTCTTAAAGCCTATGTTTAATGTTATGACATCCCTATAGTGGAGAGTGGTTGTGAATTCCCTTTAGGGTTGGGGGTTAGGGTGTAGCATGACCAATCTTAGCAAGTACGAGCATCAAGTCTGAACAGGGCAGGAAGGAAAGCTAGCTCTGTATGGGCAGGTAAAGGAGGTGAAGACCTCATCCCATGTCCAACAAAAGAAGGTCATAGTAGCCACGACCCAGGTCTTGGAAGGCCAACACAGGGAAGGGCCCAACCCTAAAGGGCAAGAACAGCCACGCGCCAGTCACAAAGAGGATGGGAAGGAAGGTTGAAGGAAAAACACAGTCACGTGCTAGTCACAAAGAGGATGGGAAGAAATTCTAGAAGGCACATGAAAACAAGGTATATGTAGGATAAAAAAAGGAGTCAAAAGCCAAAGGGTATGTTGTTTTTTCCATGAAATAAAAAGGAGGTGTTTACTTGATTCCTGGGGCAAAGAAAGTGCAAACTAAAGAAGAATACAGAGCTCCCACAGGGTATTGATTGTTCAAGAGTGTAAAGTGAAGTCTATGGATCAATCCAGATATAAACACATGGGTAGATTATGGCCAATATGTGGTTCTAAATTTGCAGTTGGTTAAAATTTGATAGGATTTAGTTCTAACAGAACACATAAAAACATGTATTTTTTGGTACATGAATAACCTGCAGTTTGGTGGGCGTTTCATACACGAAGACTAAGGAGTTTATTTTTTTACCATTAGGTGAAAACGTCTAAAGCTAAAGTTAGTATAAAATAAAATAAAAATTGGGAAATGTATAAATGACAAAATAAACAAATATAAAGGAGAAAGTAAGGAAAGTTTGATTATAATAAAACGTATCAAAGCAAATTTGCAATTTGTAATGGATTTTGAACTTGTTTTTTTTGTCCACAATGAAAATGCTATGATGTGTTATTCAAAAGATTGAATCAAAATTATATAAGTAGTTCAAATATATCAAACTACTCTTGATATTCTTGTTGATCTACTACTTGTAATATAAGATAATAATCATAATACTAAATCGGCATAATACTAAATCTATTCATTGATCTACTACGTGTAAATCACTTTTAAGACTTTAAGTAGATTCTAGAATTAATTCCTTGTCATTGTGGTAGGATGATGAGAATATTACATTTGGTAAAGATACAGATAATTCTCTCTTCCCAACCCTAAACTAAGATAAAATGAAGAAAAAAGTTAATATCACATTGTCAATGAAAAATTTGAAGGAAAAAGTTAATATCACATTGTCTTCCTGACCTTAGAGTATCTAAAACAAAAGTTAATATTCTTGATCCTAAGTTCACTTGAGGTTTCAAGCTTTTTTTCAGTCGGAAAAAACAGTTCCTTGATATTCTAATGAAACAAAGGTAACCTTGTACATCAACAAACAACTGTACATACCCCAATGGGTCAGACAGAACAGTAAATATTACATTACAATGCAGTTCAAAATAGAAATATAACTATACCCAAGATGTGAAAAAATACTATCAACACCTGGGTATCAATACATGAAAAGGTCCTCTCATAAGTGAGTAGTATATACATCAGTCAGAGAAATGTCCATAAAGAACATAACAAGAGACTAGACACCTTATCCAAAGTAGGCAAGTGACTCTCAAAATTCCTGTAACTGCTGCTCAGCATAACCAGAAATAACTAAAAAAAATCCATGAGATAAATATCTGAAATAGAATGAGCAAATTCTAAAAAAGTTGGATTGAGACTTCCCCAATAAACGCATCATCATAAGATTCAGTAAGTAAGAGATGACCAAGAGCCATACACAAACCCTCCATGGATAAGACGTATGCCCTCTTGTTATGTTCCCTATAGACATGACTGAAATCCACCTAGGTGAATGAGGATATGAGTAATCTGGTGTTGTAGCACCAAGCATCAAGGTTCACCATGTCAAGGGTGGATTTCCCCTTTGCCCAATTTATAATCATCAAGGAGTCACCAAAGATATGTAGGTAAGGTAGCCCAATATCTTTGGCGACCCGTAATGATGCCCAGAGTGCTAAAAGTTCTGCTCCGGTATTAGTATTGCTCCCACATCCAAGCTTAAAACTTCAACGTCTCTACATGGCCCTTTAAGTAAGATAACTTTTTACACTTAAACATTTCAGGTCTTCATATATTCATTGCTTCATGGGAGTTTAGAAGGCACATGAAAACAATGTATATGCATGCTAAAAAAAGGAGTCAAAAGCCAAAGGATATGTTGTTTTTTCCCTGAGATAAAAAGGAGGTGTTTACTTGATTCCTGGACCAAAGAAAGTGCAAACTAAAGAAGAATATAGAGCTCCCATTGGGTATTGATTGTTCAAGAGTGTAAAGTGAAAGCTATGGATCAATCCAAATATAAACACGTGGGTAGATTGTGGCCAATATATGGTTCAAAATTTGTAGTTGGTTAAAATTTGATAGGATTTAGTTCTAAAATAACACATAAAAACATGTTTTTTTTGCTACATGAATAACCTGCAGTTTGGTGGGCGTTTCATACATGAAGACTAAGGAGTCTATTTTTTTACCATTGGGTGAAAACTTCTAAAGATAAAGTTAGTATAAAATTAAAAAAAATATTTGGAAATTTATAAATGACAAAATAAACAAATATAAAGGAGAAAGTAAGGAAAGTTTGATTATAATAAAATGTATCAAAGCAAATTTGCAATTTGTAATGGATTTTGAACTTTGTTTTTTTGTCCACAATGAAAAAGTTATGATGTGTTATTCAAAAGATTGAATCAAAATTATATAATTAATTTAAATATATCAAACTACTCTTGATATCCTTGTTGATCTACTACTTGTAATATAAGACAATAATCATAATACTAAATCGGCATAATACTAAATCTGTTCATTGATCTACTACTTGTAAATCACTTTTAAGACTTTAAGTGGATTCTAGACTTAATTCCTTGTCATTGTGGTAGAATGATGAGAGTATTACATTTGGTAAAGATACAGAGATTTCTCTCTTCCCAACCGTAAACTAAGATAAAATGAAGGAAAAAGGTAATATCACATTGTCAATGAAAAAGTTAAAGGAAAAAGTTAATATCACATTGTCTTCCTGACCTTAGAGTATCTAAAACAGAAGTTAATATTCTTGATCCTAAGTTCACTTGAGGTTTCAAGATTTTTTTCAGTCGAAAAAAACAGTTCCTTGATATTCTAATGAAACAAAGGTAACCTTGTACATCATCAAAAAACTGTCCATACCCTAATGGGTCAGACAGAATAATAAATATTACATTATAATGCAGTTCATGACAAAAATATAACTATACCCAAGATGTGAAAAAATACTATCAACACCTAGGTATCAATACATGAAAAGGTCCTCTCATAAGTGAGCAGTATATACATCAGTCATAGAAATGTCCATAAAGAACATAACAAGAGCCCAGACACCTTATCCAAAGCAGGCAAGTGACTCTCAAAATTCCTGTAACTGCTGCTCATCATAACTAGAAATAACTCAAAAAAATCCATGAGATAATTATCTGAAATAGAATGAGCAAATTCTAAAAAAGCTGGATTGAGACTTCCCCAATAAAATCATCATCATAAGATCAAGTAAGTAAGAGATGACTAGGATCCATACACAAACCCTCCATGGATAAGATGTCTGCCCTCTTGTTATGTTCCCTATAGACATGACTGAAATCCACCCAGGTGAATGAGGATATGAGTAATATGGTGTTGTAGCACCAAGCCTCAAGGTTCACCATGTCAAGGGTGGATTCCTCCTTTTCCCAATTTATAATCACCGAGTCGCCAAAGATATGTAGATAAGGCAGCCCAATATCTTTGGCCACCCATAATGATGCCCAAAGTGCTAAAAGTTCTGCTCTAGTATTAGTACTTCTCCCACATCCAAGCTTAAAAACTTCAAGGTCTTTACATGGCCCTTTAATTAAGATAACTTTGTACACTTAAGCATTTCAGGTTTTCATATATTCATTTCTTCATGGGAATAATTTTTTAATTCCATGCATAAGGAAAGTTATTTTCTTTGTGAAATGTGCCAAAACAATCCTCAATAACTACTTCAGATTTGCATCATAGCTTCATACCAAATCTACCCTTCAACAAACTTTCAAATATGTCTACTGAAGATAAGGCTCTTCTTTGCAAAAAAGTGCCACATTTTTTCGTTACATTCCTCTCTAAGAGCACCTTGAGAATTCACAAGAAAGTGTTTTACATCAGATATGTAAGTTTTTTGCATAAATTTTGAGCCCTTGTGTGCGAAGAGACTGTTCACCAAATTACTCTTATCTCATCCTACTTAGACAAGAGCTACCTCCTTCCAAACAGATAACTCAAAATAAAAGGCCATGAACAAGTGATCTACAATATCTAAATCATGCTTGCAAAGTATGCATCTCTTAGCATGTCTAGTTTCTTTTATGTCTATTATCCTAGGTTAACAGCTTCTTGGCTATTTATAACAGTAAAATAATATTTATTTTTAAAGGAAATGTTGATTTCTATATAGCTCTCCCCAAATAGACTGTATATGAAAGAAGGCATTCTTCAATGCTTGCAGCATAACCCAACTTGATAGTGTATACCCTTGTTCCACTATTCTTGGACCACTTGAGTTGATCATATTCTTCTAAACGTTTAATAGCACTATGGTTAACAATATATACAAAATGTATACTAAAAATATATACAAAATGTTTCAATTATTTAGCCAAATGGCCTTGTAAGTTTACATCAAATTCCTATCACAATATATGTACATTATATACAACCTTTATGTGTTGAAAAGAGTGGGAGAGGATAATGGAATTCTTATTCATTGTAGTGGATAGGTAATGAGGGAGAAGCGATGATGCAATGGGATAAGGTTAGGAATATATAATAGAGGTTAAGAGGAGTTGGTAGGGTCACTTAGTAATGTTTACTGTGTATGTAGGAATAACCAAAACCAACTATAAATAAAAGGATTCAACATACTAGGTAACAAAGATTAAATGAAAGGTTCAACATATTCCATTTACCACCGTCCATAGAAGTCAAAGGATCCAACATTGTTAAAAAGAAACTTTGAATATATTATATTTTAAGAATAATAACAGACATAACAATTTTCCATGAAAACCAACATTATTAATTGTTACATAAATCTCCAAGCTCCAAATAGTTTACATGAGAGTAGTGCCAACAAGAAGTGGTAGCGGTCAAAATGTCATAACAAGTTATGCATGCATTCATTTTAAGTAAATGTTTCCTTTTTTAAAAATTTGTTAGAGAAAATTGTGCCTTTAATTCCTAGCCTCTACTACTTCAAAAGCTAGAATAAATTGAAAGCTACAGCAAAACCCTAATAAATAGGAAATCCTTGACAATATTATCGCAAACGAGGAAATGGGTACACATTGAAAAAATGAATATCATTCCTAAGTTGAACTATGGAAAAGTGAATAAATTTGAATGCTTTGAATAAAGAATAAAGTAGTAATAGTAAAAAACTCACAAACTGATACAAATTTATTACCAAGAGTCTTAGTTCAAGTTAAGCAACGACTAATAACACGATATAACCTCCACCGGAAAAACTTATCCAAGAGACATGGGAGATGCATCATTATTAAAGAACTTAGTGAAAACATGAAAATTGAAAATACAGACATGGCAACAAACAGAGGTGTTGAAGCATATGGACAACCGAGTGGTGTTACTAAAGAAGGGAAACCCAAATGTGTCAAAGATTTCCCTTTTAAAGCCATGCCAATATATGTTTATGTGCAGAAGCCAAATGCAAAAAATCCACAATGTTCAACAACAAAAATATTTTTTGGTACTCAAGCCCATGTAGCATAATCATGAATGGAAAGAACCTATCAATGCCCTTTGATGAGAATTCCCTTTAGATGGTCATAAACATTGACGTGATTAGGACTATCCAACTTGGACCATTTTTCACCTAAGCTTAAAATTAGAACGATGTAATTATTCATTGAACAAAGCTACCAACTTTTCAGATTGCACTCAGAGGTATGCTACTACCCTTGATGCATCTAGACCTAATGTAAGATTGTCAACGCAAGGAAGAAATTCTATAAAGAAAAATAAAAGTCAGGAATGTCGATAACTTAAATGCCTTTCATTGAGAACACTCTTTAGATGCCATCAACATTGGCCTGATCAACACTATCCAGCTCGGGTTGTTATTTTCATTAAAGGCTGGAAGTCAGAACAATATAATTATTCAATGAACAACGTTTTTCTCTGAAGTTTTGTTCTAAACCACTGTAGATGTCATCGTCCCTCTGGCCAGTGGTATTTTTATGCGTGTCTTCTCTTGGGCTACGCATTGTTCATAGGTTTTTTGTATTGTCCAGTGGTTTATGCACCTGTCCAGTCATTTCCATATCTAGGTTTGTGAGATGGGTTTCACGTTTTTATTTCTTCTATAGTCTAGCGATTTTTGGAGAGCTGTGAGGTGAATATGGTCAGAACTGCAGTTTTCCGGTGATTTCTGGAGTGGCCAACAAGAACATGAATCTGATGGCGTAGCCTCCACTTTCCCCTGTATTTCAAGCAACAGAGCAGGCAACTGCAATCGTAAAGTTAACAGAAGGAGAAACTTTGAGCAAGTGTTTCAGTGAAACGTGACGGACAATACTGCTCGTCCTTGGTATGTGTGGCTTATACTTCTTCAAAATCTACATTATCTTTTTCTTTTTTCATTCTCCATGAGGGGATCCTGGTTTTATGTTTATTACTTCCCAGGATAGGGATTTTACAAAACAAAGCAAATATCCCCAGGTGTTTTTATTGCTTATGAGTTTATTACTTCCCCTGTTAGGGATTTTACAAAATAAAATAAAAACCTGTGTTGCAGATAAACTCGGACCTCCCATGGCCGTTATAAGATTAGACATTGGGGGAAATATTCAGGTAAGCAATCGTAACATGGAAAGTACTTGTTTCAAACTTTAAAGAAATTGATATGTGCAGATTTCTTAACATAATTCCCAAATATTTTTTGAAGGGATATTCATATAGAGTTATACTCAATGAGCAGGGAATCTAACCCAGCCAAAATCAACTTTAGGTTAATTGGGGTACTGAATGAGATTTTTACTCTGGAAAAATCTAATCTAGGTTAGTTTTGGTAAATTTTCATGGCAATAGTCATTCATACAGTTTTCATGGTGTAATTGTACTCTTCCACTTTTCCATAATCTCCCTTTTTTAACAACTGGTTGTGGGAACATCGTTGGTCACTTCTAGTAAGGATAGAACTTTCCTGAAGATAGGAAATAGGTATTAGTTGTGGTAGTTAATGAGACTCGAACCTAGGAAAAATTGAATCTCAAAGATCTGAGGTAACTTAAAATAAAAAGACTTCTTGGCATTATCATGGCCACCAAGGGAAACAATAATAATTTTCTATATGAACGTAGTTATCTATGAGCAGGAATGAAAAGGCTAATGCATGTGCCCATGTCGACTCACAGTGGTTATTCTACATAGTCCAATAGCCTGCTCACATTATAAAGTGACTCCCATCCCCTCTTGATTCTTCAGGATTCACCATACCATTTCCTTGCAGAGATTTCAAGATGACTCCCATCCCCTCTTGATTCTTCAGGCTTCACCATACCATTTGTTTGCAGATATTTCTTGAAAGGTATAAGTTTTTGAGTTCACTTACTATGATTTCTTTCAAGCTTCATTAATGAAGGTTTTCTGTTAGACAATGAATTGCTTTTGGGATAGTCCTATTGGGCTTTGTTTGCTATAAATTAGTTACAGTGAAAATCTCAGAAATAGATGGTGGACATGATCTTTATATAGAAAATATTTAGCATTAATTAATTAATTTCCAAGGTTCTGATCATTATAAAATATACTTTTAGGTCACAAGCTATGCATTACTATCTCTTTTGGTCTCACATACTATTTATGCCATTGGAAAATTGCTCTCCTTATCAATTACTTATATTAATAGCATACACACAGACAAGCAATGTGATATACGCAATGGTAGAAATGGGTGTGAAACTAAGTTCTTTTGTTATACTTCAACGTGCAACCTTCATGTCTTGACTATGACCATCCATTTTTTCATCTTATCATAGATCAGAGAGCTTTAATGTTTGTGTTCTATGTTATAGAGCTTTATAATTTTACTTAGGTATTTAAATTTAAACATGCAGATACTATAGCAGGAGGCTGCTGTTGTTTTGGGGCATTGCAGATCAAGATGGTCACCAAACTATTTCACTTTGAGGTCTGTTGGTGCGACTGATGCATCTGGCCCTAATGTGAGTCTATTGTGAGTTTTTCACCGCAAGGCAAGAATTATATGGAGAAAGAGCAAATTCAGGAAGGTTCATAAAGAAAACAAAGGTTGAGTATATCTCTCCACATAATATATGGAAGACAGATGAAACCAATAGAAATCTGCTAGTTTCTAATACCAAGCAAGTGGCATCCTAGATCCAACATCATCCTAGAAAAGAAAATGAGTGAAGCAATAGTTTGATGAAGCATCACGTTCATCTACTAGAAAAGTCTCCATGTAGTAGATCACTTCCTTTTTTCCAGTGCTCCCATGTTTGAGGGGTACCAAGAGGCAAATAGGTGGGGACACTTCTTTTGACTTCAGACATATTTAAATGCAAAAAATATTTCCTCCTGTTCTGTCCAACCCCATCAACATAAACAATCTCAACCTTGTACCAGTTTTCAACCAATTTCTTCTAGAGCACATCGGGCACATCACTCCAGGCAGAGACGTTCCTTAGTCAACCTCCTCTTCCAACTCTTCCTCTGGACAAGGTTTTATTTTGCACTTCCTCTAATCAATCTCAAATGTCAAGAGAGATGGATCTGATGTAACAAGACAAACATATGATTTTTTGTTTCACATGCCCTAGATCTACTTTATCTATGCATCTCTCTCCTATATTGGATTTCCATCTGTGGCGTTCAATATCTAGGTTTTGGTATTACTTTTCTTTCTACATTTCAATTTATAGGAGCTACTTTAGTACTCCCACTTTGTATCAGCATCTTGGTACCTTACAAATGCATTGACCTACTTTTGTGGTCATATGTTGGACATTAATAAAATTATCCTATCTTATCTTATCTACAAACAAGAATGGATACAAAACTCGAGGTGGCCAAACTTCTACATGTAATGTTTTCAAATGGGACAATAGTATCATGTCAAGGACATATAGAGAAACAACTATGGATAACAACAGTGACCAAGTTCACATGTAACCATATGCCCTAGCTCAGATATAAGCAATCACAGATGTTCTTAAGTTCTCTAGAGGACAACAACATCTTCCACAAGCAATTGCATACCTCATGTTCTATTTTAGGTTACATTCATGGACTATATAAAGACGGATTTGGGTTTGTGATAGCACGGTGGTCATCACACAAAATCAACAATAGGAATAATACTATATGCACTTTAACATATATACCAAGGTATACTACTGGAACAGGACATCATATATGTGTCTCATAAATCATCTGAAACACTAGAATTGACCGGATATCAGTGGCCAAGTTTAAATGCGACAATCACAACCTCAAAGATAACCATGCCCTAGCTCAGCTATAGGAAATCATTAACATTCATAAGTTCCTTAGGGGACAACAACCCCTTCCTCAACCAATTACATAACTCATGTTCTGTTGTAAGGTTACATCCATGAACTATATAATGGTTAGTGGGTTTGGGTTTGTGATAGCATGGTGGTCATCATGCAAAATCAACAATAGGAAAAGTAGATGATGCACTTTAACATTTATATCGTATATATTACTAGAACAGAACATCATATACATGACCCATAAATCATCTGAAACACTGGAAATGACCATATATCAATGGCCAAGTTTATATGCAACAAATCACAACCAAAGATAACCATGCCCTAGCTCAAATAAAGGCAATCATCAACATTCCTAAGTTCCCTAGGGGAGAGTAGCGCCTTTCTCAAACAATTGCATACCTTATGTTATGTTTTATAGTTACATCCATGGACTGTATCAAGGTTAGCGGGTTAGGGTTTGTCATAGCTTGGTGGTCATTTTACAGAAAATCATCAATAGGAATAGTAATAGATGCAATTTAACATATATATCAAGGTATACTAATGGAACAGAAAATCATATTCCTGACCCATAAATCATCTGAAACACCAGAAATGACCATATATCTACACTGGATTCTTTAACACCCCCTCAAGAATACACCATTGTATAAAAAATAATGAGACACAACATGGAACTTGAAAAAATAGATCAGCAACAAGTGCACAAAAATGAAAACATATTATGTTTGCATCATGTGAATTTTGGGTAAAATACCAATTAAACATCAGCCACATCAAGTTGAACTATCCATGAACAAATCATGTTTGTCGAATGCTTTTGTGACAACCTTCTACAAATGCAAGACAAGGCCAATTTTCATGCACATTGAGTCTCTGGGGGTCAAACCCCTTCATAAATGCAATGAAAGGTAAGCTACTAGGTAGCCAAGCTTTGTGCCTTCCTAAATTAGAATGCTAGCATTACTGCAATCCTACAGAATTTGCCAAACAAGGCAGCAAAATGCATTTATATAACTCTCTAGATGTCTTCTCATCATTAAATTTTACCCTGACTGAATCCAGACAAATTTATCAGAATATATTATTCTACAATATTCAAACCTTTTGACAACATTGACCAAATTTGTCTTTTTCCCCAAAAAATTATTACTAAGACCTAAAATTAGGTTGATATGCCTCTTCATTCCTCGAGGAAACATCCAATAATTGTGCAGGACTCATGAACTACAAATTAGGATCATGTCATACTCTAAAGGTTAAGTTTGACACATGTCCTTTCATCACAATGCAAATTCTATTCTCTTGACATAATTAGTGATGCAAAATTTAAAGATATAATCTTTACCAGATCAATTGCTTACGCAACAATATCAGATCATAAGTGAATAGAAATTGACTAGTCATGTAATTTCTGTCCAATTGCTTTATTCACTGCAAAGCACACAAAATTATTTGTATTTAGGTTATATATTAAAGTTTACTGGTGGCCAAAGATGGCCGATGGGACAGAATTCCGGAAAAATGTACATGAATAGAGCATCCAATGGAAGTGTATAAAGCATTTCTAACAAAGTAAACATCAAAGAAGTAGACGAAGGTATAAAGCATGAAAATTTTGAGAAAGATAAAAGAAAGAAGTGGGATGGAAAATATCATGAGAAAGAGCCTGAGAGCTAGATTCAGAAGAAAGATCAATCAATGACTCTCCTAACACTCGAGGCTTAAAAGAAATTATTGATAGGATTCACACATTGATGTCTGACAGAGATTGTTGAACCCTACATAAAACAAACTTCAGAATCATTTAAAAGAACATCTCAATAAAAAAGAACATAGTATCCAGTTAAAAATTTAAAACATCTGAACTTCCAAGGTAAACAGGCATGTCAAAAACATAGTTCCAATCAAGAGACCTACACTATAAGTTCCAGCCCCCTCAAGTTAGTATTAATTCATTGGCATTCCAATATGAATTTGCTTTTATCCCTTGTAAAACAAGAAATACCTCTAGGTAGGCATTAGCTATTCAACTAATATATACACCACAACAAGCCATGCACCCAATGTTATCGCATAGTGCATGATTGCTATCTAGATGAAGCATCGTCGTCTGAACTACATATCAGTGAAGCGTAAGAAATGGCAGAGACAAAATATGATCATATTTCCTGATTTTGCTTATTCTGCAAACAGTGTCCAATAACAATTTATTGACACTAGATAGATTCACTAAAGTCTTGTTCTGTTACCACATACTAGTTTAACTGGCATTGAGTTGAATTTCTTACCCTTTGCCTCTGCTCTACTAAAGATTCAGAGCACAACAGAAAAGACACAAGAGTAATGGCCTAACAAAACTGCAAACTAAATATGGCTGTAGTTTGAACTTCATGGTTACACATAATCAAGACCAGTTACAAATATCCCTCAAATGCAACAGGTTCGCAGGATTGTCTAGGATAAACTAACCTCAGAACCAACCTAAGAGGATAGGCTCAAATTCTCAACGGTTGCTTAGGTTTCCCTATACCTTTAATAGGTAATTATTTCTGTCTTTCTATTGAGAAAGGTCTAATGTCTTTCACATATATCCTGACCCTTTTCACCCCTTGGTAGGTTGAATAATTCCACCATTGTATAAATTATCTGTAAATCCTTCATTCACAGGAAACCAAAGGCACCTATAATGCATCTTAACATACTAAATTCCGATTTCAAACACTAAATTGGACTATAGATTCCTCCGGGAATAGAAACTTCTTAAATTTCCAAAAATTCAAGTTCATAAGTTCCAACATACCTATTGTCAATTCCACACTGGAAGTTTGATCTCCATCACCCTGTAGAGAAGGAAACAATGCCTTAGAGCCAGTTTTCTGAACTATTTTTTGGAATTGTGGCTAGATTCATTGCTTAAACAATATCTCATGCTTCTAAGAGACTTTTTGGTTTTTAGTAAGAGGTTCTCTCTCTTTCTTTTGTTTCCTGATCTCTGTTTTAATGATAGCCAAAACCTTGGTGATTTTTCTACCTGAATTGGTCATAGGAGGGCTGGTTTAAAGGTAGAGGATTACTACTGGCCCCTCCTCATTGTAAATGCTTATTCATTTAGGCTACTCAAATTATGGCCTAGGTTCAAACTTGGTGAGAATGCTCACAGCTTCACTATCCACTGATAATAGATTGATGAAGTCATTTCGAGGTGTAGGTCGTGTTGTTGCAACACCATTGGTGATCTAAAAATTCAAAGTTATAGTGGTTCCAATGATTTATGAGCTAATGCAATCTTCTTTGAAGATTATTCCATGTGCAAATCCGAAAGTCCTTTTATAAATGTAAAGATTATTTGTATCAACCAAACATGCTTTGACAATTTTTGGCCATTTCCGTATCTAATTTTTGGAAAATTTACATAAACCCCGAAACCCCTAAATTAAATTAATCACTTTGATAGGGAAAGAGATTCCATACTTATGTCTAATGGAAAATACTCATCGGTTCGATGAAAAACAAAATACCTTTAATCTTGTAAAAGTTTCCTCCGAAATCTGGAATCCAAACCCATAATACCGTTCTATAGGGACATTATAAATGGATTTAATGGTCGCCTCTTCGTTGCATCAATGGGAACTGGTAACATTTTAAAAATTTGTCATTTTTAAGTAATCGTGAACTTGGAAGAGAAATGATTTTACTAAACTAAGGAGGCATGGTGCAACCCTACCTTTCCCAAGACGGTAGCGAGGGTTTTCACATAACAGTCATGCATTTCTTGTTTGGTAGCTTTGCTATCTACGGGGGCATCCATTACAATGATCCAGTGCTCATAGTCACATCCAGGGAACAACGGTGCCATATCCATAGGTGGCTTGTCGCTCCAGTTGGGATCCTCGTTGGCCAGCGGTGAGTAGTTCGATCCAAAATTTGAGTTTGAGACCCTCCACCGAGACCATATGTGATTTGAATCATGCGGACGGATAGAGAGGATTCCATGGCTGACAACTGCAGCTCTTTCAAAAATAGACGATGAGAACAGTGGATGTCTTGCGGTAGATAGAAATCGAAGGGAACGTTGACCATATCCTCTGCAATAGCCGCATCGAAACCACCCAACCGCCTTAAAACCTATCACGGATAGTTTCAGGGATCCGGATTCGATCCATTGTACTATACATAAGACATGTGGAGAACCAACAAAAACTAATGGATCACAAAGAAGACACTCGAAGAACCAGCAAAACCAGTGGATCACGAAGAAGACACGCGAAGAAATACGGTTGGCTGAATAGACGACGAAATGAACAGTGGTTTCCAAAAGAACTTCAAAGAAAAATGCCTTACGGCGGAATCACAAAATACAAATTTTGTAGATTAAATCCATGAGACTCAAATTGCTCAATCATAGACACATGGAGAACCAACAAAAACTAGTGGATCACGAAGAAGACACGCGAAGAACCAGCAAAACCAGCGGATCACGAAGAAGACACGCGAAGAAATACGGTTGGCTGAATAGACGACGAAATGAACAGTGGTTTCCAAAATAACTTCAAAGAAAAATGCCTTATGGCGTAATCACAAAATACAAATTTTGTAGATTAAATCCATGAGACTCAAATAGCTCAATCGTTCATGACGTGTCAATCCTAAACACAAAAAATAATAGCCTTTAACCAGAGTTCTTGCGATGTCAGTGTTGCCATTCAGTGGTGTGCACATGGTTCCATAGAACGAGCGAGCTGCCATAGTTATTGAGTAGTCCTTTGCCTTTTTGTAAATATGGTGCGGGTATCAACGTATTCGAATGGGAAATGGTCATGCAGAGAGAGACGACTTCTGAGTTAAGATATGAAAACAGTAAATACTAGCAATTGCCCCAAAAAGGTGCAAAAATAAGTTGATAGGTAAAAAAGACCAGAAAAGGAAATTAAAATTGAGTTGTTGTAGACTTACTAATGTACATTAAGGAACTTCAAAATTTAGAACTTCAATATTCTAAATTTATAGTAAGTTTTAGTATTAGACAACATACTCAAAAAATGCAGAAAACTTCAAATTTATTCACAGTATGCTCATTTTGGCCTAGAATTGTATAACAAGTGTATTTTTTTGAAGTATTCAAATATATTCAAATGCACAATGTAATAAACCTAAAAAAATAAAAACCTTTCTTAGAAATCAACATTAAATGTACAAAGTTCAAACTAACCAAGAGGTGGAAAAATGAATGGTCTATATGGATATGCTTCAACTCGAAGTAATAATTGACCAACCAATCATTGGTTCCTTTGAAGCACTATTGATGATTCTCACCTAAGAACTCATAATTTGTATAACTCCAGTAAATAAAACTCAAGAATTTGTAGCATTCCCTTCAATTCATGAGCTTCATTAATATATCCTCACCAAAGTATTTCAGTGAACAAAAGGACTTCTACTACCTTCTCTTACTTTTCATTTTCATTGTATCACTATCACTTTCACTTTCACTCTCAGGATGAGAATAAATCTTAGTCTTAGTCCCTTTTCTCTTTCTCACATCCTCGTTTTCACTTCCATGTTCACTCTCAGAAGCATAAGAAATCCTAGTATATCTGGATGTACCAAAATTATTTTTAAAGAATGGATCAATTTCTTCAATCCTTGGGAAGCTCCCTTTTGAACTTGTCCTCTGAACCCCATCAAACCATTATAATTGTAGAGATGTAACAATCCCCCTTCCCACAGTCAATTGAAAAGATCCATCTCCTCCTCATAATCGCAAAATATCTTCCCTTCGGGATCCACTCTTAATCATTCTGTAAATCCTTTAACTAATATTTTAATGGTCTTAATGGTTGTTCTACCATTTTCCTCATAATCGCCAAATATCTTCCCTTCGAGATCCACCCTTAATCATTTAGTAAATCCTTTAACTAATATTTTAATGGTCTTAACGGTTGTTCTACCGCTTCTTAACTATTTTCTAAAAACATTCTACTTGTTACATAACCTTCATATCTAGAATAACACATTCATAATATAAGGTAAAATATAATAATAATAGTATTGCACTTTTTAGAATATATCCATATATATTTATTTAAATTACTTGATATTTTCTTTAATATGTGGAAGATATATATATATATATNAGTTAAACCTTTTTTTAGCATTAAAAACGATATTTCTCTCTTTTTGTTTTTGTCTCTTATATATTAAGAGATTCCCACTTTTATATAAAATTAACTATTAATATAAACTTTAAGAAGGAATATCTCTCTCACATAATACCCAAGATGATTATAGTTAAAAAAAGGCAACCTTAGCTTCTTTCCTTTGGGAGCTCTAGAGTTAATTCTCAACGTCAGATGCCTAAATTAAGATAATTATTTGTAGTGAACGATCACTTAGTTTAACTTAGGTTTAATGCCAAGATGGCATCCTGTATTGATATCCTTGGCTTTCCAACTATGTTCAACTTGCCTTAGTGGATTTCTTATGTAGGTGAGTCAAGCCCTTCTATTTCCTAAGTCTACCAATGCTATTGACAACTTAGAAAAATAAATAACATTAGTTATAATGTTTTATCAACCTTGAGCTTCTCACGAGATAGTTACACATTTAGATTCACCTTTGTATTCTACATTGTAAAATAATTGAAATAACTTAGGGGATGTCACAAAAAGTTTGATAAAATATATAAGAACTGGTTTTATAATTAAATTATAAAAAATAATAATAACATTTCCTATACATGGCTAGAAAGAGTGTTGTGAAACATGTAGAACGTCATTCAAGGTTAAATTATTGACACATTTTCTTTGAAGTTTTGCTTATTAAAATTTATGTGAACATTCCCATGTTTGTTCTACACTTCCCACCTCTCATGTGGTGTTTGAGTGTGGGCCTTGCTAAATTGAGCATGGGCTAGGCATCTGTGATTCAATATCAGTTCGATTTCAAAATTTAGAATGTGTTGGTTTTAAGTTAACCAACTCAAAAACTCACCTCTAACGAAATATTAGTACTTTTTTTGCTTCTAAATATTAACTTATAAAATTAAAATTTATTGTCACATTATAAATTTTGCTTATTAAAACTGATAACATTTCTTTCTAAATATTAACTTATAAAATTTAAAATCATTGAAACATTTGAAATTTTTCTTATTAAAGTATGAATATTCTCATACTTGTAATACACTTCCCAATGTATTTTGTAAAGGTGGATGCAGGTATCAACGTATTCGAATGGGAAATGGTCGTGTAGAGAGAGACGACTTCTGAGTTAAGATGTGAAAACAGTAAATAAAATATTATTTATAGAACAATAATAATTTTTATTTTTTTCCATGATGTGTAAAGGAGCGAAGCAAATTACCCAACTGGGGCAAGGTGCTTACTTCCTTTTATCGAGTAGTTCTGGAAGAAGTACCTTCATCTCTGCAAAATGATGGAATAGCCTACCCATTAAAAAAATAGACTCTATGGGTACAACTTTCATGAGTTTTTGAGTTGGTTAACTTAAAACCAACACATTCTAAATTTTGAAATCGAACTGATATTGAATCACAGATGCCTAGCCCCTGGACTGTTAGGTTTTTTATTATAAAATCCCTAGAATAGAAAGAAACTCGAACCTAACCTAGTAATTTCCAAATTGTAGTGACAACAGAGATTTGCTGAAAGTTATTTTGTGCTTGTTTATATACTTTGGTTGTCAAAATATAATAAAAGCAACAGCTGGAAGATTAAACCTTGGAAATGTGGTTGAAAAGGATATGGGATAAAAATACTGGAACTGTGTTAAAAATGAACATTGTCTATATTTTTTCAAATTATAAAAATATTGTTAATGGTTTTATTCAGTTATAAGTTTCATTTCAATTTTAACAAGTATTGGAATTGAACATTGTCCATATTGTTCAAGAAAGATGTTAAATTCAAACTATGATCAAAGAAATTGAGAATATTATAATAAAAAAATACATGTTAAATGACATTGAACAACTTATGTTTTACATTTTGTTTTGAAAACATTTTTAAAAGATTTACACTCACTTTTTTATGGTTTTATTTTTTCTCCATTTTATATTGTTATTATTAAATGTTATTTTCTTAAGATAGGTACCCACTTTTTATTTTTATTTTTTTGACGTGTTTTCATTCCATTACTGGAGGTATTAATCTTGAACATTTATGTGATTTTTTTGAATGACTTGGTTTAGTTTTTTTATTTTATTTGATAATATATGTTTTTTTTATAATAGTTTAAAATAAAATGAATGAATACATAATTTTGTGTATATTATAAAAATATGTGGATTAATGCTACATGATTCATAGCATTGTGAATGCTACATGGTTGAAGGGTTGTAAATGCTACATGATTTATATGATTGAGAATTCTATATGACATTAATGTTGAAGAGTTGTATGACTAGACTTTGTTTTATCTAAGTTATGATACACGGTATACACATAATTGTACCATTAGAATGTGTGGTTTTAGGTATTGTTAGGATTATGTTTGGATGTTCAAAATACTGTCACTCAATTTGGTTCTTAAGTTCTAAGAGTAACTTGGTAGAAATGTTCATGTTAATATCTAGCATTGAATTTTCCTCTGTTCCTGTTGTCGTCTATATTAATTAGTGAATATCGTCCATCTCAGCGTTAAATAAGTCTTATGTCATGCCTTTCTTTAATGTTGGTTTGTTTGTGGCGTACAGACTCTGCATCTGACCAATGCAATGCAATCAGATTCTTGCAATAGTGACCCTAACCTCACAGAGAGAGGGAAATTCATGGGAAGAGAAGTTCATCTTTTAAACTATACTATGAACACAGTATTTTCATATTTTCCATACCAGTATAAATCCATTCTAAATTATGATTTCTTCTGCATAGAGAACTTGTTTTTTATAATTCCAAATCAAAATTATTTGAGCAAACATAGATTTTTTTATTATTTTATTAAATCTGTGGGTTCTTACCTAATTGAAATTTTGTTTCAAGAAGAAGACAGTGGATTTATATTTTAATTTTTTCAGAACCTATTTGAAATTTTGTTCAAGGAAAATACAGGGGATTTATATTTTAATTTTTTCAAGGATAAATGAAAGTTAAAAGCTTAAATTATAATTGATGGTATTTGAATCTACTTTATTTTGTAAATGTATTTTTATAAGTGAAAAATACTAAACATAACGAAGTTATGATGGGGATACTAGGGCTACCAATAAACCTTCTTGCGCGTAGTCAAGTTGTGAATGAGCTTTGGATTTTCCATAGCCGAATATTTAACCAAGTGCTGTAACCAAGGATTAAGTTAACTATGAGAATTTTATAAATTTAAATATTTTAAAAGTAAAATAAAATTTAAATTAAATAAAAAGATAAGGTTAACTATGATATTTTTATAAATTTAAATATTTTTAAAACAAAATTATATTTTTTTATGGTAATAGAATTTAGGTTAGATTCAATTGATATCACATTTGAAACATGTCAAATTGTCTAATCTTAAATTAATTGGTTGATTATATTTTATATAAAAAGGAATATAGGTAAAAATGCTTGGTAACCAAACGCTCAGACAACCTCGGAGTATTGAATACAAATTATGTTTTCAGTAACTTTTTATAATTATGTTTAATGAGCAATCATATATATATTATTTATTTTGAAAAGAAATGTAACAATAAGAAAATGACTTTGTGTTCGTTGGATTGTAATTTTCAGTTTCATATATCAAACCTTATGGCTCAAAGGGCCTCCACATTCTGTCGTGATAGTTTTGGGATCCGCAAGGAGCGAAGGGCACCATGCCTTTGCCTTTATGTGTAGTGAAGAGAAAAGTTAAAAATAAATTCAATGGAATTGTTACGTCTATCAAAACTTGTGCCCCCTAATCTATACTAGTACATGTGATCAATTTTGCCACGGCAAAAACATGGCAATATCCACGGATAAGCGTGGATATTGCCACGTCTAAGTGTTTTTTTTCCCGTGGAAACTTCTTCGTCGCAATAGCAACGACCCCTAATTTGCCGTTGATACAGCAACAATGTTCTATATTTCTTTAGATGTCTAAGCCGTCGCTATAGCGATGGGGATGCTATACCTACGACGGTCAGACTTGGAAAAGTTCCACGGAACGTCGTCTCTCTATCCACGATTTGCCATCGCTATATCCACGCCAAGTCGTCGCTGTATCCACGCTTTGCCGTCACTGTATCCACGCCGAGCCGTCGCTGTATCCACGGCTGTGAAATTTTTTAAAAAATTGCCGTCGCTGTATCCACGGCTCTAACTGTTTAAAAAAAAAAATAGAAATGTTTTAAGACCAATTCCATGTGGAAGTAGGTCATAATTCCTAGTGAACTTCACAGTAGACCAAATCACATGATTTGGGGATCCATAGTTAATAGTGGCACTGGCCTGCACAACATCCATCCACTTCACAACTCGTCCAAACACTGTATGCTTATTGTCTAGCCATGGAGTAGCTACAGTCGTGATAAAAAATTGCCGTCATTTGTATTTGGACCAGCATTTTCCATTGACAATGTAAATGGTCGATCATGTCGTAAACTATAATCAGCAAGAAAGCAAAATAAGGTCTTTTATAAATGGCCAGCAACATGGGTAAACGAAATGCAAGAAAGCATTGAAATTCTTCAAAAGTCATTGATAATAAAATTTCAAATTTCAAATCAAATCACAGTCCAGTGGAATGAAATCTTTTTAACAATAGAATTAAAAATTCTAAGCAACACTTAACTGTAGGTAACAAAAATACTACATGTCCAAGTTTAAACAAAATCACTTCCTAGAATGACAAGATGAGCTCAACAAATATTGCTGCAACTCATGACGGCCATCCAAATCACATAACCAATGATTACAAGGTCATCTTTGCAAAAATGAAACCTTACAGTGTGGTCTGAAATAGTGGACGAAGCTTGAAGGCATGTTCAAGAATTTTATTACTGAACTTCAACCAAGAAAAATGCTGGATGAAGCAACCTTGATAGCTTACAAATGTTTTCATAGTCCTTGAGATTGAGAAACAAGTTTATATTGCAAAATGATTTGTTCACACTCTTCCTACACTCTTGAATCCGAGGCGAGACACTGAGTGGTGGACTCTGAAGAATGGGAGATGAAGAGGATGGGACAATACTTAAAGTGGGAGACAAAGTATTTGGTATATTATGAAGACTACCATTTTCACTGACAGTGGCATCACATGCAGGCCCTGTATTATTATCACATGAATTTCCCAAACTTTTGGTTGCTGGCATATCATCCTTAATATCCATATCACAAGTAGGTAAACTATTACGTGGATGAGATTCAATGTCATCTATAAGTACCTCTTGAGCAGTTGTAGCACTTGAATGGATTTTTGAGATAGCCAATTTCATTGGGACCTGTTCAACATTAGAAGCTCCAGAGCCCACCTTTCTGGATTCACAATGCTCCATGCTGGATGTCAACGGAGATATTTCTTTAGAAGCCTGCAGAGAAGATTTACTATCTGCTTGGATCTCAACTGTTTCACAATCCTCAAAATGGACAACATCTCGAATTTGACAACTTAAATTGGCCCCTGTTTGATTTTTTCCCATATCCACATCTCTTACTGTTGATAGTTCATTATTGAGTTATTTACTTTCTACCACCAAATCTATCGTTGAAGGGAACAAATCATTGTTTGGCTCAATTTTAGTTGAAGCGCTAACATTTTCTCTATTCAAGCCATACAGAGTTTTGACATCGATGCTTTCCTGTCCATGGTTGGATACATCTAAATGTATTCAGAATGCAGAACTGAATATACCCCTATCTACCAATATAAATTCTATTCTTTTCTTTTGTTCTTGTTTCACACATGGGATCACATATAGATGGTTTGTTGGTTTCAAATTTCCAGTCATGTAAGGCTTGAAAACTTAAAGATTACCTTGCAACGAGATTCTAGTACACAGGTGAACACACTATGAGAACGAGAGCTCTCAGCATTCATACTCGTTGAACCCACCCTCCTGTTTACAAGACCCTGTATTTATCAACAAAATCAGTCTGAGATCTGTTCTACAGTGAGATTCTCTTAGATTTGAAAACATAACAACGCTGGAAATCTGAGAAATCTTAAGAACATATGCTAGCTTTAAGCTTATAGAGTCTGTACTTGGAACTCTGACAAAGTTTAGAGGAATTGTGAGCAAAGAAAACAAAGGGAACCTGATTCTCTCAACTGTATCTTGAACATGCCCCCTGTACATTAATTTTGGATGCCTCTTAGTTTCAGTAATGATACTGATCAACCGGCTAAAGAAGGCTTGAAAAGAGTTCAAATCTAAAATATTAGGCCTTACCAGCCTCAAAATATTGAAGAGCTCTTTAAAATTGTTTTGAAAGAGGGTGCCTGAAAATAACACCCGTCTCCTCGTATGTATTTGGGAAAGAGCATGGAGTATGTTGGTGTCCTTGTTGCATGGGAAATGCCCTTCATCTAAAACCAACAGTCCTGGTCCCTCAAATAGAATTTGTTGGAAAGATTGTGTCATTTGATTTTCTGATTTTTCACAGACTATACTTGAGAACTGTGAATAACTTACAAGGAGAATACTCTTCTTTTCTTTCCATTCTCTCAACGTCTGAAGCTAGTTACATCTCAACGTTTCTGCCTTATTGGTTACATCATATAGGTTACATCATCAGACGATCGCCTTCTGCACCAGAGCTTTTCTGCCTATTTTAAAGTTAACAAAGAACGATCAGCTAACAGTCTGGAAAATGGTTCTGTAAAACTTAAAAAAGCTCCGGCTTTAACAAAATGCAGGTTTTAAGATACCTCTCTGAACTAGCTAGATCCACTAGATTAAGCCTTCCATAACGAATGTTGGCCATGGAGTCCTTTTCCCATAGGATCTCAATTACACAGGTAAAAACACTATGTGATCTACTACTCTCGCAATTCATATTGGTCGCTGCAACTCTTCTGTTTGCAGCTCCCTGATAATCACAAGAACCATGACAATTTTAAGTTAAATGCAAATAATTGGCTTAAATTTGAACTAATCAAATTGAACATAAAGAGACTTGTCTTGTAAAGTACCAGAAGCAAAAGTTGAACAACATCATGCACATTTGTCACTTCAATCTCTGTAAGGTTTTCAACATATACACCCTTTCCAACATCTTTTCTCAACTGGACAAAAAACAATATACCTTGAAAATTAGAAGCTTAACTAATGAAATCTTGCTGCATGTGCTAATCACTACAAACGCAAACCTTCACACTATGCTCTTTGTATAATGTTTGAAGCTGAGAGAGTATATCTAGAATGATATTTTCCAACTGTGATAGCTCCCCTGTATGGCCAAAATGAACATTATGGCGCAGAATTCTGCTAAACCTTATGAAGTATTCAATTTCAAACAACTTGTCTCTGCCCAATTTGAGGAGGGAGTCTACAGGAGGTTCGCCCTTTATGTAGTTAGATTACCTTTGAAGGAGATGTAAATAAAACCAGCACTGGAGGTGACCGTTTGGCAGTTCTATTTGTTGTGTGTTGGTACATCTGTGCATGAAGGTATTGGTACAATAAGGATGAAAAGTTAAAACATTTTGAACTACAAGTACGGGGGTATGTCGATTTCCCTGTGTAGAGGAGGAGGTCATAAGGATATGGTACAACACAAACATGATACAAGTATGGCACAAGGGGCATAGTAGTACCCAACCAGCTATGGAAAACGCTAACCCCAAAAAAAGATATCCTTAGTAAAATATGTAAACAGACAATTTACTATAAAGGATATATGTCCTGAAACTTAGAATGGCATGGTTTGCTATATTTCATTACCTTACTTTATTGTTTGGAATCAGAAATAAAAAACACAACATTGAAAAAAAGGCACTCTTTTGCAGCAATCAACAAATTAAATCTGCAAACTCCAAGTCAAAAGTAATTGGAAAACCTTGTCACTCAGCAGTAGCCATCTAACAATGCAAGAAATAAAAGAACATGGGTTTGACGTGCTTTATTCAAATAAACATCCAACCCCATCAAATAAAAGTTTCAATTACAGCAAAGATGAACTTATCAAAGGAGATTTGGAAAATGACCTTTTTTCCCAACGGTTAGCACTGAAAAGCAAATGAATGGTTCTTGTTGGGGCGCATACTCCATAGGGGGGTAACTCCGCGGTTAATTTGTAAGCGGAGCGTTGGGTCAAAATAGTCTTAGGGGTGTCAGGGTAAGTCAAAACCCTCTCTTTTTGTAATAAACCCATGGTTTAAATTCAGGGTTTAGGGTTTTGTGGGTGCCCATGGTTTAAGACCATGGTTTTTGTAAAGCTGCGCAGTATAAATAAGCGCTTATGGAAAATGGATAGGTTAGGCTTTTTGATGTAAGAAAGATAAGGTGAAGTAAGGTTGGATTTGGTAAGGAAAGGACAAGTCCCAGCTGTGTGCGTGGACGACCTCTGCAGCTGTGTGCGCAGAGGGTTTTTGTAAGGAAGAAAGAAAGATCTGCAGCTGTGTGCGCAGAAGCCTGCTGCTGTGTGCGCGGCTGTTAAGAGCTGAAGGAATCTGCAGTTGAGTGCGCAGATAAACTGTGATTTTGAGGAAAGAGGAATAAAACGCAGTTTGTGGACGTAGCCCCTACACTGGGGGTGAACCACGTTATATTTGGTGTTGTGGTTTTGTTGTGTTGTTTCTGTTTCTGTCATTTTCATGCATTAAACTGAATATATCTGTTAATATAAGATACTAAGCTTCGCTGTGAACTCCCCGTAGTGGGTTATGCAAGTTTGGTTGGGTTATTATGCTGTGATTTATATGTGAATGAATGATAAGTTAACAAGAAGTTGATTAGTAATTCTTTAGAAAGGCTAAGGTACAGTAATACCCCTCTCTGCATGCAGAAACCTGATTCTGCGGCACCCCCATTGCTGTTTCGGGTGAGACTGCAACCTGCGCACAGGTTGTTGCCGAAAGGGCCAACACAGTGGGTCTTTTGTTGGGGCGACGTATAAAGCGTTAACCCGGGTCTGCCCATGTGCCCAACAAATTGGTTCCGTTGCCGGTTGAACTCAGTACCTGCTCGCGAGGGGTTTACTTTGGACCACAAGGGCTATGTTCTAGAGGCCCTCGGTGAAGGACATCAGTCATTGGTTCGCTGAGACCTGTTTGCAACTCGCGCAGCAAGAAAATATGAACCCGTGTCGAAGCGCAAGTGACTGTTTACAACGAGTTTGCCATTGATACAAGCACTTCCTTCCGTGACGCTGAACGGCAGTCTTTCAAAGATCTCCGTGGTAAGTTTTTTCATTTATTAGGCTTAAAAGTTAAAATACTATTGGTATATTGCTGTTTGAATCCGGGTATATTGCTGTTTGAATCCGATTATTAGTTTAGTCGTACTAACATATGTTTGCAAGTGCCACTCTCTCAGACGAGCAACGCAGGTTGCTGCGAAACGGGAAAAGGTATAAGCAGAATTTTAGCCCCTCTTCCGTAAGCCAGATCACCACGTCCAACCCTGTAAACCCTGAAGAATCGGACTCCGCACACCACCCTGAGGTTGAAAACCCACCAGCTACCCCGCAACGCTGCCCCGCTACCCCTGACATTCCGCCGCCGTCTGAGAGTCAACCAGGTTCGAGTATTCCGGCCACAGGCCAGTCTGCCCGTGCAAATCCCCCCCCTTCCACCGCCAGTCCCCTTCCCAAAACCGCCCGAAATTCCATGGCCCACCTCGTTGATGATATTAAACTCCCCATCTTTAAAGGCACGGGCTCCGAAGACCCAGAACAGTTCTGGTTTCTCTGCGACGCGGTCTGGACCGCGAAAAAAATTACCGATCCCGATGTGCGCGTCGTGCAGCTGATTACATCTTTTCGGGATAGGGCTCTGACTTGGTTCATGAAATTTTCTAGCAACAAGAACCCTACGTTAGGTGAAATCAAGGCGGCCATAATCAAAGAATTTAAGAAACCTAAATCAGAGTCGCAGAGCATCACTGAACTCAAAGAGATTCAACAGCGGCGCGGCGAATCAGTCTGGGAGTTTGATCAGAGATTCAAAGTTCTACTAGACCAGGTCAGTTTTACCATTAGTCCTGCGCAGCACAAGGAATGGTTTATTGCTGCATTGTTACCACATATCAGAATGTCGCTCATGCAACAGAAGGTTGCTGACCAGCAAGAGGCCCTAGAAATCGCAATGAAACTAAAGACTGCCCCTGTCGGAGATGACTCTGGAATTGCTCAAATCCAAGTGCAGTTAGCTGCGATGGCCCTGGAACTCTGCGAGATGAAAAAGGGAAAGTCTGACGGCGAAGCAAGGTGGTGTACGCAATGTCGGACCGAAGGACATGACAAGGAACAGTGCCCTCTAATAGCCAAGTACCTGCAGACCGGTGCGCCGAACCCCTTTCCGCCACAGGTTCTTTATTGTGAGCTTTGCAGAATGACAGGCCAACATCGACCTGAGCACTGTTATCTGCTGCAAAAGTATGCGCAGGGACCTACGAGCCCCTACTGTAAATTTTGCAAATCTATCGGTCATAATGAAGAGGAGTGCCGCACCTATGTTGCCTACAGGGTGCACACGGAAGGCCAACCTAACGACAGTTATGGCTACCAGGGGGGTGCCTCTGGCCGAGGTCCCTCTGGAGGTCGTGGCGGCATGGCTGGGCGAGGCCGAAACCCAATCGTGTGTTATAATTGTAACCAAGCCGGGCATTTGGCTCGCGACTGTCGGAACCCAACTACGACGTGTCGGTATTGCCGCGCCATCGATCATGTGATCGAACAGTGCCCTCAGCTGATTGCTAAAATTCAGGCACGACAGACTATCCCTACTCAGAACCTTCAGATGATTTCTGTAGAGCCCCGCCCTGTGGCGACCATTAATGTCGTTACTCGAAGTGGACTCACGACACATATCCAGGAACCACCAAACCACCCTGTCGAAGCTCTAATTCGAAAGGCCCCTGAAAAAAGTCCTGCATTTGATATCCTCAGAGAAAAAGAGACATTCATGGCGGCCAAGAAAGATTTTTCTGGCCCTAGTCTACCCAGTGTCCCTGCGCAGCTTCATTCACCGCCCTACGACACATCGATGGATAAAGAAATTGTACTATCTACCTTTCTGCACAGCTGCCTTAAACTTTTAAGGAATCAATCTGCTCTGAATGAGCTGCAGAACATCCTTACTACCTGTGAATCTTTGCAAACTGGTGCCCATGACAAAACCGTTCATCGAGTCAGCCGGACCGGCAGGGAAATGCGATTGAATGCTCAGATCGGGGCATATGATATGACCGATGTTATCCTGGACTTGGGATCCAATGTCAATGTTCTGACCAAACAAACCTGGGAACAAATGGGGAAACCTACCCTTGCCTGGTCTCCTATACAGTTGAGGCTGGCCAACCAGCAAAAGATTGTACCCTTAGGAAGAT
>LPNX010280350.1:57535-69394 GCA_001517045.1 Pseudotsuga menziesii
GCGGCTGAAGCAACGAAAGAAATAGTATGGCTCAGGAAGATACTTGAAGATTTGCAAGAAAACAAGAGAACTCCACTCCATTGTTGGTCGACAATACTTCTGCAATTAAGCTGGCTAAGAATCCTAGATTCCATGATCGAACCAAACACATCAACACAAAGTATCATTTGATTCGACATCATGTAGAGGCCAAAACAGTCCATCTTCGACATTGTTCCACGAATGATCAAGTTGCAGACATCTTCACCAAAGCGCTTGGACGAGAAAAGTTTGAAAAATTCAGAAACATGCTCGGACTTACGAACATCCCTTCGGATTAAGAGGGGGATTGTTAGGATAATCCGTCGGGATTATTGTAAATAGATAGGAATATGAATAGATAGGAAGGTGAAAAGGCTGGTTTTCAACCGCCACATCTAATGTATAAATAATAGCTTTTGGCAATGTAATAAATATCAATCGGTAGTTATACCTAACAATAACAGATGCCCCCTAATGTGTGAGGTTAGAGGGGTTATACGATGACCGAAATACATTATAATTCCATCCCAGAAGTGGAGTGACGAAGGATCCCAAATGGAATACCAGCCACCCAATCAGCATAGTACAATAATACAACTATGCATATAACTGCAAATACATATAGCAGTCCCGGATACATAAGAGTACAATGGCCATGAATTGGCATAATATATGATATCACATATGTGGTCATCGCCATGTACAATATACATAGATCAGAATATCCATGATGAAGATATACAAAGGACCATGATCTCCAAAATGGTTGAAGATATATAATGGATCAAGATCTCCATAGTGGCTGGAAATATCTGACATATACTGGAATCAAGTCACAAGAGCTGAAATCTCATGAAAACTGGCATGATCAAGGAGGTAACATATAAGAGATACCACCAATCTGGAAAGTCTTCTACACAAACTACTACGAGTACATGTTCTACTATGTGAATAGAGGTGTCGAGGTTGAACATAGTAGTCCATTGTTTGATTACCGGTCATTAATGTATACCGTTAACAGATGCGAGATCACCCACCGATAATGAAAATGGGAATCAAGGTACTAGAGTGCAAACTAACAAGTGTGAATAAATGTGTTGAGTTCGAATGCTTGAGAGGATCCATCGATCAGGGGACATTGATGTATTCCCAAGAAACTGTTGATGGAGAGAGAACCTACCACTGATGACTGCAAGTCTCAAGGCACTCAAAATGACTCTAGATTCCAATCCCAGAATAAATGATCTGAAGTCGATGGGATGAAATCCACTGGAAGGAGGGCATTAAGGCATCCCCCATCATCCAACATGAGGTACTCAGCAAAGCTATATAATGTGGAAGGACTCGATCATAAAGTGCATGAACCAGTAACTGTACCAGGAATGGCCGACGTGCAAAGTCAAGATAACTGAGGAATGGCCGACTCAGGTTTCAACTTCCTTCGAACAAGAGCATAACAGCGTATGGTGACTAAATGAAGGCATCATAGACTTGATATACAAACTGGGACATCTCTGTGACATAGGAGGCATTGACAGAGGCTCCATAGGGACTAGAAGCTTAACCAGTCGGTGGAGATAAACTCAGATCAATGAGTACAGCTCCTAAAGTCAAACTATGACCCAACCAATGGATGTGATATATAGTGCTCTGTTTGAAGGTGACACGGCTCGATAGCTGCCAAAGATAATATCTTTCCTTGTCCGGTTTTTTGGTTTTTTGATTTTTTTGGACTTTTTCAGTTATTTAAAAAGCTTGAAAAAATAATAAAATAGCTTTATAGTTACAAACTAGGAGGAGACGAGTGTCATAAGGGCACACAAACTAGTTCCAAGCAGTGGAACATACCTATGCTCAATGCAAGGATATATGTGTAGGATATCGACACTCAAGGGAAAATCCCCTCCCGGTGAAAAGGGAATCAAGCTGTGAAGGATATAAAAAGAGGCTCTGCATGGCTGGACATGAGACAAGCTCGAGCTATATGGCTGAAACGCAATGTCAGGGGAGCCGACATAAAGCTCAATAAGGCAGGAAAATCTCATGATAATGCATTCACAACTTGACATGAGGGATTCCTGAGGGAAATAGGCCAGCATAAGATCAAGAGGAGTATGAGGCTCTTAAGAAATGTCATGGAAGTACTATACAACGGACTCCCACACCCTAAAGGAGAAAACGTCAGCATGGGCACCAAATCCAAATAAGGTGCTAACTAGGGTACCCATGTAAGGTAAAGCTCTACCACTCATATCATGCCACTTCTAAAGCAGTGAGAAGGTTACGTGACATAATAGAGTGGGTTCGTACCTAAGGCCATGATGAGATGGTCATAAGGTCATGCAAAATGCAAAGAGTGGTGAAACCTAACCTATATGCCAGTTTAGACATGATACCTGTGATCGGCATGAACGAGTCAATCCAATGGCTGAAACGACACTGAAAAAGGTCTTCTACATCACAAATTATGTCAAAAACGGTCCAAAATGGTTAGAAAATGTCGAAACTATAGAAAAGGGGGTAAAAATTTTCAAATATTTGAAAATTTTCTATAAATAGTAAAAAATATAAATCATTTGAAACTTTTACCCATTTGAGCTCTGATTTTCAACAGCGAATTCCTGGAGATCCAGCCGGCGGAATTCACTACCGTTTCTTCCAGGTATTTACTCATGCTCTCCTCTTGCATTTTGATATAATTTTTGTGAATTTTCATGGTTAAATAAGTTTTTTAGGCCATCCCAAAATGAGCGCTATGGCCCACATGGAAATCGAGGTTTTTTCCGCATATAGGGCTGGATATACGCAAAAAATCGCCTTGAAACCGCTTACATACACAGTTGTTTTGAAAACAGTCGCGTATGAGGCCGCGCATATGAATTTTTCAATAAACTAATGGGCAAATTTCCAATTTCTTGTGTAGGATGGTGCTAGAGTGGAGAGAGCGTGAGCATGGTGAAGTAGAGGAAGTAGTAAGGGCTGACTTAATGGCTCAACAAGCTCTAAGTGCATGCGAACTCTACAAGTTTTGGTGTCTTGGTGGTTTGAGGGCCAAACCAAGACTGTTACAGATGCTGGTAGACTATTGGGATCCAGACTCAGAGTCCTTCCATATTGATGGGATATCCCTCACCATAGAGGTGGAGGACATATACTTTATCATAGGGATTTCTAGATGAGGGGAGGTGGTGAACCTTCATTCCCGTGGTGGGCCAGGGGGTGGCCTGACTATCAATGAGTACATTGCAGTGTACTGTTATCCAGACACTGAGAAGGTGGGGAGTCAGGTCCCTACCAATTCTATACAGGTGCTGGGCCTAAAGGCCATATTATTGACACTGGGTAGGATAGCCGGCTTAGCATCACTCCACCAGGCCTCGCGGCCTCTGATGTTCTATGCAGTGGAGTGTATGAGACCCACTATTTACAACTATAGTACTACACTACTGAGCAACATGAAACACTATCTCAGTGAGTGTAAGGTAGGCAGGGTGCGAAACTTCAGGTTCAGCAGTATTCTGAGCACATTTTTATTCGAGCGTGTTCCAGGATTGAGCCCTAGAGTGGACGTTCCTCTCCACAGGGTTCGAGATCCGGCCCAATGGCATTGGGCAGATGCTATGTGCAGACTCGGGGGTGGTAGGGTGGCCAACCCATATCCAGTTGACTTCTTTCCATGGTGGTGACGACAGATAGTTTACATCGATGACTACCCCTATGCAGGGATAGATTTCTGGGGGGGCTCGGACATGCCGCTACCACCAGGATCAGCATATGGCGATATAGGTAACGAATCTTGAACCTCAATCTTTTTAAATTTTTTGAGTTATTTAATTTTTTTGTGTTTTCTTGATTATATGGAATCGAAAAGACATGTTTTTGCACGACAATACATAGTGACATCTACCATTTGTGTGCAGATGTGGGACCACAGCGGCCAGAGGGCTTCCCTCGTCATAAACGGAGGGGAAGAGGAGATGACATCATGGGTGTGGATGCGGAGCGAACGCTCCAGAGCATTCATACCAACTTCATGAGACTGACTCATAGAGTTCCCATGGCACAAGTCGAGGACTTGCCTGAGGCCATGCAGCGGCAGGTGGTGGGTGTACCATGCGCATGGGTGCATTTATTCTGATGGCTAGCTAGAGCCGTAGTGACGTTCCATGATCACAAACCTCCTCCTCCTCCATAGGATTAGACACCTGGGATTGTACACATTTTGTATGACCGTGTATTATATGATGGTGGCTTTAAAAGCCCCACTTTTGTATCATGACACTATGTATTACCACATTTTTTATGTATAAATATAAATTTTTTTATGGTGATCGATTTATTTATTTACATGTGTAAAAATTGTGTTTGTGATTAATTTATTGTGAATGAAACAAATGCCAATCTAATATGTAGTTAGCATATGAGTCAGCAACTTGATTATTATTTCTTGGAATGTGTATATATGTTATATTGTCAAATTGTTGTTCTAACAATCTCACACGCAAGAACCTTCTCAATAACGTCGGATCTCTAACATGGTAAAAACCATTGAGCTACGACACTACTAACTCCGAATCAAGACGTACCTCAAGAGATAGAATGCCATGTAGAATGGCATCCCGTAGAAGCTCGATAACGGCACTATATTCGGAAACATTGTTGGAAGATGGCCGTAGACATACACCTCCTGAAGACAGTACCTGACCCATAGGAGTATAAATCATCCAAGCAGCAGAGGCTGAGTGTTGAGTGTGACGGCTTGCACCATCCGCGAATCCTATGTAGGTGGAAGATTCCATTGACATCTGCCAAAAGAAACAGAAACTAATCACAAACCTGATCACGATAAGAAAAAGACCTAACTATGCAAAGCTGTACAATAATATACAATAAGCAGCCTTGGCTAAAAATCATGCATAGTATTTCTTCAGATAGAGCCCATTTCTAGGCTTCGCCAAGGTCATCCCTTCGTAATACACTAAGTCATAGGCACCCTTCTCTAACACACGCTTGACTACGTAAGGACCACGCCACATAGGATTAAATTTCCCTGCCCCGAAGGGTTCTTTCGGTTGATCCCACAAAAGGACTAAGTCTCCTTCACTAAATGCCCTTGGATGGACAGACTTGTCGTATTGGGCCTTTACGCGATGCTTATTAACCTCTAGAGCCACCAAGGCATCCCGACACTACTCATCAAGTTGCTCAAGGTGAACCAAACACTCCTCCAAAGGTGAAGTGTCTGGTAAGAGTTCCACAGCTAGCTTCAACGAAGGAATCTCACATTCAACCGGCAATATCGACTCAACTCCATGTACAAGTTGATATGGAGAAAAACCAGTGGCAGTCTTAACAGCGGTTCGATATGCCCACAAAGCAGGGTATAACATAATGTGCCAATTCGTCTTGCTTTGTGCGATGGTTCGTTGGAGAATGGATTTGAGTGATTTATTCACTGCCTCTACCTGTCCATTCGCTTGAGGGTAGTAAGAAGAGGAGTGCTCTTTCTTATACCCTAAATTCGATGCCAACTCTTCCATCATACAGTTCTGTAAGTGCGAGCCATGGTCAGTGACAAGCTCTTTCGGAATCCCGAACCGAGTAATAATTTGGTTGAATACAAAGTGAGCGGCTGTCTCACCGTCGGATTTTACTGTAGGCATAGCCTCAGCCTATTTCATGAAGTAATCAATAGCCACTATAATGTGATGGTGCCCCCCAGCCGAAGCTGGGTTGCAATCCATAAAATAGAGCCCCCTCTTAGTGCAGGGACCGACAGTGATAATGGGATGTAACGGGGAAGGTTTCGAGCGCATATTACGTGCAAACACCTGGCAAGGGTGGCACCTCTTGAACGCATCAATACAATATTTAAATATCGACGGCCAGAAATAACCCGCTCTTAAAATATTTTGAGCTGTAGAAAGCCCAGATAAATGACCACCACACACCCCTCCGTGGAAATCATTCATCACTACCTCAGCCTCCTCATGTGTTAAACAACATTGTAAAATGGAATCTACCCCATGGCGGTACAAAGAATTGTCCACTATGAGGTAGTTCTTAGAGACGTGACGTAATCATCGTCGTTCATCTCACAAGAGGTGAGTAGGGGTCTTCAGTGTTTGTAAATATATTATGATATGTCCATACCATGGGTCTAACATTGAGATTAAGAAGATGTGTTCATCGACAAATGTATCTTCAAAAACCAACTCCTCGGCCTCGCTCAGGAAATCCGGTATAAGCTCTGCAAATATTAAAGACTTCTTCGATTTTGCTGAAACAAACTTGAGATCAAACACTTGCAGAATGAAAATCCATTTATTATATTTTCCCCCAATCATCCTACGGGTGAGGATGAACTTAAATGGATTGAAATGGGCCACAACCAAGGTCTGGCGAAGGAGAATATAATGTCTCAACCGCTGAACTGCATGTACGGTAGCTAAAGCAAGCTTCTCGACATGAGAATAATGAATCTTTGCTTCAATAAGGTTCCGGCTCATATAATATATGACATGCTCTTGGAGCTCCTCATCCTCTTGAACCGAAACCATAGCAATCATCTCTAAAGACACGGCCACATATAATAAGAAATCATGGCTATAGTCCGAGGGACTAATCACCGGGGCTGATGCTAAGGGTCGCTTGAGTGCATCGAAGGAATCCTGGGCTCACTCATCCCACTCAAAGGGAGTATCCTTCTTCAAGAGATGCATGAAGCCTCTAGTCAAATTGGAAAATTTGACAACAAATCTTCGTAAGAAGTTTTCCATGCCTTGCAAACACTGAAGATGATGAATATTTTTCGGGGGAGACAACTGAAGTATTGCCTCAACCTTCAAAGGGTCGACTCTTATACCCTCTTTAAAAACGATGAATCCTAACAAATGACCTAACTTCATGCAAAAGATGCACTTATGAGGATTTAATCTAACTGAATAGTGTCAGCATCGTTCGAATACCAATGTAAAGTGATAGGGATGACGCATTCTCATACAAGAGTGAGCAGCGAGGTCATCCAAAAATACTTCAATAATAGACTTGAGATCGTGGAAGATCAAGGTCATTGCCCACTGAAATGTAGCTCTGGCGTTTTTAAGGCCGAAAGGAATTTTCTGATATGCAAACGTTCCCCAAGGATAGATAAATGCGTTCTTATGTTGGTCCTCAGGTTTAATCTGTATCTGATTATACTCGGAAAACGCGTCCATGAAGGAAAACACCTCGCTACCTGCACACTCATCCAAAATATGATCAATAAATGGTATGGGGAAGTTGTCCTTAGGACAGGCACGATTCAAATCACGGAAATTAGTACATATGTGGATCACTCCCTGCTTCTTTTCCACTGGAACGGGGTTTGAAACCCACTCCATCAAGGGAACGGGATAGATGAAACCGGCTTTCAACAGCTTCTCTATCTCTGCCTTAATGGCGGGTGCTTTCCTAGGATTCACTGCACGTAAACGCTGTCGAACAGGCTTAGCATTGGGGTAAGTCTTAATCTCGTGTTCAACAATTCGAGGGTCAATACCTGGAATCTCGTCGTAAGACCAAGCAAAAATACCACGAAATTCCTTAAATAGATCGGTGTATTCTAGAATCTCAGCATGGGAACATTCCGCCCCAATATAGACATTCTCTACTGTTCCAGGATTGCGAGAGATGTTGATAGGGATCGTTGAAGATATGTTCGCCATGTTTCCATCATCCATCGGACTAGGAGAGCTTAATGGAACCACAGGACTACCAACTCTCTGACTAAGAACTGCCCTAAAATATTCACGCTCCAAACGGTCAAGCTCTGGAAGAAAATATGATCTATGATAAAGTTCCTCCCATGGTGGCTCAACTCCCGACATAGCCTCAATAATCACTTCATCTGAAGGGAAAACCGTATCAAGGTATTCGTGCACGTGAGAAGACTGTACTGCCCATGCCGGCAGCACATAAGGGTCCTCCTCCTTTGTTCGTGAAGAGGAAGGACTAGGCTCTGTAGTAGACTCTAGATTAGCTTGATAAGAAATCATGGCTGCAGGCAATGGCACGTCTGTCACAACGGGCTCACTCGAGGTACTCGGTGCAGGAAGAATCCAAGGATCTTCCATATGAATCGTGCGAAAAGACACCAATCTTTTATATTTCAAAGCCTCATCGAAACTAAATCCTATCATGATGATCGGTGCAGGACAACTAAAGCTTCCCATGAGGGATGGGTACATGCCTACACCCACACTCCCAGTTTCCGGCTGAGAATGTTCAACGATTGGGATCAAAGCTCCTGAAGATGCGGTAACAGATGGATTCTTGAATTCCATTTGATCAATTGTTACAATCTTCCCGTTATGTGGAAAGCATACAACATGGAACAGGGAAGAAGCAATGGCTTGCATGTTGTACATCTAGTTCCTACCCAGCAAGAGATTGTAGTCAAGGGGCACATCAACCACCTCGACCTCTATCGCAACGGTCTTCCCTCCTAAACAAAATTTAAGGGAAGGAAGGATACCGTGCGGCCTAAAAGATCTCCCATCAAACACAGTTAACATGGTTTCTGATTTAGATAGCTGAGGAGAACCTAGACCCTTCCAGCAAGATAAAGACATCACAGAAGCAGTAGCGCCCTCGTCAATCACAGTACACTTGAAGATCATATTAAGACATTCTACATGAACCAAAAGGGACACATAGTAGGGCAAGTGAGGATGAAGTCCCGTGGTTTCAAATTTAATCACGGAGGAAGAATCATAAATTGTTCACACCAAGGGCAGAAAGCAATGCCTTCCTTTGTGAAGGACAACTCTGAAGCACTTCCAATGCAAACATCGCACAAGGGGTATGGCCCAAATCCTCGACAACTGAATAGTTCTGGGTGGCTCGGGCATTTGGATTATGCCCAAAACGCTTAAGGACTCCCTTAGGAATGTGAGGTGTAGCCTTAGGTTTATCTGCAGGTTTCTCAATACGCAAAGGGGACCCTGGTGGATCAGGCTCTTTGCCTGGGTTGGGTTGTGACAAACCATAATCTTTCGCATGCGTCACAACTTTCGCAGCGCGGACCATATTAATGCACCCACGACCACTAGTCTTCGGTGGATCATGATCATCATCGGACTAGTCATGGGACTTCAAGTTCATATTTTGATTGTGCGGTAAAGGGTTAGTTAGCACAGCTGGGACCTATGCCAAGAATCTCGAAGCTTCCTTAATACGAGCGCACAAGTAAGTGAGGTGATCTTCCTTACACAACTTGCAAGGGAACTTAACCTTACGTTTAGCTTGCTTGTCCCCCTCAGCATTTCAACCATTCTTGTCATTATTGTTAGCATTCTCATTCTTATTTCCACCCTTACGATTATTTTTACCCTTTTTTCTATTCCATCTGGGCTGCTGGTTACCCTTCTGGTCCGACGATTGCATAGAAATTACATTCGCTGTTTGGGTGGGTTGAGATGAAGCCGTAGCTTGTCTCAAAGCAGATTGGTTGATTGACAACTGACCAACTTGTATTGCAACTGAATCTGCAGGTTTTGCACTTGCACAACCCACAATGCCATCGACATGTGGTCCAGGTTTGACTTTGGGATCAAAACTGGAACGAGGAGCATTTGGAATAATCTCATACAACAAACCGGACTGAGCATAGATCAATTCTAGTACTTGCACCTTAAAAATCGCTTGTTTCTCATTCTGCACTCTGAATGTTGAAACATCCTTCGCTATATATGGCACTAACGACTTGAGGGACCACTCGAGGAGGAACTCTAGTGGTATAAAGGTTTTAATTAATCTCTTCTCTCTACACCACTCTTGAATATGATTAGAAATATGTGTGGATTTATCTTGTCGAAATGTCAACAAGAGTTCAATACCAACGTCATAGCGCACTGGTAGCTGGAAGTGATTAAGAAAATTCATCGCAAGGTCATCGAACAAAGTGAAAGCACCCTTAGGTAACTCTATATACCATTTCGCAACAGGCCCTGTGAGGGTGCATTGAAATAGTCTCAAATGGACTGAGTCCTGATGTAATGAATTCAAAGAGCACCATAGGTGAAACGTAGTAACGTGTTCGCTCGGATCCTCTCCCAGTTTGCCCTCGAACTTAGGTATGTCCGAAGGAAGCTTGGTAGGGACAGTTTGCCAAGCCGGGTCATGAGCCACAGGATCGTTCGTCAGTCTTGATAAGTCAGGAAGATTAAGCGTCATGAGGAACGGGAGCCTAGGATGATGAGGTCGATGGAATGCTCCCTGATTCATATAGGCTTGACTACCACCATGGCCTTGGCCATAGTGTCCTCCTCTCGTATGACTCGTATAGGGTGGCATAGAAGCACCATAGTATGGTGGACCTTAACTAGTAGGAGCTACAAAGCCGTAATTAGGAGAGTAAGCAGGTTGTTGATACCCTCCTCCATAAGGTGAAGAACCCTGTCCATACTACGCCTCAGAATAGGGTCCATAAGTCATCGCATGCGATGCCCCATGAGACACTCCATAGGTAGGAATATACGCTCCGGAAGTGGGAATATACATACCGAAAGTAGGGATATATGCCGCGGAAGTAGTAATATGACCTCTAGAAGCATGAACATAGCCTCCTGAAGCAATGGGCGGTATGTAAACTTGAGACACAATTGGTCTAGTAACCGCAGTACGGACCTGACTCGTAGCCATGTGCTGACTCAAAGGACCACGTGAATAAGGTGGAGGGTGGACATTTGAAGAACTAGGGATCAGAGTAATCAAGTATGTACTACTGCCTATCGTCACTCGTCTCGGGTCTGGTATCCTAATCGGATCGCTAACTCTAGACCTAGGAGGGATATATGATGTAACTTCCACCACTGGGACGGAAGGTGCAATGTGACTAGTGATCCCAAACCTCTCCGCATGGTAAGGAATGAGAGTGCCCCCAGGCATAGTGTTAGGCTCGAAGTCGGATTCAACATGAAATGCCAAATCATGTGTAGGGAAACCAGACATAGCATAACTACCGTAGCTAGTGCTGGCAGGTTAAAAATGAGTCTCGGTGTCCTCCGGCACTCCATACCAGTAACGTGTCAATGGGGAATCATCCCTAGAGTGAGTAGGTCTATCATGCATGGCTCCTATCTCAGAAATCACAGGACCTAACTCAGCTAAGTCGGGTGAAGGATCGTAAGTAGGAGTAAATTCCCCATCATCTACACAAATGGGAGGAGGTGGTTTAGGAATATCCTCTAAACGGTCTCCCATGGTGTGTGAATCAATGTGTGACATAGCCCGCCTGGACTATCTAGGTCTCTCTCCAAAAGGAGGAGGAGAAGTAGAAGGCCGAAGTCCTGCTAAACGATGAGAATGGTGAGGAACCGCACTCGAATCCACAATGACTCAAAAAATAGCAAAGACTCTCTATTTACGTAAACCCTAGGCCAACTATCATGCATAGAGCAATCACTAATAAAATCTAAAGCCAAATGCAAGCAAACAAGGGCTGGATAAGTGAGCTCCCAAATGAAGCAGGTATGTCTCGCCTAGGAGAGGCTTGAGACTCCCATACACAACAAGCAGAGGTACGTAACCAATTATTGTGGCCCTCAGCTTCAACACGTAAAGCGGCTATGCTGTTCGACCCCAACCTGGCCGAGACACCCACATAATAACCCCTGTAAAGTACCCCCTCGATATCCTAGGTAAGGCCACTAAGGTCACCTCAATATAATCAATGCTCAGGCGGACAGTCACAGGCGGGATTGACTGTATGGGCAGGGTAGCAAAGCCCGAAACTCTCAAAAGAGCCCCCAGATACGAATACAATCCTGGAAATATCTCTGGTGCTACTCAGTTATG
>LPNX010280350.1:69529-119374 GCA_001517045.1 Pseudotsuga menziesii
TTATTTTAGTTGGCTTTATTACTCAAAAACGGGATATGGTCGTGCAACTAATGGTGTTATGACGCAACAAGAAGTAAAATGCACACCTAACAATCAATGCAAATGCATTGTGTCCTTGAAAATAGGGTATGCTACTACATGAAATGCATAATTTTTCTTCAAATGATGAATGCAAATTTTCCTATATGAAGTCCTAACTAGTACTCCAAAGCAAATCTAGTGTAAGTACAATGCAAAGTGCAAAATGCAATGCATGATGATAAGCAAATGTTTTTGGATTTTTTGAAAATAAAAGAGATGCAAAAAGCAAAAGAATGATTCTATGACCCCTAGACTCTGCAAGCACACTCAAACAACACTCAAGCAAAGCACTAAGGTAAAAGAACTCTAATGCACTAATCTCAAACAAAGAATCGAAAATGCCATGACAAGAACCTTCTTAAAAAAGAAAAATTTAGCCTAAAAAAAATGTTTCTGGTCAGGAACATAGGTCTAAACAGACTCAGGCAGCGCCAAAGGAGACTCAGCAAATATCAAAATTCACCTAGCAACCAATTATCTTCCATAAAAAGGCAAAATCAAGGGTATACGCGACTGTTCGCAGTAAACCCGCGTGTATACACAAAAATCACAGAGGAAACCACGTGTATACGCGACTGTAAGTTAAAAACTCACGTACAGGAAGAAAGGTGCATAAAATCAAGGCAAACAGATAGGCTGAGACAAAATTCACACCAATCAGAATCTACCAGGCATACATGCCCCTAGACCCGACACAGAAACAAGAGAGAAAGAGCAATTCAAATTCATTGAATGCCGAGAAAACAGCCCCCAAAGGACAACTACTAGGAAGTCCCCAACGAAGTCGCCAATTCTGTTATGGAGAGAAATTCCTATGGCTTGGGGTACCACAACAGATAGCTTGACTCCAGAAATCAATACTTTCCAATATGCAATAGAAATTAAATGTCTAACACTAAAGGATCATACCTCATACCTTATTCCAGACGGTTGAAGTAGATCCCTGTTGAGCTTTCCAACTTCAACTTGAATTGATAGATTACTTCCTCAACAACAAGTAAACAATACAAGAATTCTATATATCATGGTGTTAGATCTATTCTATCATATATAATCAATAATGTATAAGCATTTGATATAATCCAATGGATAAAATATTCATTCAAACACACATTATTGGACAGGAAAAGATATTTCTATTAATATAAATCAGAGATTACAAGATACAACCTCTGACGGCACGTTTGCGAACTGGAGAAACTGAATCCCCCACTTGGGCCTCCACCACTTCAATCCTCCATCTCTCGATAGCAAGCTCACAAGCAAAAGGCAAGCTTGGGAAGAACACAAAAGTGCTCCAAGGGACAAAGGGATGCAGACTCAAGCATACGTTCTGGCAACAATGGACTATAGTTTCTTTGCTCTCAATTCTCTCTTATGCCTTCAATGTACCAAGGGGTTCCTTATATAGCTTTTCAAAGGGGTAATGAAAGGTCGAATCCGAGTGATCTCAAGGCATATGGAAGGCCAGGAGTCAAATGAGTTGAATCCATGCCAAGGAAAACTCCAAAAGGATTTGGATTATGCACACATCCCGATGTACATAGTTTTAGTAGTCAAACTTGCGTATATACATGCATATAGGTTTAAAATTAGCGTGTATCATTTTTCATATGTTTTTAGGGATGATCAAGGAAACATCAAACGACAAAAAGTGGTCCATGGGGTCTAAGGAGTCTGCAGCAGGACAAGGGAAGGCCATACAAAGTGTGATTCACTTGGAGTGGTGAAATCTGCCATAACATTCATACATCAACCAATAATACATCAATTATAACAACTGGGAGCAACCAAATACAACCAAGTATAATCTTCATCACATCTAATACCATACACATCGAATAATTCCTCATTAAATCGCACCATACCATTAGCATAATATCTTATATATTAATAATACATATATACAACCAATAGCATCACACAAACACCACTAATATTAGACTATGTAAACAATCGACACATATACAATCACACATGTATCAACCATTAACCAACCAATGACAATCAATAACAACCAATAGTAACCAATAATTTCAAACAACATACACCAACCATTCCAACATCAGATGTCAACCATAAAAATCATATCGAATAGTTACTATTAATGATAGCATTATATCTAATTATTAGCACATGATTATATTACCATTGTACCGTAATATACTACTACTACCATTATGTATATACTATACTCAGTCATCATATTATTTCATATTAACATATGTCTATTATTCATATATACATACTATATGCACGTATCTTAGTGAACCCTCCAAACTCAAGGATTTGAGGCTTCCCTTTCTTCTCCTCTTTTGAGGACCTTATCCAACCACCCTTCTTCAGGTCTATATAGATTTTATCTATCTTTTATCTCTTCTTCACTGCACTTAGTAAGATTTGATTAGGATTTAATATGAAATTTAGTATCTCTATTGCACGTTCTGATAAGCACTAGATGCGTTCACTGTCAACCACGATTAGTGGACTAACATGTTCACTCATCATCCACACTACTTCCATCTTATATAAAGTGGATAAATATAATCATTAAATACATATTGAAAGTATAATCCAATTTGAACAAGAATAGAAGGTGATTCTAATCACTATCGAGTATCCATTGTTAGGAACTAGTTTTATCCTATTTGGATTTCTGGATTGCATTTAGGAACCATTTAAAATCCAGTTGAAAATACTTCTGATACACTATTATCTTGGATTAAATGTCTCAACTTCAATATTTTCAAAGGAAATCCTCCAAATAAAATTTTTCTTATAAGGTATCTATACCATCAACAATATTCACATATTCTTAAATCAAGCAAAGGCAATTTTCCCGTTACCAAAATGAATTTCTCTTCAAAAATTGAGCATTAATTCACAAGTAAAATGGTAGTCTATTCACTTTTCCCAGACTTTCAATGGATGTTGGTGATTCAACCAAAGATCATCATATAAATTTTATAAGTTATGTTCATGCTTCATAAGGTCTCAAAATATGAAAATATGAGAATTTTATAAATTTAAATATTTTAAAAATAAAATAAAATTTAAATGAAATAAAAAGATAAGGTTAACTATGATATTTTTATAAATTTAAATATTTTAAAAACAAAATTATAATTTTTTATGGTAATAGAATTTAGGTTAGATTCCATTGATATCACATTTTAAACGTGTCAAATTGTCTAATCTTAAATTAATTGGTTGATCATTTTTAATATAAAAAGGGAATATAGGTAAAAACGCTTGGTAACCAAACCAAATGCTCTGAGTATTGAATTATGTTTTCAGTAACTTTTATAACTAGCATACCCCAAAATCCAGGGAAATGAAAAACTGAAGAGAACATGATATATTTTAAAAATGAGAGAAAGTTGTGTGTACATAATATAAGTTTATGTGATGAAAGAAAGTCTAGGAAAATAAGTGAAAATAAGTTACATCAAACTTCTAAATAGCAACAAAAGTGAAAATAAGTTTCCTCCAAAAAGCTTTTGTACATAAGGTTTTTAAATTTGAAAACATTTTGTGAATAAGTCAATGTTTTTGCCTCGATCCTTTGAATTCCAATGGAATCTTACAAAGCAAAAACATCCAAAAATCCAAGGGGCATAGTTATAGGATTTTTCCAAGTTTTAGGTAGCTTTAGAGAACCTCAAAACCCCTGGACATGGAGGAATTATACCTTTGAAACTAAGACCTGACCTAGACATGGAGAGACTATACCTTTGAAATTGAAACTTGAACTATGTGAGACATCAAAATTTCTACACATCATAATTTGTACAAGCGACACCATTTTTCTTGTCGACCATTTGCGTGGGTCCTCTTATAATCCCATGTATTGAATATCATTGAATGGCCAAATAAGGTTGACAGGGGAAGATAATATTTTGTTTCAAGTTTTTAATATCCCAAGTCAATCTTTGTATTGAATATCGATAGTATATAGTCAGGATGTCCATTAGTAGCTTGTTGCTTAATTTTCATGATGTAATGGATGCAGAATTCAATCCCCTTATGTGCACATATTGTATCTCAGGGAGCACAAGTTTTGATAGATGTAAGAATTCCATTGAATTTCTTTTACCTTTTCTCTTTGCTACGCATAAAGGCAAATGCATCATGCCCTTCACTCCTTGTTGATCCCAAAACCATCACAATGGAATGTGGAGGCCCTTTGAGTCGTAAGCTTTGATATATGAAATTGAAAATTACAATCCAACAAACACAAAGTCATTTTATTATTGTTAGATTTATTTGTAAAATAACAAATATAAATATGACGGCTCATTAGACTCCCATAAACATTCTCCCCAATAGTGATAGAATAGGTCTCTGAAAACGATCCTAACAGATCAGTCTCCCCAGGAGGAACTTGGGAAGATATGGTGGCAAAAGATGAAGAGAATACTAGGAAAAAATAAGAGGATGAGATCTCTGGGAAAGTAGATGAAATATCACCCTCCCCTGGAGGAACATGGGAAAAAATGGTCAAGCACAACAGGATCAACCCAAAGCATGCATCCCCAGGAAAATCATCATCTCAAGAATCACAGGAAACAGTAGGGAAAGGGCCATCCCAAGCCACAAGAGGGATAAAATATTAGAGACATTAGCGTGAGAAAGAGGAAGAAAGAGAACTAGAGTTAGGGAGACAACTTAGTATAGAAGAAACTGGACTGCTACAGAATGCTAAAATATCTGGAGCCAAAGACCTCAGATCCTGAGCAGGATCTCATTCAATCAAGAAATAATGAATCTAGTCTCTTGGAATTGTAGAGTTCTGGGAGAATGAATCAAGGTAGAAGCTCTGAAAAATATTATAAACAAAGAGAAACCACACATTCTGCTCATCCAACAGATTAATATGCCAGAAGATGAGGTTTTGAGCAGATCATCCCTCTTCTGGAACGTCGATGTTGGGAAAGCTATTAGTTCTAGAGGTGCTTCAGGTAGAATAGAAACCTTCTGTAGAGCAGACAAATTCAACATCGTATTAGCAAAAGAAAACACAAATTGGCTGCTAGTAGAAGTGAAAAACAAAAACAATCAAGAAATGATCTATATTTGCAATGTATATGGGCCAACCCATTATAGAGAAAAAATGGATTTTTGGGATTCTTTACTATCCTTAAAAGCAGATCTGTAGGGGAAAGATTTTATCATTGTTAGAGACTTCAATACAACAAAATCGAGCTCGAAAAAAAGAGGAGGTTCAAATATCAGAGACTCCTTTGGCGAAAAGCTTGAAGATTTGATTGCAGATCTTGATCTGCTGGATCCCATGCCCAAAAATGGGAGATTCACCTGGAGAAACAAGTGAACTAGACCAGGGAACATTGCAGCAAGACTATACCATTTTCTGGTAAGTACCTCCTTCCTGCAGAAGTATTTTCTTCCTATTTCTTGCATTATCTCTTCATCCACCTCTGAATATAAACCCGTCTCCCTCTCCTTAAACATTCCTACAAACCTGGGGCCTCTTCCCTTTAGGTTCAACAACCTATGGTTGAACAATGTCAAGACTCTAGATCTTATTCGAACATCCTAGAACTAATCTTTTACCGAATCCCCTAGCTACATATGGGAGTCGAAGCTTAGGGTTGTCCACTCTTCCTTGAAAAAATGGGTAGCCACCTCCTACTCAGAAATTGCCAAATTAAAGAAAAGCCTACAATCAGATCTGATTACCCTTCACTCTAAAATGGACAAAGAGGAGATCACTCATGAAATCTTATCTCATGAGAAGACCCTAAATAGGGAAATCCTTAAAGTTGCCAGACATGAAGAAGAGTCTCTAAGAATTAAATCTCGTTAGCTTTGGCTAAAGGGAGCAGATAAAAATACCACCTACTTTCATAAACAAACCAAGATCAAAATGAGCTACAACTTCATCAATGAGCTAAAAACCAAAAATAATCAAACCATCTCCGGGAAAGACAATACCAAGAATCTAGCATTGCAACATTTCAAACAGCTATATTCTGAAAGTGGTGAGATGGATCCTTTCTCCCAAGCGAACCTACTTTCAGGCATTCATTCCATTTTTTTTGAAGAAGATAACAAGGAGTTTGGAAAGCCCATATCTGAAAACGAGATTATTGAAGCAATCTGGAACCTACACCCCGATAAATCCCCAAGTCCTGATGGATTCACCATCAATTTTTACTAAGCTGCTTGGGACATAATCAAAGGAGATCTAAAGAAAATGCTAAACTGGACCAGGAAAAAAGATAAAATTGGAGGAGCCACCAATTTTACCTTCCTGGATTTGATCCCAAAAGAAAAATATCCTCTCTCAATTGAAAGGTTCTGTCAAATATCTCTGTGTAACACCTCTTACAAAATTATAGCCAGAATCCTTTCCACTAGAATAAAAAATATCATGACTAAGATTATTTCGGAAACACAGGGAGGCTTCATTGCTGGAAGGTAGATCATGGACACCATAATCATAGTCCAAGAGGCCATCCATTCAAGCATGGAGCATAAGCAACAAGGAATGGCCATCAATATGGACATAGAAAATGATTTTGATAGGTTCAATCACCTTTTTTTGTTTGAGATCATGTCCAAAATGGGATTTTCAAAAAAAATTCCAGATGGATCAAAGCCTGCGTAGGCAGTCCATGGATTGCTCTGCTTGTCGATGGTATAACAATAGGATTCTTTCAATCCTATCGAGGAATGTGTCAAGGTTTCCCTTTATTCCCTTTCTTATACCTCATTGTAGTCGAGTCTATGAGCAAGAAGTTACAGACCCTACAAAACAATGGTGAAATTAGAGGTCTAAAAATTGCCAAAGGAGTAAAAAATGCCGATTACTCTCAATTTGCAGACAACACTATTCTCCTAGTAGGAGCCTCCACTATAAGAGATGAAAGATTTAAAGAGGTCATCTCCATCTTTCTCAAAGCTTTTGATGGGAAATTCAATGCTGGAAAAACTAAAATCTATGGCTGGAATTGCCCTGCCAGAACTATGACCACGATAGCTAGAACTCTAGGTTATGAAGCCACCACAAAATGGAACTCCTTCAGCTACCTACGAAATCCGATTAACAAAGGGAGTAAAAAAAATGCAGATTGGAAAGATCTGGTTCAAAAAATAAAGAATTAAGTTCATTCAATGGGATCCATGTGGCTCAATCCGACAGGAAAACTGATATTAATCAATGTTGTTATGGATGCATTCCCAGTCTTCACATGTTCCATCTCTCTATCCCCTAAATCGATTATCCAAGAGATCGAGAAAGAGTTCAGACGTTTTTTATGGCAGGGAGGAAAGCAAGACTGATCCAAGAAACTGCATCTCATTAACTGGGACACGATCTGTAAAAAAAAAAAGAAATTGGAGGAGCAGGTGTCAAAGATCTGGCGGTCATGAACATAGAATTAGGTGCTAAAATGATACGGAAAATTATTTCAAGGAATAAATCCTGGTGGAAGGATGCTTTAAAAAAAATATCTCAACAGGAACAGAGTCAGATGCTTGGCACTCATACCAAATAATCCAAACATGTCTCCCATTTGGAAACTGTGTCAAAAATCAGCTTTCGTCATACAGGAGGATCTACGATGGGCAACAGGCAATGGAAGGAAAATACAGATTTGGGAGGACATGGAGAGCATTGCTTAGTAGCATGGCAGATTCGTGGACTTAAAAAACTGGATGGATACTCAAGACATCTCCACGACCAGTGACTTATCGAGCTGGCACAACAGTGGAGGATGGGCTGGGTGGAGAACTCTGGAAACGCCTGAACACTTAAAGACCGATTACAACCAATACAGTCGCTCCTTCAAGGCTTCCTATCGATCCAAATCAACTGAAAAGATGCCAAAAGCTGGGGAAATACAGGAATTTACATAGTTACAGCTGGCTACAATGCAATTAAAAATGACAGCAGAAAAGAGAGCATTTGGAAAAATGTATGGAACGGTGAAGACTAATTGATAGCCCTAGTATCGCCATCATAACTTCGTTCCGTTCAGAGTTTTTTACTTATAAAAATACATTTATGAAATAAAGGAAATCCAAATACCATCAATTATACTTTAAGTGTTTAACTCTCATTTATTATTATCCTTGAAAAAATTAAAATATAAATCCCCTCTCTTTTTCTTGAAACAAAACTTCAACTAGATTCTGAAAAAATTAAAATATAAATCCCCTATCTTCTTAAAACAACTTTTCAATTAGGTAAGAACCTACACATTTAATAAAATAATAAAAATAATCTATGTTTGCTCAAATAATTTTAATTTGGAATTATAAAAAACAAGCTCTCTATGCACAATAGATCTTAATTTAGCATGGATTTATATTTATATGGAAAAACTGAAAATACTGTGTTCGCAGTATAGTTTAAACGTTTAACTTCTCTTTCCCTGAATTGCCTCTCTAGATGAGGTGAGGGTCACTGCTGCGAGATTGCATTGCATTGGTCAAATGCATAGTCTGTAAGCCACAAACAAACCAATTTTTAAAAAAGACATGACATAAGAGGTATTTAACGCTGAGAGGGATAATATTCATTAATTATGAAATACTTTATTTTCATTTAAAGATGCACAAATATTGGAACTTAAATGGAAGAAGAGTACACATCGCTACGCTAAATTCTATACATAAATGACCTCTTAAATGGAAGAAGAGTACACATCGCTATGCCAAATTCTATACATAAACAACCTCTTAAAAATATGCATATACCAAATGATGTCGAGCAATACATAACATGCAGTGGAGCAATTAATGCAACGGCAGTCGCACTGTCCGCCGTCGGATCCGTTCCAAAGAGCGATCCGACGGCGGACAGTGCGACCGTCGTCGCATTAAATGCTCCACTGCATGTTATGTATTATTCGCCCTAAATTATACGTATTCAATGAACTGGACCGGATAAGTGTGACCCGTCAACCGTGGAAAAATGAAGTGATAAATTCAAACAATATAACCGGATCAGATGGATGTTGTGCCCCATCAAAGTGGTATAAGCTAAACCTAAACACCTCATGAAATTGTATCTCGTGTGAATCTAAACCTCGTCTAACAATATTCAGAATCATCAGAATCAAAACTCCACACAGCAAGCGAACGAACGGACGGATCAATGCCCACCTTTCACTTGTACACTTTCAACTCTCAACTCTCAACACCCTTACTTCAACTTCAACTTTCACCCAATTCAACTGGTTCAATTTTCACCTGTCACCCGTCACCTTTCATCTTTCAATTCTCTCACTGGGCATGTAAACTTCAACTGGTTCAACTTTAACCCGTCTCCCATCACCTTTCATCTTTCAATTCTCTCCCACCTGTCACTGAACGCTACAGAACATAGTTTCTACATCCTTGTTCACCTAGGAAACACATGCCGATAAAAAGATGGTGCACTTTTATCTAGGTAGGGACTTAAGCAGCAGGTATAATAGTTTATGATTGTCCCTCAACTCGTTAAGAGGATAGACAACTTCGTTTAAAAAATTCCAAATATAATTCATTACATCATCGGGTAGTTACAAGGATAGACAATTGCATTTAAACCAGTGTAGATCCAAATCCTAGGCTCTATCAAGCGCCGAGAGGGATCAAATCTCTCTAGGTGCAAACCTCTTCTTAGGTATTACACTCAATGAGCTATCAACTTTGGTGTGTCCTATATATACCATTGATTTGATTCAAACCAAAAGACACATCTTTTTATTTAAGGTCAACATATAATATATTTATTATTAATATTTAATATTATTTATGGCCAACATATAATATTTAATATTATTTTTTATTTTGTTAGAAACGAACATTACAACATCTCCCCATAAATGGTTTTAAAACCATATGCAAGGCCCTCCTAAAACCATGGGTTGTTTAGGGGGCCTTGCACATGGTCTTAAAACCATTTGCAAGGCCCTCCTAAACCATGTAAAATAAAACCATGGCTTTTTTAAGGAGGCCTTGCACATGATTTTAAAACCATGTGCCCGGTCTTCCTAAACCATATACAATAAAACCATGGGTTGTTTTAAAGGCCAACATTTTTTTGCAAATAATTCAATCTTTATTTTTTTATTATTTTGTTAGGTAGGAACATTACAACATCTCCTCCATATTGTGTTTTTTTTATGATCCACATTTTTTTTAGGATAATTAAATTTTTACTTTTTCATTGTTTTGTTAGGTAGGAAGATTACAACATCTCCCCCATATTAGGTTGTTTTTCTGGCTTACATTTATTTTGTTTTATAATTAAAAAATCTATTTTTTTATTAATAAAAATAACGTTACGTAACGTTACAAGATCTCCCCCATACTGGGCTGTAGAGAGCCTCTCGGCTCAAAAATTCCATATATTATTGATTACATCACCAGGTGGTAAGAAGTAGTGTTATAACATAGTGTACACATTAAAAAATATAATACTAATATTATAGTAACAATTTCATGCGGCCCATATGGCATGAGAAAACCCACCATCGAAGCACACCATAAATACACTTTCTATGAGGTAATTTGCAGTTTTCTCATCAATTTTGTGTAGTTACATCAATTAACTTAGGTTATTCCATCATTTTGCAGAGGTTAACACACCATGAATATGTTTGTAGTGGCATTATTTATGATTTTGCAGTGGGTTTTTTATAGTAACTAATTACATCTATGTATTTTCAACAAATTTATAGGTTTGAAGTAGATCTGTTAAAGAAATTGGCCATGAGTTTGCCTCCAGACTCAGTGCTACTTCTAGAATGTTCTACAAATTTTCCTTTATTTATTTTATAATATTTTTTTCTTATTTTAACTTGGTTTCAAGCAAGAGAGTGGTTCCCCTCCTTTTTTTTTCCGTCGACAGAGAGTTGGGCTCGATTGGAGGTGGCTCTACGTCTCAACCTACCTCCCTTTATGGGGTTTTGAACAGTAGAAAATTCCATGTCTGTTATTTTTTGTGTGTGATTTTCTTAGTTGATGGGGTAGCAACCAGGACAACCTCGGTGGAGCTCCCTACCTACATACCTTTATGGGGTTTTGAACCGTAGAAAATTTCATGCCTGTTTTGTTTTTTTGTGCGATTTTCTTGGTTTATGGGGTCGCGATCAAGACAAACATGGATACCAGGATGACCTTCATGGATCTCCATCCCTTTAGGTGCTCACTGGAAGAGCTACTAAGTATGGAAACATGAGTATGTTTTGACCCCGGGATTTATCATATAAAAAAGTTGACAAGATTTGCAATGGAACTAAAACGATTCATGGATAGATGCCCGGTGAGGAGGAGGGGTTTGTGAAAGAATTATTAACTAAATTATATCTATTATTCCATATCCCCATAGAGAATTTCTTCTTTTGTTACAACCCATCAATAATTATTGTTTTAGTTACAAATGAGAGATACTACCTACTTTAGTTACATGAATGTAGTATCTGCCAAAAATCAATGTATTCTTTTGGACGCTTATTCACCGCAAAAATTTAACAACAAAGAATATAAGGAAACAAGGTATTGAAGGCCCCTTGAGATGTATTCTCTACAAAGAATCAGAGGAATCTCTCGAACGTCTCTTCATAGAATGTAAATTTTCCTGAGAGGTATGGTATCAAGCATACAAAGATCTACATTTCGAGTTGACTTTGCCAACAAATTGGAATGATCTATTTGCTTGCTGGAAGGACTACTACCATAGATCATCTTTTAACAAACCTAATTTTGTAAGGGCATGGGAATCTCTCCCAAATTACATCTGTTGGAAGATATGGACAAGAAGAAACAAAGATATCTTTGAGGAAAAAAATAGTATGGGAAAACTTTTAGCAGTTGCAAAGACACTTGTGGAGGATTTATCCATGAGGGGAATGCATAACATCAATAAGGATCCATTGAAGGTAGAAGAAAATGTTTGGGCCTTCGATTTTCTAGTTCTCCCGTCCCATCTACCTTGGATTCAACAAAAAAAAAATATCACAGAATTGGCATATAAGAATGAGCTCTAAATATTTTAAAAACTGGTGCCAGAAACTTGGATGTAGTTCTTTGTTCTTTGACAGACCCTCAAAAGGAAATCCTGGGATGGAAGGTGCGGGGGGAGTCTACTTCAACTTTGAAAGAAACAAGATGAAAGAGTATGCTTGGGGAATCGACATGAAGGCTAATAATGGGGCAGAATGGCTAGCATTAATTAAAGGTCTGGAGCTGGTAAGGAATGATGGCATTGAGGAATTGGTGTTATTTGGTGACTCGATTATGGTCGTAAGGGAAGCAAAAAAATTGACGAGAAATCGCAAGAATCCAGCTACCAAGACTCATCATCTCCTAAAATGTATTGTAAATCAATACAAAGCTATCAACTTCCTACATGTTCTGAGAGAAAACAATAAACATGCAGACATTATGGCTAATAAGGGAGTGGGTCTAGATTGTGGAAACTTAGTTTGTGATCAACAGTTCTACGAGAGAAACTGGATGTACCTTAATAGTGTACTTATCCATTTTATTTGTGGTATGTTTTTCTTTTGTATTTTCCTGCTTGGGAAGTTTGTAAGGAGCTACAATACTCAAAGAATAGGAAACTATAATAAAAAATATAGATTGGAAAAGGATGCACAAGGAGGCATGGAAGTGGTCCTCTTTTGGGAGCAGTCTGTGTTCAGATCACTCTATTATCTAATTTCTCATTCTATATAAAATCTCTTGAACCATTTTTGTAAAAAAAAAACATATATATTATAATGTTGAATGTCTATTAATTATTAAATATTTAATTTTATATACTTTTACTGTATAAAAATTAAATAAAATTTTTATTTGTGAAAATTTTAAAAATAATAATGAATATGAGTACTAATCAACTATCTCAATAAAGAATAAACAATATAGTGAATAAGAACCATTTTTACCCTCTCATATTAAAGTTACATGATTTAATGTTGCATTAGTCCACTCGGACCGGTTAAGGTTAGCATAAGGTGTCAAAATAATTTCAAAGGCCAAAATAATCAAAAGTGGGGTTTATTGTACAATGTTTGGGTGACCATCAACTAATAATGTCACAAAAGCATAGTTAATCAAGGCCCCATTCCCCCTCAGGTTGTGTATGAAGGCCTCCCATACTCTTTGTAGTTTTCAATGCGTCCCTTACTTTTATTAATTAATTATTTACAAAAATAAAAATGTGTCTTGGTCCTTGAAGACCTTTGTCCCAAAACCTAGTGCCACAATAATAAACAATTTCAACATATTAAATATGTTTAGGGGCTTAACATACATGGAATTACATGCCCCTCCCCCTTAAACAATGCATCAACCTCGATGCATGATACGTACATGCCTTTACAAAACTTTCAGAATGATTACCACCTTTAGTTACAAGTATTCCTTCTCGGAAATCCTCTTCTGAGAAACCACAATACTTCCCATTACCACTTGATCCTTAGTTCATCCATGTGACCTATGGGATGTGACTCCATTCATTGAACTCATCCCTTAGTATATCACCATCCCATCCTTAGGCTCCCCGCTCGAGAACCAGACTAGCAAGGGTCAATATTCAATCCCCATTACATAGCTTTCAAATATCAATATAGATACATCCACTTGAAAATCATATTTCAATCAACCATATGATTAACATTAGTTGTATATATGTATGTATGTATGTATTCTTTAACAACTCAACCATGGACATAAAGGTAGCACGAATCAATCACCACAACACCTATACTGAATAATATAACAATAATAGCATAAGAGAGAATACTTATCTCAAATTTGGGAAACTGGATTCAACGGCACAATGAGACCACAGATCCATAGGTAGAGACACACTTAGTCTATCAACTCTCAGAACTACCTCTTCTGAGAACCACAATGATTCCCATTACTACTTTCATGTTTGTCTCCACTGCCTATGGGATGTGACTCTCTTCACCTGACTCATCCCTCATGATATATCATCCCATTTCACGGCTTCCTGTGTGAGAATCTGGACTAGAAGAGTAAACTTAAGGAAGGAAGCACAATGTTTTCCATACTATCCTCTAGAAATGGATACTATACCACTCTCTAAGGGAATCCATGAACTAAGTTTGAACAACTAAACCATATTCTTCAACAAATATACTTGAAATATAGATGCTTCTTCAACAAGGATGCTTTTCCAAACAAACATATATTTAAGAGTAAACATATATATTGTTCAACAAGATTCATAAAATACATCTTCAAGGAATAAATTCTTATTAATCACATGAAATACTTCAAAGTTATATGAAACAATTCACAACATGAAATAAATTCCATTTCACTCTACTATAAGATACATGAAATGTATGAAGGGTACGTGGAATGCATTAAGATACTTATTCAACAAAAATAATTGAATTGTACCTTCATGAAACTCATTTTAATCAATTGAAATGCATTATCTCTCTCTCTCTCTCTCTCTCTCTCTCTCTCTCTCTCTCTCTCTCTCTATATATATATATATATATATATATATATATATATATATATATATATAGATATCAAGAAGAGATAGGAAATGCATCTATAGACAAGACACATGAAATGCATTGAGTATACCAACCAATTTCATGAAGTGTGCCAAGTATTTATTTTGTTCTTCATGAAAATTAATCCCATTCATATACTTTACCAACAAATACATGAAACGTGTCATGCATATGTTCCATCAACAAGATACATGAATGCATCTAAGATACAAGAAATGCATTCAAATCAGTCAATCAAATGAGATACATTACCAAGAGGCTTTTACATGATTTATCATCCAAATACTTTTCCTACAAGGATTTGATGAAATACCTATATGATACTGTACAAAGATTCCTTTAAACAAAGGTATTTGATATACCACAAGGATACCCTAACAAGATACTTTTAGTAAAGATCAAAAGGATACTTTTTTAACAAGATCACCTAGATAGTTTCCTAACAAAGATACTTTATCACATTCTACACTATTAGTGTTGGATTTATATAAGGATACATGAAGTGCATCTTCAACAAATGTATTGAATCACACTTCAATCAGTCACATGGTTAGTAAATACTTTTCAACAAATATATACAAAATATCACCAAGATACTACCAAGATACCTTTCAACAACAATCACAAAGATCAAATGAACTCTTTATGCACTTTAATGTAAAAGGAAAAGAAAAAATATATGCAACAGTTCCAATCTAACTAAGAAACCAAAAGGGCCATAACAATTAGAATTTAAACATACTACTTTTCATCTCAACACAAAACATAAATATTCTTTAGAGAACGATAAAAAAATCCAATATACATTAACTAATAGTAGTCAATATCAACCAATAACATCAACCAATATCAATCATACATCAGTTGTCATGCATACATTATCCATACACGTCATTACACAATACATCAATTCATAATACCCCAACCATATATCAATCATACACCAATATTAACCAATGATAACCATACATGTATTAACTGACCATATGAACATCAATCATAATATATCAATCAGAATACATCAACTAGAATACATCAATCAGAATACATCGTTCGAAATACATCAACTAGAATACATCAATTGGAATACATCAACCATAATACATCGATCAAAATACATACTCAGGATATTTCAATCATAATACTTCAACCATTCATACATCAACCAATAATACATCAATTATAAGAACTGAGAGAAACCAAATACAACCAAGTATAATCTTCATCACATTTGATACCATATACATTGAATAATTCTTCATTAAATCACACCATACCATTAGCATAATAACATATATATTAATAATACTTATATACAGCCAACAACATCACACAGACACCACTAATATTAGACTATGTAAACACTCGACACATATACAATCACACATGTATTAACCATTAACCAGCCAATGTCAGTCAATAGCAACCAATAGTAACCAATAATTTCAAACAACATGCATCAACCATTCAAACATCATACATCACCCATAAAAATCATATCGAATATTTAATATCTATCATAGCATTATATCTAATTATTAGCACATGACTATGGTTCATGACTAGTTAATTCTCTATTTCAAATGGACAAATTGTATTTACATGAGTTTTATGTGTCTTCTATAGTTTATTTTACTTTAATATGGACCATGTCTTATTTTAAAAATTTATGAATGGGAATTATACTAGTCTAGAATGTAGTTTGCTAATGAATCAACAATCGTGTTATCAGACCTAGGGATTTGCCTGTAAGTGATTAAATTGAAAGACCTATCTAACAAATGCGCTCTTCAAAAGAGACAGAGAAGTGTAGGTTTCCTGATGGTATAAACATGCTTTAGATGACAAACCACTAACCGAGAGTCCATAAATACTACCAAATCATGAATGTCCCGAGATGTAGCCTCAATCAGTAAACCTATCACTGCCTGATACTCGACGATGTTGTTGGTAGCTGGACTAATATAGACCGCTCCTAAACTGGCTAAGTCATGAGCTGGGGAATACAACACCTAAGCAGTTGAAGCAAGGCTCAAGGTATGATGGCATGCACCATCAAAAAAACCATAGCAAGCCATCTAATCTGCATAACCAAAACATGGTATAAACAATATGGACATCAAAACTCAAAACCATATTGAAAATTCCAAAACACACTGAAAGTCAAATATACATATATATAAGGTACCATACATAAATATCTTAAGCATAGTACTTCTTCAAGTACAACCCATTGCGAGGTCGCCTGAAGGGTATCCTGTCATAGTCTACAATCTCGTAAGCCCCTTTCTCTAAGACCTTACTCATGACAAAGGGACCATACCACATAGATTCAAACTTTCCCTTCCCTATTTTATCATATCTTTGATCATAAGTCAAGACTAGGTCACCTTCACTGAAAACACGAGGTTGAACAAACTTATCATACTGTGCCTTGAAATGTTTTTTGTGTGCCTTGTTTTTTCATCAAGGTTGGTTAAGTACACAAATCTCTCTTCCTCAGCGGAAGTGTCTGGGAGAATTTATACTGCAAGTTTAAGTGATAGGATTTGACACTCGATAGGGAGGAAAAATTCCAGTCCATAGACCAACTAAAAGGGTGTGAAATCAGTTATTGTTTTTACTGAAGATCTATATGACCAAAGTGCAGAGAAGAGAGTCAAGTGCCAGCTGGATTTGTGATCTCCAACCATCCTACGCAACATATTTTTCAAAACCTTGTTAATATCCTCTACTTGACCATTAGCCTGCGGGTAATACGAAGTTGAGTTTTCATAGCAAAAACCCAACTTAGCGCTTAACTTAGCCATAATTTGATTCCATAAATGAGATCCCTGGTCAGTAACTATAGCTTGCGGGACTCCAAAACTAGCTATCACATGGTTGAATAGAAAGAGGGTGGTAGTCTTACCATCCTCTGCATATGTAGGCATTGCCTCAACCCATTTTGTGAAATAATCGATCGCTACGATGATGTAACCATGACCCCGGGCTGAGGTAGGCTTACAATGCATAAAATCAATACCCCACTTGGAAAAATGGCCAACTGCAATGACGGGGTGTAAAGGAGCAGGGTGGGTGCACTTTTTTGGATAAAAGTGTTGACAGGGTGGGCATTTCTTAACCACTTCATGACAATATTTAAAGATTGAAGGCTAGAAATACCCAGCGCGAAGGATTTTCTAGGCTATAGCCATCACAAAAAGATGACCGCCACATGCTCCAGAGTGGCAGTCATTCAGAACCTGTTCAGCCTCTTCATGTGTAAGGAATCGTCAAAGGATGGAATTGATACCACGTCGGTACAATGTATCATTCAAAATGAGATAGTACTTTGCGTGGTGATGGATACGACGATGATCGTCACGAGATATGGTGGGATGAAATATTTGATTCTGGAGATAGATAATCAAATCTCCATACCATGGATCAGTTTTAATTATCAAGAATAAAAATTCATCTAGGAATGAATCGTTGGGCTCGATTTCCTTCAAAGCACAGGGAAGGTCACACATCAACTCCGCGAAAACCAAGGATTTCTTCGAAGCAGCTTTGGCGAACTCAAGATCAAATTCCTGTAAGATAACAATCCAATAGGAATACTTTCCCCGAAGCACTTGATGAGTCAGAATGTAGTATATGGGGTTTTGATCTGCGAGTACAGTTGTAGTACGAAGTAGAATGTAATGACGAAAATTTTGCACAACAATGACTATATCCAGAGATAACTTCTCCACACGCAAGTAATGGGTTTCAGAGTTAATGAGATTCTTAATTAGGTAATATATCACGTGTTCCTGGCCGTTGGGATTTTCCTACACTAGAACCATTCCAATGGTGGTAGTGGAGGCATTAACGTATAGCATAAAGTTTTTTGAATAATCTGGGGGGTACAACACCGGTGAATGGGCTAGAGCGTATTTCAGATTATTGAAAAGCTCGTTGGTCCTAGTCATCCTAGAAGAAAGGAGTGTCCTTCTTCATGAGACACATATAACCATGCATTTTTTCAGCAAAGTTTCATACAAAATGACGAAGAAAGTTTTCCTTCCCTTGCAAACTTTGGAGCTCAGTGATGTTTGTCAAGGTGGGTAAGGCCAAGATAGCAGTAATTTTCAAAGGATCAATCTGGATGCCATCTTTGGAAACCAAGAATCCAAGAAGACGTCCAGTCTCAACACAAAAGACACATTTGTGTGGATTCAACTGAATATTCTAATGATGACACCTAAGGAAAATGTCTCTAAAGTTCCCAAGATGGTCCTCCCGTTGTCGTGAATGAGCTAGGAGTTCGTCAAGGTAAGGATCCACGATGTTCTTGATATCGTGAAAGGAATATGACATGGCTCGCTGGAATGTAGCTTCGATGATTTTTAGTCCAAAAGGTAACTTTCAGTATGCGAAGGTTCCCCATGGAAAAATGAATGTCATTTTATGCTGATCGGCGGGGAGAATCTCTATATCATTGTATCCAGAAAATCCATCCATGAAAGAAAAGATGACGCTCCCAACACAGTTATCGATGATCTGATCGATGTGTGGAATAGGGAAATTGTCCTTAGGACAAGCCTTATTTAAGTCTCAAAAATTGATACAGAATCTAATAGTGCCCTGCGTTTTGGCCACAGGGACAATATTAGATACCCATTCCGTCAGGGGTATGGGATAAATAAACCCCGCCTTCAGAAGTTTTTCCACTTCAGCTTTAATAGATGCAACCTTCCTAGGATGGACTTGACATAATTTTTTTCGGATAGGATTTTCCATGGGATAGGTTCTAATATCGTGTACAAAAATTGACGGATTGATCCTAGGAATCTCCTCATACGTCCAGGAAAAAATATCACAGAATTCTTTGAAAAGGGCTCTATAACTTTCAGTTTCATCTGTCGAGCAATTATGGCCTACATGGATGTGCTCAACTGTTCTAGGCTTGACTAATATGTCAATCGGGGTTGTCTTAGTGATGTTGAAAATATTTCCTTCATAATCCGTGTCTTGCAACAATAGTGGCATTTGCGGATCACTAACAATATCAGTACTAATAAGAGATACAAGGTTAAAATCTACCGAACTGGAATTAGGAAGAAAATAAGATCGGTGATGGTGATCTTCCCATATGGGTTTGTTCGTACTCGTGATCTCCATGATGGAATCATCTAAAGGAGAAGTCTGGGAGAGAAAGTCTAGAGTAGGGAGGGATGGTTCTAGACAGTAGGGTAGGTGGTAAGGATCCATAGCCACTAGATGAATATCATCAGAATGGACATCGAAAGCAGATTGCACAGCATCATAAAGTGCTTCACAAGGGAAAAGAGAGGATGATTCAACAACTTATTTGCCTTTAGGACTATAACGAGTCATGGAAATCATGTTCATGGTCACCACTTTTGTACTAGGAGGGGCTGAGGGAGACACTCCCATAAGGGTTAAGTCCTTCAACATACCTACCCAATCGATCGATAAGGAGGAGGGGACTGACCTAGCATAGGGATGTTATTTGCGGTGAATAAAAGTCAAGTTGATTGATAGTTACAATATTTCCCAAATGAGGAAATTGGAGAGTTCAAAATACTGTCGAAGCAACGACAATCATAGCATAGAACCAGTTTCTCCCCAATAGAAGATTGTAATCCAACGGGGCATCAACTACTTCCACCTAAATGGAAACAGTATTTCCCCCAAGCTCGAATGAAAGGGATGGTAACAGATCATGAGGCTAGAAACCTCGTCCATCAAAAGCTTTTAAGGTCATAGGTGACTTTGTAAATTCAGGAGAACCAATGGTCCTCCAACAGGATACTGACAAAATTGAGGTTGAAGCTCCCTCATCTAGAATGGTCCTATGGACCTTTCTCCCAACTACTCTAGTTGCAATTTGAAATGCAATTTGGTGGGGTAATATGGATTTATAGTTCTCCACATTCAAATGGACCAGGTTGGTGTTATCTGGTTCTAATGGCCCCAAAGCTATTAACAGGTTTTTACGCTATGTTGGACAGCTTTGGAGTACCTCAAGGGTAGACATCGCATAAGGTGCCTGAGCCAAATATTCAAAAACATTGTAGAATTGTACAACTCGGGAATTGGGATTAAAAATATCCTTCTTGAGGGTAGTCTTAGGTGGTTGTAAAATCAAATCGAGATTAGGTTTCTTGATGACAAGAGGGCCATTAGACGAAGATGGAGGGGAACTAGTGGAAGGAACTTTCTCGAAAGAAGGATTCTCATCCTTCTTCTCTATTGGCTTGTCATATGAATGACTACGAGTATTTAAATTAATGGTGTCAGAGGACATCATTCTGATTTCTTCCGTAGAACTAGAGGTCCCTTGATTAGACATGTGATCTATCAATTGCTGTTGAGATGGGAAGGGATCGGTAAGCACCACTAGTGTAGGGTTACTCTTAAAAAATTTACTAATATCTTCACGACTAGGGAACTCCTTCGTTAAATGATCATGACCACACAACAAATAGGAGTACTTGGCTTTTCTCTTTCCTTTATTATCATTCTCTGTGGCTGTAGCCTTGGGATTCTCCTGTTGGTTTCCAGGTTTTTTTATTTTTGCCTTTACCTTTCTTCTTATTGTCGGGTGTTTTTGTACTTTGGATAGCATTCACCTTGGTTGAAACCGTAGGAGTAGAAGGAGTAGTAGCAGAAGCATTATGTTTCTTGGTAGGCTTAGCTGTTGACGAGGGCTGGATTGAACCAACAATCCCATCAACAAGAGTTTCTACAGATGGCTTGGTAGAGTCTATGCTGGGATGAGGAGCTTGAGGGATTAGCTCATAAAGAGTTCCAAATTGGGAATATACCAAGTCTAGATACTGAGAGTGACTGATAGCCTATTCTTTGGTAACATCACCACCCATAGCCACATCTCAGGAAATGGGAGGCAACAAGGATTTCATGAACCAATTAGCTAATATTTGGTATGGGATGGGAGCTTTAATGAGTCGTCTCTGCCTTCTCCACTCATGAATATGGTCTGATATATGTGTGGAAGTGTTTTGACAGAGAAAATTCAAAAGGTCTGTACTCATTTCATAATGAATAGGTAGCTGAAAGTGTGTGAGAAAAATGGTTTCCAATGCACTAAATTCCACAAACGAATCTTGTGGAAGTTCAATGTACCATTTCATGGCCGTACCGATCAAAGTGCGCTAAAAGAGTCTCAAACGAATAGATTCATCTATTAAGGATTTGGAAGAACACCACATATGGAATATCATGACATGATTTTTGGGATCATATCCCTGCTTCCCATCAAACTTCAGAATTTCTGATGGTAACTTGACTGGAATAGCAGGCCACGAAGGGTTATGCTAAATGGGATCATTAATCAACTTAGACAGATCGGGAAAGTCCAAAGTTTTCAAAAATGGAAGTTGTCGATTAGGTTCGACGTACTGGTAGTATTGATAAGGCATGTGCGTACCAGTAGGACCATAAGTTGATTGATATACTGGCTATTGGGCTGGTCGATAGGCAGATGATCCTCTCGAATATCCTCCCAAAGGGGGTGGACCTCTAGGAGGAGGGCCACCTGGAGGTGGTGGGCCTTTGGGTGGCAGTGGACCTCCAGGTGGTGGTCCTCTTGATGGTGGTCCTCTAGGTTGTGGTCCTCCGTAAGTGGACCTCTGCGAGGTGGGCCTCCGTCAGAAGGGACTCCACCAGGTGGGCCTTCTTTAGGTGGTCCTCCAAAGGATGGGCCACCATAAGGTGTCCCCCCATAACCTCGAGCAATATGAATAAGTATTCTTCCCATGGTTGGCATGTAAGATCAATTTGGTTTCCCCCATGGCATAAACATGTTTCTAGGGTAAGGGATTCCAGGATACACGAACCGAGAGATTATCACAACACAAACCGAGAGATCGTCAATAGGAGCTAGAGTCTCTGCAAGTGAATGATATTCAGAAGGCCAAGGATCCAAAAGACGGGGTAAAAGTGCTGACATAAGTTCTTTGTGAGGTATGGGTGAGAGAATAATTCTTTCCACTCTCTCTTGAAAATTGCGGGCGCGGTTGAGAGATGCTTGGATCCTTCTATGCTCATCCTCACCTAGTGAAGGATTATCAAAAGAAGGCCTAGTAACCCCAAATTTGCAAAGGGCTTGACCCATAGAAGTTCTTCAAAAAGGAGCATTAGGGCCATATTTTGTTTCAACAGGACTATCAGTACGACCTTCCCTCGAGGATTGAAAGGAAGTGTCATCCATAGCAGGCTATTGGACCAAGGGATTAACGTAAGTAGCGAATTGTTCTTCCTTCCACAACTAAGCTTCCTTCCACATGAGAGTCAGTTGTAGCTCCTTGATCTATGGATTCCATTGGGATCTCCCCTATAACAGGAGGAAAGTCAAGTGGTAAGCCCTGGTTTCTTCTGGATCATCTCAACTGAAACTTAGCCAGATTGTATGGTCACTAAAACCTAACCTAGGGTTTCAAAACTAGAAAAAATAACACAAAATTTCTCCTAAACAAACTACGGGCCACAAGAAAAATTAATTGACAACAGGGGATGATACAAGCCAGTTCCTCACTAGGATTGTCAATTTTTTGCAACTCGCTATGTACCGCAGGGTCCAACAGTAAAACAAAGTGAAGAGGATAAACCGCCCCTCACCTGAATACCCGACTACATGGACAGCACGTGCGTAGTAATATCCCTGAGTTTTTTTCTTGATGTATTGTTCCAACAAGACGAGCAAAAGGGATTTTATCAGATTATTTCAAGAATCCTAGAAGGGCCTCTCAATATACGCAAGGTACATGGGAATTCAAATCAATAGTAATGTTGTATAATGCACAACTGTTCACAAGGGGCCTTCCAATATACATTCAAGTACGTGAAGTACCTTTCGATATACCTCAAGGGTATGTGAAAGGTTGTTCTATATACCGACGGTACGTGGAAGAACCACACAGGTCCCAGGTCATAGTGCAGGAAATAAATGACAGCTCCTACATTTTACAACGCCAGAACACGTCTCAACCTATCACTCAAGTTACTAATATTTTTAACATATAGCTACAATTAATTTTAAGTGTAATGGTTAGGTGAATGCATGGAGTTATGACAGAAAAGTAAAACCATGCAATTATGATATGCAATTTTTTTCACTTTACCATTCAAAGCATGCCTACTTACGAGAAGGAGAGAGTGTTTTCTTTTTCAATTTCATCTCAAAACCAAAAATTTCCCAAACAGTCTAACTAAACAAATTTTTCTGAGAATACAAACAAGCAAGACACTTCTAATCTGATTTTTGAAAGCAAGCAAATGGGGTGATATCTCTTTTCCTAAAAATAAATACAAAAATACTCAAAGGCACACCAAGTACGTTTTTCAATTTTCTTCAAAAAGGAAAATATCTAACTTAAAACTATGATATTTTTTTATTTTGATGAGACAAGAGTGTAAAAAGAAAGAAGAATATAGAGATCTGAAAGCTTATGAGGCTATTTAGGAACCCAATACTTCGTTCTTTAAGAAAATTATAATCAAATCTTAGCAAAAAAATTTCTTTTAAAAGAAAAAAGAAGTCTTTCATAAACTTAACGAAGAATGAAAGAAAAAAAAAGAAAAAAGAAAGTCTTCCTTTTCAGTTTTATCAAGCAGCAAAAAGAGATATAACTGAACTAAGCTTCCAAGCACTCCTTTCAAAAATGAAACCAAGCATATAAGCAATCAAACTGATGAGTGTCACCTAGCTTTTTGAATTCAACAAAGCAAGCATTTACCACATCTAGATGTTGAATCTAACTACTCAGATCTCTGAAAAGAAGCCCAAACACAGATAACTGAAAGCAAAAATAAAACCAAATTTTGAAATGACAAGCCTGTAGAAGGCCTACCTGGAACCACTTGAGGATGGTGGGTGACAGAGTGGTTCTGGCTCGACACCGCTTCCTGATTACTGAGAACAGGAGGTGGCACCACTTCTTGGTAACTGCGCATAAGCGGTGGCACTGCTTATTTCCCACTATGCATGTGTGGTGTCCTATAGAAGTCAAAAAACAAAACAATGGCGAAAAACGAAAAGTCATCTACTGTAATACTGGAATTACAATCATGAATTGATAGGAATATGAAGTACAAAAGATAAGAATGCCTTATATATGATAATACCAAACCAATATATCACTAGAAAAGCTAGTAGATCTGATCAATGAAAGATTGGAGCTTGGATTTTGGACAAGAGTTTGAAGGCCAAGGTAGATCACATGTGCTAAAAGCTCTTCCCCAGTGGAGTCACCAGATTTGTTGCTAGGAAAAATGCACCTCTTGCAGACAAGAGTTGTTCCTCTAGTATGAATGGTTCATATCTAGAACAAATGAGTTACAACAGAGTTGGAAGACTTCCCCTAGAAGTTGTGGACATCTAGAATTAGTCTCTTTGATGGAGTAGTGTAGTTGTTTCCTATGGTGATGGCTCTTCATGGATGTACTTGCATAATCACATGAAATAAGAAAACAAGATCAAAAGCACCATAATATAATCCACAAATCTATGTCAGTGACTAAAGAATCCAACAGTAAAATACATGATTATAACACAACATAGTTTATGGGAAATGAACCAGCTTTGCATTAATAATGAAGAAGAAAGCTTACAACCTTTGCCTTAGTGTTGTGATGCTCCTTCACATGCCAATGCCGTGTCCCCAAAAGCTCCAACTTGCTCCTCCTATGCTCACCCTACTGATTTAGGCCAGAATATCAATGCAACAGCATAATTTTTTTCTCTCTCAACCATGGGGTATGAGCCTGGTTTTATAGGCCTTGGGAGGATAGGGATGGTTGAGTAAATGGTGGGTGAGGTGGAAGGGAGATCCCAAAAGGATGGATCTCGAGTCCAAGTGGTCCTTAGGAGTAGGGATGAGGTTTCCACGAATTCTTCCTTGGAGAAGCTTTGTGGAAAATTCTCTTTTTCACTTTTTACCTCGGCGCCGCTTCTCCTCCATTATGACAGAGTGATGACAGGGTAGAACTGCACATTGAACAAGGGGAAAAAGCAGTGGCACCGCTTACTGTCAAGAGACAGTGAGCGTTACTGAAGAAGGTAACTCTCCTTGTAATAAGGACAAGAGCGGTGCCGGATTTTTCAATGCAAGAATGAAGTCAGGGCTAGTATTTTTACTTCACAACTTGGGATTCAGGACAATAACTGACTCTTTGGGACCTCATCACATGATGATGATGAGATTTATGTGTAACAACATGCCAATCCCATGGAAAAATCCATCGTGGAGAACTGGTTCCCTCACTCTCCTCACACCCTCATTACTCCAAAACCTCATTTTCTCCACCCCTCCACTCCACCCACCTAGAAAACCCCACCCCAAGGATTCATCAAACTCAACTTTGATGGGGATTCCAAAGGAAATCCTGAAAAAGCAAGGTATGGAGCAGTTTTCAGATCTGCAACTGGTCATATTCTTCGAATTTTCTATGGAAAATTAGGGATTGAGAACAATAATGCAGTCGAGCTGACGGTTCTACTACACAGTATATGCATCACCTTCACTCATGCTCTTTTCCCACTCATAGCAGAGGGCAATTTAAAGATCATAGTGAACATGGCTATCAAGCTTCAAAATGGTTCCAACAGTGCCAATGTTTCTTCCTGCTAGAGATTGGATCACGACCTCCAACAATTAGTAATCCTCCTCTCTCAACCTATAGCCATCACCTTCCAGCATGCTCGAAGAGAAGCTAATCCTCTCGCAGAAATGTTTTTCCAATTCGAGAGTTATTTCAACCTCCTTTCTTCAATAGATCACTCTTAAAGAGATCTCAAACTCCAACTTCAGGCGTGAATGCACTCAAATTGTTGCAAAATATTTAACCCCAGATGCGAGTGACACCACGATACCCATTACTCAGGGCTCAACTAACGAGGCACATAACTGTGCCCCGTTGTCACGTCCTTGATGCCATGCTTTTGTCCTCAATGCACTGGTCACCTCCCTCACTGATGGTTGTGCTCCTTAACTCCTCCAACACACATAATCCCTGTAGATGTAGGGTGGTACGACTACGTTAGCTCACCGATGTCCTATACGAATGGGAATTTGGATTTGTGCTGCCACATTAAGTTTACCGACAACCTGCCATTATTCTTCATGTTCATGCTTGTTTCTCTCTGTCATTCCGATCTCTGTCCCTCTGCAGCTTCTCTAGTGTTGTTTCCTGCAATCACCCTTCCTCCTGTTTCTCTTCCCACAATCAATACCATGTCGCACAGGAAAAGGGGAATGCCTAGACGAGGACGTCCTGGGAAGGGTGCCTCCAGCTAATGAGCCATCCCCTTCAATGCTCAAGCCATCTTGGAAGGATACGACATGGAAATACTTTCCCCTCTTCATCTTTTATTTGACGATTGGGAAGACAAGCTAACTGGCTCTCTTTCAGATGCCAATTGAACTACTAAGCATAGAAGGAGTTAATGGGTGGTGAATAATTTGTTGGTTCACCTCCTCCTTCGATCCACCAGCCTACAGCTTTCACCCCCTCTCCCCGACGCTATTCCGGTTGCCTATGTCTTCCCAACTCCTTCTGTTCCTCCCACTCCCTCCATCACCCTGGCTCCCTCAGTCTTCCCAGCTTCCATCCCTCATGCCGACCATCCTACTACACCCATGGACATTGAAATCCCACCACCTCCACCACGTTGAATATTGTCCAGCTCCACAGCTGGAAAAAACAATACCATCGTGGCAGCCTTCAAGAAGTCTGAACCTCTTCTGATTAAGCGACCCCCCTTCAACAATGAGGATGCTTCGAGCAGCAATGATGAATCCCATGGCGAAGATGATTTAGGAAGCAGGGATGTCGACCAGAGCAAAAAGGACGACCCTCCAGGAAAGCAACTGAGCTCTGGTTTTGGGATTCCCATCATTGAGGAGCCCTATACAAAATTATAGGACAGGTTTTTATGTTTTAGGTACTCTTCTTTATGCCAAATATTTTGGGAATTTGGTTATCGAAGTTTACGATTACTATGCTCTTCCTGAATTTTTTTTGTAAACATTATAAGCTACATCTTGCTAGGATCTGTTTTCCCTCTTAGAGGGAGGATCTCTCTAACTGTTATGGTCCAATTTCCCTACTTGGGCATACTGGTTTTTTTCTTTTTGTTTCTTCCTATCTACAGGACAGAGTCACAGTTTTGTACTATCTCATGTATCACTATTTTACTTCAATAGATTAGATTCTGAATTCACAAAAAAAAATACTTGATGGTCGTGATAAATAATGTTCTTTAACTATTTGCTTGTACTAATTTTAGGAAGCTCCAAATAATATACAATAGTAAGAAATCGGTGCAATCATGCTAGATTTGCACGTTTCTAGATGCATATAAATTAATCCATCTTCATGGCTCTTATAATGTTTCTGCTTGAGAGTTTGAAGGAAATAGATTTGCGAGATTTAATTGAACCAATTTTCTTTTATATCAAGGGTGCTTATAAACATGTTTGGTTCTTACATTGGTTATAAAAGTATAATTTAAATGGGTCTAATGGTTAAGAATTTGTGCATGCTCCTAACAAATGAGGGTATGGTATATATAAAGAGATTTCATGTATAGCTAAGAGGTGACCTTAAAATTAAAGTATTATCATTATTATTAATTATTTAATTTCTATGAAGATTAAATTTAAAATTTAAAATATATGTTTATTATGATGGTTGTTATTAATATTATTATATTTTTAAATTTTAGTTTATTTATTAATATTGTAAAAATTTAAAATATAATTATTTTAAAATTTTCATTAAAATAAATCTATACTCTTTAACTTGAAATTAAAAAGATCTGAATATGTTTAACAATATATTTACGTCGTTAGGCGTTTTTCTATATGAAGTTTGGTTTGTAACAACTGTTCACCTTTGTCGTCCTTGCAGCCAATCATCTTTCACCAAGTGTCATTTTTCTTTCCCAATCAAAGTCTGCCACGAATGAATAAGTTTTATGTGGCTGCGGTTGTGTGTTCAGAAGGTTTCCGTGTTCAAGAGGTTCCGTATTCGATGAGTGGGATGCAACAGTGCTGGTCATATTTATATTCTTTCCTAAGCTACAACTAATGCCCAATGCTTGATAAGCTGTGTTAGTTGTTTAATACTACCCCCAAACCTCACACAATGAGAGGATCTTCTACCTCACTCAGCTTAATGCCGAAACTTTGAACACACACCCGTGAAAGTTACACAGGAAATCCAACACTTCTTTTCGGTGTAATCTAAATACTTTTGATGTAGTAAGGTTTCCACGAATAAGATGATAAATTGCAAGATCAACCGGCGGCCATGGAGTAATCCCAATGAAAATTTTGTTCGGGATCTCTGCAATAAGGGAAACACCACAAAACTGAGGGAATGAGATGACCTTCAACAAATTGAGAAGCATGGTTTCCTCTATAAAACATATAAAGGTGGTCCTATGGTTTCATAGAATTTACATATCAAGATACCCTCATTCAAGTTCAATGGAGAGAATGAATCGCGTGATATTCCTCTAAAACCCATGCGCAGAACATGTTCCTTGTATTTTTGTATTAATGGTTCAAATCTGAATTTTATATTGTTCATAGCAGTTATTTGAATTCCATTCAAAGAACATTTAATTTATTAAAAAAATGGTCTATACAAGGTACATAAAATATAAACCCTATAGAAAAACAAAAAAATCAATAGAAAACATGTCGGTAACTTATCATGAAGAAAGTTACTCGATGATGACAATGAAGTTCACCTCACAAATCAGAATTTTCAAATTTGTCAATTATATTCTTAGTTGAAATTTTGGACACACTAGACGAGAGCGATTTGAACATGATTGAAGTCTCTTGGCATTCCTGAGTAAATCCAATGGTTCGTACAGTTTGACAAAATGTCTTTACGCAGACCTTGTTCAAATAGTCACTCTACAAAGATATAAGATATCATCTACGCCTGTACATCATGCAAAGAACATACAGAACTTTCTAGTGCATCCCATCAAAATTACAAACTCTGTTTTACAACAGTTTTTTACCTAATGAATTAAAGGACAGAGAAAAACACTTTCCTCACAACTCCTTTGGAACAATGAAGCTTCACACCAAAAATTTCAATGAGTCGAGCATTAACCAATTGTTAGCAGATCATTCCTACTGAAGTTCAAGTTATTCCGCATTGTCCTTCTACCAATGCATCCATTTCCTTTCCGCATCATAGCAACAAATTCATTATAATCTATACCTGGCCTTCAAAACTGGTAAAATTATAAAATTGCACTGAAGTAAGGCATTTTCCTATACGTCATAAAAAATTGGCCATTGCTTCTGTACTTGGATTCCTTAGTTCATCTACAAATTAAAAAATCGCATCACTCTTAGAATGAAAATTACTATGATTTTCCAATTGCAAATCAATGTCGCAATTAGTTCTCAAAGATCATACTTACTTTGTTCTGCTCAAGTTTCAACTATAAAGGTATAAGGGTTTTGATGTAACCACATATTCCCCCAATAAACATTGAAAAGCAATGGAACAAGGATACACACAAGACAAAAAAATCAACAAATGCTTTTTGCTATATTTCTAATGGGTACTTTATAGCAGGTCAAATCTTCACCATCATGCAAAGCTGCAGCATTATTCTAACAAGTATAGCTGGTTAAGAAATTATGGTTTTTAAGCACTGAAACATGTCCAAGGGGAAACATCATATTTCTCAAATGCCACTACTACAGGAAACTTCTCTTAGGAACCTTAGTTGAAATACTTGGAGGACATGACAACACCAACCAATCCAAGCTCTTACCAATATAATTAGGAACTCACATGCCTGCCCCCATCGACACCATTTGACAGTGGGACTAGAGAAATGTTTTGATGCATATTCAAGTAAATACAATTGTCTTTGTAGAAGAGTAAATTACACTTTTGTTTCAATTGATGTTGACCTAAGACTAGAATAGATCTATATTAATTGAATCCATTAAATACCAAGAGATATCAAAAACCTTGAGGTGCAAACTTGAATATCTTTGCACCCTTTGATACTATTTAACAATATTGAAGTTTACATATCCCCCTTGTCTCATCCCCTTGACACATAATAGATCCAATACTACAATGGATCTCTACTATTTTCTACTTGTTTAAATATATTAACTTTCAAGTAAGAGAGAGTCTGTTCTTTTTAAATTAATATAATTAAAAAAAATAGCCTAATTTTCATTTTATTTTATTAGCATTACACACATGTACACACCCAGCAATCTCACCAGCCCAAGCTGTAGAGAATATTGCTTCTATTGGTGGAATTATGGTGATTTAACATGTGCATAATGCTAATTACCTTAGTGGTTGTCGATTCACTCTCTATTAATCTCCCTATTGTAATATGAAGCATGCTACTAGCTTTGATCCTACTAAGGGTGCTCTTGTAATGATTCGATTTTGTCACCCAATTTCATAAAAATATCACAAATCAAATTTCTTAGATGTTTGAAGGGGCCAAATGATGTCAACTGTAAGCCTATTCAGAATACATGCAACTTCCAAAATGAGTTATGGCGTAATCATGTTCCTTAAAGTAAAGACAATTCCAAATTCCTCGAGGTTTTGAATTCTTAGTATACACAAGGAAGTTGTACCAGGTCATCTCCCACGTAATTAATAATCAGGAAAAAATCATATTTCCTTGTGGGTCAATGACAACCACCATTCATGTCATTTCTATCTCTCCCTTGTATAGAAGACCAGTCAACTCTTCTTACTCAGGTTAGCTAGGGCTTGTCATTGCTAATCGTATTGCTTCTTACTTTTTCGGTCTCTCTCCACAATCCATGAGAAAAAGGAGGCAAGGCTAACTCTCCATTGAAGGGCGCATCTTTCTGTCAAAGCAGAATTTGATTTCGGGCATTTTCAGCTTTTGCTGCGAGAAATTAGGGCTTTTTTACAGAAGAGGAATTTTTGAGTCATCCCAGCATAGGATTTCTCTCCTTGTCAAAATCCAAATTTACATACGAAGGTCGAGATATTTTGGTTGGGTAAAACTCTGGGAAAGTCAAACCCTAGTTTGACCCCGGGACTGGAAAACCCTAAAATAATAAAATGGGTAGTTTTGGTACATTCGCTATATCTTGAGATTGAAGAAGTATCAGTGGCCAAATATAAACTCCTGATGTACCATTTGTAAAAATTTCAGCATCAGATTCACTATATTCTGGGAGATATGTTTCCTCCAAATCAAGGTTCCAGCCTCTTCCAGGATTCATCTCTAAACAGGACACCTAGGGAGAATTGCAATATCTAGGGATAGAAAGATCCAAATGAAAATTTACAAGATGTTCCAGATAGGACACGAACTGTACTTTCAGTTTTAAAAGTTTCATAACTTGTAGGTGAAACAGTGACACGTGGAAGTTCGTACAACTTCGCTATGCTAAACAATCCTGAAACAAGCCACCTTGGGGAAAAGCTCATAAGTCCCAATTGTTGAAACCAATTATGGTAAAGCCTATGGTGTTGGAAATAGGACATAAGAGGTTACCTTAGCACAAAATTTTAGACATAGAGGAGTAGTAATTTTATAGATACCACAGAAACAATATCATGCATTTTTGCAGAAGAAAGTGGTAAACTAGGGCTTCCTGTTCTGGGAGATTCCCTCCACTATTTTCAGAAAAGGAGTACATTGGAGAGCTCTCCTTGAAGAGGTATATCTTTCTATCCAGTCATATTTGAAATATTCCAAGTTTTGAAAATTAGGGTTTTTCTAACAAACCCTAGATCAGCCAGCTCCGGAACCAAGGCGGACTTCTCAAATCGGTAAGATCTAATATTTTGCTATTTACAGTTGAGGTTCTCATTTCAAAATGACTAATTACACCAGCTTTATGACAAGATTGGTGAGGATGACAACTTCCAAGCATGGAAGTATAGTATCTCACTAGTTCTTGAAGAAAATGAATTGGACACCTACATAAGTAGAGATGCTTCAGTTCTAGAGGGAGATGAGGATAAAAGCCTTACACAAGAAGAACTTGGTCAAGGCCAAGAAGATCATTGCTAACTCAATCAAGGATCACCTTATACCATAAGTGTCTTCCCTAAAGACACCTAAAGAGTTGTTGTATTCCTTGACCAAGCTATTTGAAGGGAAGAACATAAATCAGAAGATGACTTTAAGAAACTAGTTGAAGAATGTGAAGATATAGAATGCAGAGACCATATAGTCATACTTTACAAGGGTATCTCAAATCAAAGAACAACTTGAAGGAGTATATGAGGAAGTAGAGAATGCAGATGTTGTGATAACCACCTTGAATGGCCTCCCAGGATCATGGGATTCATTCACTCGAGGAATGTGTGCCAGAAGGAAGTGATTACTTTCAACAGACTCTGCAAAGAAGAAGAAGCTCGACTCCTAATAAGAGAAAAGAAGGTGGGAGCAACTGAAGATCAAGCTCTCATGATTCAAAGAAGATCCCTCAAGAAATGAGGAATATGAAGAACTCAATTCTTGAAGAACCTCTTATCCATCTTGAGCATTTGGATAAGAAATGATGCTATTATGAATAAAGAAGACGATGAAGTAGAAAGAAGGAGTCTACCCATGAAACAAATAAAGATAAGTATTCTATTGTCATTTCATGATATTGTTTTGTTATGCATTTGTTTATATTCAGTTGATGTATTATGCATGATAGAATGTTTGCATTAATGACAGTATACTACTAANTGGATGTTGTATTGGCTAAAATAGTTGCACGATTATATCTTTATGCATCAAAATTTTCCATTGTGAATATGTCTTATGAAATTTTTCTAACCATACAAATGCATTTGACTTGTAGGAAAGATCGCATACAATCACCTACAAGAAAAGAAGGATGAGACTTGTTCCGAAGAAAAAGTGACGACAGTTCAAGAAAGAATCCAATATGAAGAATAATATGACGATACTTTCAAAGAAAGAAAGAGACCTCAGAGACACTCTAGTTATGTGACATTGTTGAGCGAAATCATTGATGCAGAGCCTTCTAGCTATGAAGAAGTAGCCAAGAAGAAAGGGAAGGAGAATACCAGTTCAAGAAGAATGATGTCTAGGATACAGTATCAAGGCCTGAAGAGAAGTATGTGGGATACAAGGCAATATTCGTAGCATGAGGCTTCTCACAGAAATAAGGCATAGACTACGAAGAGACATTTGCAGCAAATGGAAGTTAAGAAACATGACAGGCAGAATCATGTGTGCAAAATTAAAGAAGACCTTGTATGAGCTCAGAAGGCACCCATGGGATAACACATACATGAGGATCTTGAAGATCACCTAGCATGATGAAGATCTTATCCTTTTCTACAAGGTTAAATATGAAATCCTATAGAGGATGACAAGCTCACAGATGGGTGCGAGAAGAACTTTTGAAAAGGTTCAAGATAGAGTATCTTGGTATCCAGTGAACCTAGATGGATACATATAATATTAGTAGCAGAGGAAGCTACTTGTCACTCCAGTGCAAAATGTTTCAATGTATAGAGTACGAAAGACATAGGAAGAATGGTGCTCCACTTCAGAGGGAGTGACTACACTAGATCCTGAGGTTCGACATGGTATGATAGGATGGATAGCTTACTGATGGCTCTAGGATTTACTAAGAGTAAATAATATTCCAACCTTTGCTTCAAGGTTGAAGGCAAAAGACCAGTGATGCTCCTATTATATGTCTATGACTTGTTCCTGATAGAAAAAAGGAACTCATTAAAGTTGCAAGAATGAGACTTGCTACCGAGTTTGAGATGAAGGACTTGGATATGATGCACTACTTTCTAGTCATGGACGTGTGGAAGAATGCAGATGGAATCTCCCTAGGACAAGGGAAGTATGTAGTAGAGATATTGAAGAGGTTCAGGATGATGGACTGCAAGACCATGACCACACCTATGGCATCGAACCTGAAGCTATTAAGTGATGCTTCATCAGATACGGTTGATGCTACAATGTATCGTCAGATGATTGGGTCCTTGATGTACCTGATGAACATGAGACCAGATATTTTCTTTGCTGTGAACACATTGATCCAGTTTCTAATGGATCGGAGACATGATCACCTGATGGTTGCAAAAGCATGAAGTGAGGTACCTGAAGGGTATAGTTGATTATGGGCTCAAGTATGAAGTGAATCAGAAGATTAAACTAGAGGGTTATGTGGAATCAGATTGGGCAGGAAAAGCCATTGATAGGAAGAGCACTTCGAGGTGCTACTTCAATATGAGATCAGGTGTGTTCTCTTGGTTTAGAAGGATGGAGTCTTGCATGGTGCTGAGAATAGCCGAGATAGGAGCAGTGAAGTTCCAGTATGTGATCTAGATCAAGATCTCTTGAAAGAGGGAGTTCTAGCATAGTTGGTGAAGAGAGGTTGTCTGAGCATAAAATCCTGATGAAGCTCGTAGGTGGCTCAGACGTAAATGGTCCTGTAGGTTGTCCTCGGAGGTAATCAGTCCTGGCGAAGCTCGCAGGTTATCCTTGGATGTAATTAGCCCTGATGTGATTCTATGCTAGAAATGGCCAGAGTGAAGTTTGAGTACTTCAGGGAGAAGCTTGGTGTTCTTTAGATCGAGGTTCCCTCCAAGGGGAGGTGATGAGTCCAAGAGCCTTTCTGACATGGTAAGATTGGTTCCTTATATGGTCAGATATAAGTGAAGGAGACTTTCTAACATGGTGGTAGACGAGTCCTCCCATGGTTAGATGTAAGTGCAGAGCCATTTTGACATGGTGGCAGGCTGGGCCTCCCATGGTCAAATGTAAGTGCAGATCCATTCTTACATGGTGGCAGGTTGGGCCTCCCATGGTCAGATGTAAGTGCAAAGCCTTTTTTATTGGGTCAGATGTAAGTGCATATCCTTTTTGATAGGGTCAGATATAAGTGTTGAGCCTTTCCCACATGGTGATAGGTTGAGCCTCCCATGATCGAATATAATTGTTGAGCCTTTCCGACATGGTGGCAGGATGGGCCTCCCATGGTCGAATATAAGTGCTGAGCCTTTCTGACATGGTGGTAGGCTGGGCCTCCCATGGTCAGATGTGAGTGCTAGGCCTTTCTGACTAGGTCAGATGTGTGTGTTGGGCATGCCTTTCTGACATGGTGGTGGATGTGTTCCTGTCATGGTGAGATGTAAGTGTTGGGCAGGCCTTTCTAACTAGGGTCAGATATAAGCATTGAAGAGTACCTACCTGGAGGCTAGGCATACAACCAGCATGAAAAAGGGATGGCTCTGTAGAATTTCCTATGACAAGTAGAATTGAGAGATAACACCAGCTGATCAAGATAGAAAAAGCAGTGATGATGATAATCCAGTGATGATCAAGCTTTGATGATGATCCTGTGATGATCCAGTTTCGATGATGATCTAGTGATGATCCAGTTTTGATGATGATCCAACAATGATCCAATTTCAATGATGATCAAGCGATGATCCAGCTTTGATGATAATCCAGACTTGATCCAGAGAAGAATACTTGTGCCGATGAATTGTGTCAAGAGAATACCTTCCTAGTTAAGAGGGAGTGTTGATGTATTTATAACTTTGAAATGCATTCACTTGTATATCTTATGTATTATACCCCGATGTTCCTATCGAGAAGTATCTGTAATTTAATTGAGTCATGTCATACCCCGATGTTCCTATCAGGAGAATAAATAATGTAAACAAGTCATACAAAGTCATAGAGGGTAACCCTAGGGTTGTGGGGCACTAGGGTTGTTATACTCTCCTAGAGAAGTTGGCCCTGGTGAGTCAATGTAAGTCGGGTCATTAGTACCCTGGTTGTGGTTACTCGAGCCTACAAAACTAAGTTAGGATTACTCGAGCCTACATAACAGAGTTAAATATTAAGTGAATGAAAGAATATAAATAGAGAGTGATCCTCTCTATTTATTCCACACACACTCACTCAACTAGGGCGCATGAGTGAGAGATAAAGTTCTGGCACAAGTGAGAGACATCAGTTGTCAGAGATCATCTTATTGTTTTTGGGTTTTACTTTTGCTATTGGTGCTCATTCTATCTTTGAGGAAGTTGCAGGGTTTTATCCTTTATGGTTTCCACGAGCAAAATATTTGTGTCTCTTGTCTCTTGTGATTATTGATGTGCATGTTATTCTCTCAGTTAAGATCTCAAGATCATATTGCTTAAATGATAAAAATCTAACAAAGTGAAGTTAAAATGAATATGGGATGCTAAGAAGAAGTTTCATTAATCATTTGTGCAAAAGTTTGGAAGTGACCCATCAATCTCTTCCTATAAATAGTTTAATGGAAAACATCTTACATTTATAACTGTAGTTGGTCCTCCCCCTGGGTTCTTTTTACTGTACTAAATTATTTGATGTTTTTAAGGAAGAACTGATATTTGTTTAGTTTGTAGCAAATGCAACAAGAAAGAGAAGCATGGTACTTACATTGTTTTGATATAATTCATGACTGATCTCATCGATATGAACATCAGTTAGATTATGCTCTAAACATGCTTGCTGGATTTAATCAACTATAATATAACCACTTCCATCCTTGTCAAAGTACGAAAATGTAGCAAATAAATGCTCTTCACACTCCATGTTGTTCAAATGAAAAGTTGCAGCAATGAATTCTCCATAATCAATTGTACCATTTTTGTCTACATTAGCTTCTGATGGAAATCCAATGATTTAGAAGCTCATATTTATAAATAGAGTAAAATATCATAGCCGTAATTGTTTGGTAATATGCAAAAGAGGTTCCAAATCATAGGCAATCATTACAAAAGCATCGCAAATTTGTAAGATAATATGCCGTAAACGCTTTCACATTTCATACGAAGCATCAGTCTCCCCTTTGATATACCGAATTGCTTGGAGGCTCGTGTAAAAATAAATCAGCAAGAGCAAAGGAACATATAAGAAATCACAAATAATCGGGGCAAGTGGAACCCGTGCCAAAGTAATAGCAGAGATTGTGCAGGACCATCTTTTGTGATTTTACAAATTCTTAGGGTACCTTTCACACGATACCATGTCATAAGTCAGGAAAAGGTAAAAGGAAAAATAAAAATCATGTAGTAAACCCAGCAGGGAATTTGGGAATAATGGTGGGAAAAGTGGAAATGAAGTTATGAACTGTTTGAACTCTGTCACATTTCTTTGATGGTTAACAAAACTACTGCTGCATTCCCATCTCTCTTTCAAGTATTCATTCACATATTACGGTGCATAGTATATCCTTGAAGGAGAGGCTTTGGTTGCTTCCACACAAAAGGAATGGGTGAAGGTTTAATTCTTCGAAGCTTCAGGATTTACTTCATAGTATAAAGTTTAAACTTATAAATTATTTTCAGCAAATAATCTTAATCTTTCTGGTAAACTTGTCCCTTCACAATTTTAATGGGCATACTAATGATAGTATCGATTACATTGGGAAGAATCATGAGCTACAATTGTTTTTAAATGCTTAATGGTTGAAAATGGTCTTATGTTCTAGCTACCTATTAAAGCAGTAAAATGAGAAAAATAACATTTATAACCTTGATAAAGTTGATTTTATGAATGTAGAACGGAAATGAAAATTGGAGAGGTAAAAGGATAAAGAGAACGTTTATAACCATGATAAACTAAATTGCATGAATATAGATGGAAATGGAAATTGGAGAGGCAAAAGGATAAAGAGAACATTTATAACTTTGATAAACTAAATTGCATAAATGTAGATGAAAATTGCATATATAGTTAAAATATTAATTTGCAAAGATGAACATGCATCCTTAGTGCTACCATAGATTAAAAATATTAAATAAACAATAGTGATAGAGTTGATTTGATACACATCATTTAAGACTTGATTTTTGAGATTGAAAAATACAATAAGAGAAAAGAACTTCATGCTCTTTTAAGTCTAACTCATAAACTCTAGCCAACATAAAATGTGTTATTAAGTAACAAGTCATTACCTTGTGTGATGACACTTTTGAGGGGAAAATGTCTACAAAGTTCAAGGATTTAAGAAACCTCAAACATATATTCTCTCTAAAGAATCATTACGAAGGAATTTCCTATGTTCATGATGTAGATCTCTTTTCATTGCATCATCTTTTAACAATCGAAATCATAGAAATAATTATGTAACAAGAAAGTATTGAAATTTGTTAACTTTAGGTGTCAAAATTGCATAGGCCATGATGACATGGTAATGAACCAGAATGATCCAACCACACTAATGAAATTATGGCTAAACTTAATGTTGGTAAATTTCTAAACTATTGCTTAGTAAAGTAAAAACTTCATAAGTTTATATATGGGTTTCATTTTCATGCTACGAGAGGATATGTATGCAAATAGGAATGGTAACTCACAAATTTGAATTTGGTTGAAATATATCAAGTCAACTTAATCTACAAAATGTAAGATCATTTTCCAACTAGGATTTTATTTTTCCCTTTTTTAATCCTTTTGCACTGGTGATTTAGGGTTCATTTTACTTTTCTTTAAAGACTACTCACATTTCTTCTAGCTTTTCATTTAGGAATTCTCCCAAAGTTCATAAAATCATGAAGTTTCTCGTGATTTTTTTTCCTTACATCTAGCTTCAAAGTTAGTGCTTTTGTAGATTCAACAATTCAAGAAATTATAATCAACACGCATACACCAATGTCAACAAGAGCCCCCCTCCACAATGTTGAAATTTGGACATTCACCATTTGCATGAAGAAACATTTTCATGAGAAAAATGCATTGAACAATTCAAGGGGCATACAAGGAGTATGAGAAAATGCAAGTTCATGGATCTAGAAATGTGCATAAGATATGGCAAATATAACCAACAAAAAGTGGGCGATCAACCATATTAGAATAATAGGATGCGATGTAGTCTTATCTTTATAAATTTATTTAATTTTCATCTTTTATTTTAGTGATAATATTATTTAATTAATAATAAACCATACTCAGTTATTTATTATTTATAAAAAAACATTATATCAACTTTCCATTTTTTACTTTTACTTCAATTTAATAATCTTATATTATATGATTTAGATTTTATTTAACATAATTCAATCCTTATCCATTAAATATTTGACTTAACTCCCATTCTCTTAATTAATTTTTATTATAATTGTTTTCCATTTTATTCAACACAAATCAATGAGTATCCATTAAATCTTTTACTTAACACTCATGCTCATAATTTATATTAGTTTAATTTATATTTTTTAAACTACGACTTTAATTTAATTATCTTATATTATAGTTGATCTTATTATACATAATTCAATCTTTATCAATTAAATATTTGACTTAATTTCAATGCCCTTATATTTTTTCATCAATTTTCTTTTAATTTCTTACCAAGTGTTCACTAAACAAATGCAAATATCACGAGTTAATAGTGAACTAAATCAATCTACATAATTTAGTTAGCATTAAAATGAGTATAAACATAAATGTCATAGATAAACTATCTTTGGTAATATATAAATATTAAAAAAAATTCATAAAATAACATTTTGATTAAATAGAATTTAAAATATATATTGTTTATATCATTAATAGTAAACAATGACCAAGGCCTTCAGTTTTTAGTACCTTTTAATTGAGATTCCATTAAGGAAGATCCAAAATATTAAAAGTTGAGATTATGTCCATCACCCTCTCTTTTCACTATATTGAATATTAGGTGATGTTTATGTAATATTAACAAAATATAGTGAGTTAACAACACTAAAAGTTGAGATTAATTTCCATCACCATATGTTTTTCCTATATTGGAAGGTTAAGTGATGCTTATTAATAAAAGATAGTGGATCCCTTTAAAATTTAACAAACAATGTAACTTCATGTAATTGACAAATTATTATTATTATGTTCCATGAATTATTAGTTGTGTCATGCTTGATTCCCATTTGTTCATTAGTTGTGTCATGCTTGATGCCCATTTGTTCATTTAACTCAACGTGAGGGTGTCCCTCAAACCATTAAAACTATGCCAAAGGAGCAAGAAAATTAGCTATAATGAATTATTTACTCAAAGTGAATGGCATGCGACCATAATGTTCTAAGATAGTTTACATTTCCAACTTGTAAATTTCCACATAAGACACGCTTTATATAAAATCATACCGAGAATAATTTCAATCCTAATAAACCTTTATATTTGTAAATTTTCCCATAAAAATTAGCATGCTTTAAATAATAGTCACACCAAGGAGAATCTCAATCCTAGTAAACCTTTATATGAATATGATCGAGTAAGAAAATGAACAACATTGAAGGCAACATTGGCTTTCTTTTTCCATCCAAGGAACGTCTCCATTGTAAATTTCATTTATGGGATGTATGCACGAAGGCATTGATAAATTTGGGTATTCTAGCTATTCATATATGCGCATAGGAAATACACTTTCCATGCCCATCGAGTGCAATAAGTGACCAAAAAATACACTTTCTCCAAACCTAATTGCTGGTAATTAGAAACGTATGTTCGGATATCGAGCATATGCTTTTGATTTTGAAACTTTGTCTGTCCCTGTGATTAGTGGCCATGAGAATACCTTATATTTTGATCATCTTTATTTCACATATTGTATAGAGGGTGGAAGAGGCAGAAATAGAAACACATAAGAATAATAAAATACAGAGAAACATCTCTTGATATTTAAGAAATTTACGCCAATGTTCCTTTAATTTTCTAAAAACTAATATTGAATGATTGGTCTCTTAGCAAGTAATTATTTGGTTACGAAACTCAGTGCCACAAGTTGCATTCGAAATACGATAGCCGAGGACCTCTTCAACGAGAATGACAGGAAATTAGAGAGGGTCGAGGCCTGCGTGTGAGCCTTGTAGGAAGCTCTTGCAGCTTGGATTGCCTCCTTTTCTGACTTCATGGCAACTCGTCCACCAAATCCACCACCGAAAGATCCACGTTCTAAGCTGGATCAAGCTTTCTAGGAATTGGTTGCTTCCGTTTCAAACCCCCCCACGGCACATCCTCCAACTTCTAACTTTTTGAAGCGAGTAGCAGTACCAAAATTCCAAATCATGTCAGCAGCTTCATGAATGAAAGCATTGGCTTTGAGAGAGATAGGGATAATAGGAAGGTTCTTAGGGATATGGCCATTGCCGAAATCCATGGAGATCTGGATCTCCAAAAATTGGATGCCTCTTATCATCGGGGGTTTGCAACATTGTTTCTATGGCAAAGGCTTTTACACCTTTCTGTTAGAAAACAAGGAAGACAAAGATCTTATTTTCTGAAGTGGACCGTACTTCATGGGCCCCTGAGTCCTATATCTCAACCATTGGACCCTATCCTTTGATCCAGAAAAGGATGTCCCCTTAGCAGTGTCGGTCTGGGCCTAGTTACCTCATATTCCTCTCCATTGCTGGAATGATAAAGACCTACAAATGATTAGGAACTCTTTAGGAATGTACATAGATAAAACCGAACCAAAAGGACCTCTATTTGCTTGTGCCAGGATCTGTGTAGAGGTATATCTAGATAAAGGACTGCCAGAAGGAGTTGATCTACTCATGGATGGATGGGAATTCTACCAGAAGGTAGATTATGAACAACTGCCATTCAAATGCAGGAAATGCCATGAATACGGACACTTCGTATAGAACTTACCTAAGTCTCCTCAGGAAAAAGGGGAATTTTTTTTTGGAAGAAGGCTGGCATCAAGAAAAAAGAGGAAAAAAAACAAACCCTACCTCTACCAATAACTCTGGAAAAGGACAGGAAAAAATCCAGGAGCAATCTACTAAAAGCATAGGATTCTTCATAAGCAATCAATTTGATGCCCTCCGATTTGAAGAAGGGAGAATTCCCAATCTAGAAAACAATAACAAGGAAGACAGAATAGAAAGCAGTAGGACCCAATTCTTGATAAAATTCCTACCCTCTTTAGAAAATTCTTGATGGATCCAAATACTAGGAACTGTGATATCAAATCTATATCACAGTAACATAAATCATATATATATCACAGAAGAGCACACATGTAATGTATTAAGTGTAAAAATTGCAAATTTTACACTGAGGGATTAGGTTTGCAAATGGAATTTTTTTCCCAAAGGGATTAGGTAACAATGTAAGTAGAAATGAAAATTTTTAGTTGATAGAGTGCATGATCAACTTACCAAAATAATTTTTAAGAGGAACTTTTAGGAGAAGAAATACCTAAAAGATAGAAGTTTATTGATAACCTCTCCCTCGGAACCCAATACCACATATTCTCTTCAACTTCTGACATCCGAATGTGCACAACACCTCCAAGGATACCATTGTTTCCATACTTGAAACAACAAGTATGTATGCAATTACTATATCCATATACCTTCTTGGAGACGCATAGGGCACCACAGTCCTCTACCTTCTTGGGATTTTCAATTCTTTGACAATCACCTTACAAGCAATAGAGTTAGTGGTTGGTGATAACATTTTGGAAATTGAGCATGAACTATGCAACAATTCGATGTTAAAAAGAGTGTTACTGAAACAAAGGAAACAAATTGTGAAAGAAAATGAGTCAAAACAAAGGAAGACGATCCATTAGGCTCTTCTAACTTGATTCAGGGCCAAGAATTTTGTAACATGCATCATGATACTCTACCATACGTATAGGAATAGTATTAGTCTAAATCTTGGCCCCATGGGAATTTACACAATGTTAGTGTAAATATGATCCTCTAATCCTCAGATTGGGTTATATAAAATATGGTTTTATGTAACCCTTAGAGGGTTATATAAGAAATCATGGAGCTAACACAAAATTTGGGAACTCTATCAAAAGATAATTGCTCCCAAAGCTAAGACGCCCCTCCAAAAGGCTAAAGATGATGTCCACATGCCAACAATAGTTTTAGGATAGGGCATCATATTTGAAAGGCTTAATATCCAATGTACCACCTCATCAAAGCATTAGTAAAGGATAGATCCATGGAATAAGGAGCCCACCAATCAAGATAGAAGAATAAATCCAAGAACAAAGTCCCCACAATACTCAACCAGCCTCATGAAAGAAGGGGGTGACCTCTTCTTCAAGCAATGAAGTGTAAGCATGCATCAAAATGTGTTCCAAGGGAGAGATGAAGTGGAGCATTCCACTAAAAATGGTAACCAACTGTGTCAAGATTCCATCCAAGTGCCAAGAAGCAAGGGAACCTTATCAAAAGGTTTTTGTATGCCTCAAAGGATGTGCTAGAAGGGAGGTTGCTCCAAGGAAAACCATCAACAATTTTTTGCCAAGCGTGAACCACATCAAATGAGCTAGAGTGCTCCAATAGAAATCCCCCACATATCATCAAGTCATGAATATAAGCCAAGTGCTTCATTAAAAGGGATATTTCATGTCATCAAGATTCCATATTAAACCAACAATGCTTGGGTGATCCATGAAAGGATGCTCATGTGTCATGAGAAAGTGGGATGAGTGAAAGGAACCATTATAACCTAGAGTGCTTGATCTAGTAGATATTAAACCTATTTAATTACATCAACAAACTTGGTGTCCAACATCCCATAGGAAATACTTCATCAAGCATCAATTATTATCACTTTAAAACTTAGAGAGGCCCTAAGTTGATGGGTTCCCATTCTATGAATGCAAAAAACTATTAGATAATTTCATAAATACTAAGTAAAAAGTGAAGGAGTGAAGCTAGAGGGCCTCTTGCAAATATAATGCTAGACATCTTCGATCGATGTATCTGAAATATATTAGTCCATTTGAAATATACTATGTGTTATCCCTAAAGTTGAACCTAGACTACAAGTGTTCAAGCTTAAGGAAATCTTTAAAAGAAATATAAATCAATAAACTCAAAATGAAAACCAAGCTGGTATGAAATCAAAGCTATTGGAAAATCACACAATTATCAAAGAAATAGGCTGGTATGTCATGAGAGCTATAAGAGAATCACAAAATCATACAAGAACTCTATAACATAAAACAAGATACAAGATCCAATATCCCAACAACTACGATCATGAAGTCATGAAAGGAAACTGCCTTTGTTTTTTTTAAAGTATAAAGGATAATTGTATTTCAACATAAGAATCACTGTAATGGAATTCAATGGACCATATACATGATAAATTACAAGAAACACAATTCATAACACACACAGACAAATCATAATCATACTCATTCAAGGTAGAACCTGTATTGAAGATGTAGAGTATTTTATGTCATACAAAGAGTGATCAAAACTGGATCTTCATAACTCCAAAAATGCCAACCCCCCCCTATGCCCATAGGCTTACAATGACTAAATAGCTTTAGAAACAAAACAGATTTGTTTTAGATCCTACATTCTTGCTAACTGATCCTAAGATCTTGCTATGAATCATCCCTCAAATCCCTCAAGCGTATGTCAAGGCAGATTCGGTTACAACCAACTTTATCTATTGAAAACTTCTAGACCTGACTCATCCTCCCTAAAATTAATAACTTAAGAAATACAATTATTTGCGTCAAGGAATTAAAATTCCTCGTCGATTGGCAAGACCCCCTTTGGAGCTGATCAACAATATAGATTTGAGCAAAAATGCTCATGTAGCTGACTGATATGCCAGAGATCTACCAAACATATAAGTGCTCGAGGTGCAAGTAGTTCTGTAGTTATTGGTGCCAGGACCCACATTAGCCAGAAATTGTATGTAATGATCATCCCAAATATAGATGTCTCTCTGAATCCTCCAGTATGCTACTTGCCCTGAAAAGTTTGCAGAGGTTGCCCCTCAAATAAACAGGTGTTATGTGCAAACCAAAGGCCCCATTAGGTAAGAAAAGGAACTGACAGAAGTCCTTCAACTCACAGCACTGGAACCAAGTCCGCAGTCCTTCTGCTTGCCAAGGTAGCATAAACCGGGACCTCTACGGTCATTAACATCTGATAACCCCACTTAGTTGAGTAAGACCCCCCTACCGTAGGTCCTATTCTGTGACCAAATAAGACTATTAGGTTTAGCCTTCAAATAAGTATGCCCATTGTGCAGTTCAATAGTGAACAACATCCATTGTTCTGCCAATGCTCCACCAATAACTAACTGATCAGAACTCACCCATCCTTGTTGCCAAATAGTCATCTCGGCTTCATACACTACTGATTCAAAGGATGAATGGCATCTCCAGGAATTGCAGACTAGGAAGTTTCCCTCTGAATAGCATTTTCAAATTCAACAAATGTCCCTTTTACAGCCTCAACAAAGCAGGTGTCCTGAATAGAACCTAATTGCTCAAATATCTAAACACAGAGGTGCTCCTCGCTGGTAAGAAGAACCTGAACTGCAATCCCTATAGCTTCCCTTCCAAAATTTCCCAATCCATCTTTTGAATTTCTTCAATATTGAGTTTCTCTATTCCAAGACAAATCAGGCCCTCCTCGACGAGTTCTGTAAGAGATTTCATTGCTGGTGGGAGGATCTACGCCATTGGAACTCGATACCATGACCTCAATATCATTAGATGTCCTGGAGCTCTTATCCTCAATGCAAGAGATGCCCCCGCGATCGCAAGCCTTGTCTCTTTTATCAGATCTAGGCTGATTAAGATTATGATTCTGATGGTACGGATTCTCCTTAGCAGCTCTGTCTTTCTCCCTGTGAGAAAACATTTGGGCTTCAAGGACCCTCTTGTCTTCCACTTTAGGACCCAAAACGGTGCCTCTAATGGGAAATGGGATGTAGGAAGGAGGCACATGAACAAACCCATTCCGCGCCTTGTTGGGCTGATGAATCGAAGACCTCACCATTCCTTCCTTCTTGGCCTTTTGTATTTGTTTCTCTTCTCTTTTTTTTTGGCCTTCTGTCTTCTCAAGGCATGTAATTATCTTTTCTTCCATTATTACATCGTTATTCTTCATCTCAAGCACAAAATTAAACGAACCATCATTGTCTCTCTGCAATCCAAATTTAGCAGCACCATCTTCGCTATTCTTCATCTTCACATCAGGATCCCTGCCCGGTATTTCCTTCTCCATCGCGAGAGCTGATGGATGCAACGAATTGAATTCCTTGATCGCTGATAAAAGGGAAATCAGATACAATAAGATCTTTCAGATGTATACAACCCAAAGATAGATCCCATAAACCTCTATCAGACAAAAAAATAATTCCCTGCAACATTAATAACTTTAAGATTATGAAGCTGTGTAGCCAATGTTTCAATTCCCACATCTGTAATTGTTCCAGGGTAAAGAGATGCATCAAAGGCTTGTGAAAATAACTTGTCATGGTCTAAACCCTAGCTTAGGACAAGATATATCTAATTCTTCTAGATATGGAAATGCTTCTGCAATAGCAAATAGATCTTCATCTTCCAAAAAGTGAAATTTCGAACAATTTAAAGACCTCAGATTCCTACAATTTTTACCAAGCTCGGCAATAACTTCCGAAAGCAGACTCTGCTGGCCTTGTAGATAGAGAACCTTAAGCTGCAGTCCCGAATGCACTATGTCGAAAATCGTCTGTGCTAAATTTCCATGGAAATTGTTCAGATCTATCACTTGCAGTCCTTGAAACCTTTTCAAAATTCTAGGCAGATCATCAGAGATCCCAAATGAAGTAGAAATCCTCAGAGAAGGCTGGAGGCAGTTTGAGATGTGAAGGAACTGCCTACATGCCAGTGATACGGATTTCCAATGACTTGGTTGTATAAAATGCTTGAACACAGTCTCCCAACCTTCCTCTGGCAGTTCTCTGGATTGTTCTTCCATGTTGATATATGGTACATGACAGCTCCAGCATCAATCCTGAGTGGTCACTTTGACATTGGGATGCTGCCAGAAACTGAAACTTTGTTGGAGCAGATCTGATGATAATACTATGGATTTGAACATAAAACCTATCAACATTGTGTTTATTCCACTCATTATTGTATACACTTTTATATCAACAAAAATAATTTAACAGAGTATAGTGTTGCATTAAACAAATCAAGAATGTTCAATGCCAATTAAGAGGTTATAATGTAGAAGTTTCATTAAATACAAACATTGTGGGTCACACAACTTCTCATCGAGAATAGGGTTTGGTTTCACATTACAAAATGTACATTTAAATTCCAACATCTCAAACTATATACAATAATTATGAGACAATCCATATACCATCATTAAAAAATGTAGTGAAAATGCTTTTAATATTAACTTTACTATGATATTTTAGCATTCATTTCATGTTTAAGATTAAGTTATTGTATAACCTTATAGTCTCACATTACTTGAGCAAAGCACTCACACTAAACTTCTGAGTGATATCAACATACCAATGCAAGTTAATCGATATGATGATTATACATACTCATAGTAATTCCTTCCTACTCATTGGTATCATTAAGACATGATTTTTCCTCACTTGAGATAAGTATTTCATGCTTGAACAAGTGCATTAGAAGTGCACCACTCACTGATTAATACAATGGGGATTAATTCTTCTAAGCCTCCTATCGATGTGATGGACACCATCACTATCCAATCTTTGATCCTTGGACCACATGGTTATCATTTGTGTTAAAGTTCAAGAGCATCTTATCATGCAAAAACACCTTTGAGGCCACAAAATCAAGACCACATATATGAAATAAGACTTTTGCATTAAATAATACAATACAACATGAGTGACCAAAGTTAGCATCTTGAACCACCTTATATATGGCTCAACGCACTTTTCACAAGTTCTAACTTTAGCTTTAGAGGGGCTAATTGGATGACACATCTGATAATCAAGTATAAATCATTTTAAAAAGGAAGTTCACATCCCAAAAAACTAATCAAAGTTAATCAATTCATTGCACGCATTATTAAATATGAATTATAGGAACAATGTGGAAATGATCATTGTGCACGATGCCCAAGTCTACAACCTAGAGAAGGGTTAATTTTCTTACTCATTCATCATGGTTAGATAATCATAACATTTCCATTATTTTTTGGAGCTCTCCTTTAGAAATGTAACAAACAAGAGATCCCATTCTTTATTATCAATATTATATCCAATCTTTGCTTTGAGGGAGGACCCTGGTTAAGCCAGCCCCTACTTGATTCATTTTTGTGCAACCTAGCGTGCCAACTAATTTATTCACTACTGTCGCCTTATAATAGATGTGGATGAAAGGGTTTATATGTGAAATGCTGGCACGAAGTCGATTTTGCTAAATACAAATTCTTGTTTTATACCCCCGATGATAATGCCTTCCACCCAGGATAAACAAGGAGTTATTTTTACAAAACTGCATTTAATAGCGGCTGTCATTTGTGTTAAAGTTCAAGAGCATCTTATCATGCAAAATCACCTTTGAGGCCACAAAATCAAGACCACCTATATGAAATAAGACTTTTGCATTATATAATACAATATAACACGAATGACCTTGAAGTTAGCATCTTGAACCACCTTATATATGGCTCAATGCACTTGAACCAGGTTTAGAGGGGCTAATTGGACGACACATATGATAATCAAGTATAAATCATTTTAAAAAGGAAATACATCCCAAAAAACTAATCAAAGTTAATCAATTCAATGCACACATTATTAAATATGAATTATAGGAACAATGTGGAAATAATCCTTGTGCACAATGCCCAAGGCTACAACCTAGAGAAGGGTTAATTTTCTCGCTCATTCATCATGGTTAGATAATGAGAACATTTCCATTATTTTTTAGAGCTCTCCTCTAGACATGTTACAAACAAGAGATCCCATTCTTTATTATCAATATTATATCCACATGGTTCACTAGTCAATTTTGGGTCAACCTAAAAATAGACAAGAAATAAGAGCTTGCCCACACTAGCCATATAAATAGTTTTTTTAGATGTTGGTCTTGTCCACATAAAGAGTCCACCTACAACCAAAATAGGATTAAGTAAACTTGTTTTTGGGTAAATGAAAAGTTGTAGGGTGAAATAGTGATGAACCAAGGAAACAAGAAACAATTGTAAAATGTCAACTTTCAGCTTAATGGCCATGCTACCAAATTGTTGAGGTTGAGAGCTTACTTTCCTCAAAAGTGGAGGATTCATTGGGTTAAAGTGTTAGGTTGCACATCCAAGTGAGTGATTTGTCTCTTTTTTTGGATATAAGAGAGTTCGTGTTTCTCTTAGGTTGGCAATTTTCTCTTTTGGTGTCTTGTTTATTGAGAATACTAAATGAAGTCATCACTCCTTTGTTTTAGAAAACATAAGTCCATGAGGTTGAAG
>LPNX010280350.1:119598-184690 GCA_001517045.1 Pseudotsuga menziesii
GATGTGAGTAAAGTGGTGTCTGAGTCGGAATCCGTGTGGTCCAGCTTCAAAAGGCATATCAAACGGAAAATCAAAAGCCGGTCTTCCATCATGACAATTAGCCCAATCTCAAACAAAAACAACGCTGTCGAGAATTCTCCTACATACCTTAGCAGCGGAGAATCGAAGGCTCTGCCGGCGAGGATTGTTTCGGTTGTTCGGATCGCCAAACGTACATTATTTAAAGGTAAATTCGATGCAACAGAGATTAAGGTCAAGTCACCGGCTGCTGAGATATTGCTGAAGTCATGCGAACCAGAAGTTTGTACAGAAGAATTGCCTCCGAAGCAGATTTCCAAAGAAGAAGATGAGGAAGAGATTAAGGTCAAGTCACCGGCTGCTGAGATATTGCTGAAGTCATGCGAACCAGAAGTTTGTACAGAAGAATTGCCTCCGAAGCAGATTTCCAAAGAAGAAGATGAGGCAGAGATTAAGGTCAAGTCACCGGCTGCTGAGATATTGCTGAAGTCATGCGAACCAGAAGTTTGTACAGAAGAATTGCCTCCGAAGCAGATTTCCAAAGAAGAAGATGAGGCAGACATTAAGGTCAAGTCACCGGCTGCTGAGATATTGCTGAAGTCATGCGAACCAGAAGTTTGTACAGAAGAATTGCCTCCGAAGCAGATTTCCAAAGAAGAAGATGAGGTAATTGCGGTGAAAACGTCGGATCGCTGGTTGTGGGTTCGAATAGCCAAGGCCTTTCGGTTTCCAAAGGTAAGGTTTCGACTTTTATTGTATATCGATCTTTACTACTGTTGGATATATTACATGCAAAATTCACGTTATCCCTCTCTGTAATTTTGTCTTTCAGGCGACTGTATCTCACCGAAATGGACCAGAGGTTTCACAAGATCATGCAAAAGATAAGAAAACGCCAGTGATCGAGCAGCCCAAATCACAAAAGATGATCAGGAAGAAAAAGGAAGTAGCAGACTCGATCCCAGGACCAATCGACCAACCATCTAAGCGTAGTCTCACCTCCACCGCAGTGGATTCTAAGGGCAGGAAGGTGAGTTCACGCAAACGTCAGGGGATCAAATCCCATACCCTCTCACGGCTTCCGCCATCTAATTCCCGCCCAGCTAATATGTCGCTAGCAAGAAAGCGAACCACAGGCGAAGGTGAACATTACAGAATGGCTATAATTATAATTATGGCATGCTTGGTACTATTTTCAAACAGGCTCTTAGCCGTTGTGTGTACTTCGATATGGTGGTATTTACGTCCCTGGCTCTAGAGAAAAAGTAGTGACACTGTGTCAGCAGTAGCAGCAAAAGGTGCTAAAAAACGATTTGTCTAAACAGCCGACATTCTTAACTTTATTTTTTTTTGGTTTTTACTAATTTTTTTGCAACCGAATTTTCAAAATACTTAAAAATCCTTGTGGTTGATTTTTTTGTCACCTGATTTCATTTTTAAACTTAAAATAGTTCAACAAACAATACAAAATTTAAAATTACAAATTTTGTAGATTAAATCCACGAGATCAATCGTTAATGACGTGTCAATCCTAAACACGAAAAATAATAACCTTTAACCAGAGTTCTTGCGATGTCAGTGGTGTGCGCATGGAAAGAAACAGGGGAGGGAGCGTTTTGTAGTTTGAAACTTATTGTCATTTGTAAAATATGAATTAAATGAAAGGATTAAGTTAACTATGAAAATTTTATAATTTAAATATTTTAAAAATAAACTAAAATTTGAATTAAATAAAAGATAAGGTTAACTATAAGAATTTTAGAAATTTAAATATTTTTAAAACAAAATTATAATGTTTATTGTAATAGAATTTAGGTTAGATTCAATTGATATCACATTTTAAACGTGCCAAATCTTAAATTAATTTGTTGATCATTTTAATATAAAAAAAGGAATATAGCTAAAAACTCTTGGTAACCAAACGCTCGGAGTATTGAATATAGATTATGTTTTCAGTAACTTTTTATAATTATCTTTAACATAATACAAACGCTTATTTGACTATTTTCTTTCGCTTTTTCCTCGGTATATCATAAAGTTGTACATATATTGGTTAAAGTTTTGAATAATAATGAGGTTTAAATAATGTAAACATACTTGAAGCCATAAAATTCATAACCAATATTTTGTAAATAACATTGCCACGATTTATATTATTTATGTCGCATTTATTTTATGTATATATCGTAGTGTGATTTAAATATGATCGTATGTATTTTTAACATATATATCATAATGTTGAGTTTAATTGTAGCATCGCAGCGATAGAAAGAGCATTTGACTGAGCGTTCATCCTCCATAGCTGGCGCACAGAGATCCACTGTTTGGGGAGCGCGCACATACAGACTTGGTTACGCAGCTGGAACTCACGAATTAATGATAGCAATATGCATCATGATTGACTGCCGGATCTACTGAGTTTGTTTATGGAGAGTTGTTTATGGATATCTTGAAATTTCATTTTTTCTGTGCCTGTCAATGAGTATTTAATGACCGTTTCATTTTTTTTTAGTGCCTATCATTTATGTTTTAGGCAATTTTATTCACTGTCAAAAAAATTTGTAGCCTGCATTTTAGGCAATTTCACTGTGCCAATTTTTTTTATAGCTTGTCATTGACAGTTAGAAATTAGGAGCAATGTAGAGCAACCTGACATAAATATAAAAAACACAACAGGACACTTAAGTATACAAAACACAACACATTATAGCAATATTTTTTTCAAATGAGCAAGACTCAACACAATGGGGTTGGGTAATTACTAGAAATGCAGAGCAGTGTAGAAGCTGGACCAACACAATGGCCAAGGGTAACTAGCTAGGGTAGAGTAGGAATCATAGGTATTAATATATTTGATGGGTGTAGAAGCTGGACCAACACAATGGCCAAGGGTAACTAGCTAGGGTAGAGTAGGAATCATAGGTATTAATATTTTTGATGGGATGCCTAAATTCATAAACGTCAATAGATGTTTTAAATATTTTCTTACCTGTCAATGTTGACGTGTTCATCTTTAACTTGAGTGTCAAATACGTGCAAAAATGAAAAAAACGTTATGTGGCCCATCAAATTCCAGGGCTGTTTAGCCCTCTTTCCGGGCAGCTTCTGGAATGGATCCACCCTTGGAGTCAGAGAATTTTAGATGAAGCCTTCAAGGCTTTGGTGGCTTCCACATATCTCCCACCTCTGTCTGCCCTGGAATTCAGCAATGCGAACTTTGTTAAGCATGCAGCCGCTCCTCGAATCTAGATCATGTCAGCACCTTCAAGGTTGAAAGCCATAGCTCTGAGTGAGAAAGGCTTGATAGGTCAGTTTACATGAATTTCGCCTTTGCCAAAAACTATGGACGTATGGATAAACAAAAATTGGATGCCCTTGGTCTCTCGGGGCCTACAACATTGTTTTTGCAAAAAGGGGTTTTTAACCTTCTTGTTGGAAAACAAAACTGACAGAGATCTCATCTTCAGGAGCAGACCCTACTTCATGGGTCCTTGTGGTTTATATCTAAACTGTTGGAGCCTATCTTTTGGCCCAGAAAAGGATGTGCCATCGGTAGTCCCGGTTTGGGTTCGCCTCCCACATCTCCCCTTGCACTGTATGAATGACAAGACTTTAGAAGCAATAGGGAACTCTCTTGGAAATTATATCGACAAAGCGGAACCAAAGGGTCCTTTGTTTTCCTGTGCAATGATCTGCGTTGAAGTTGATCTGAAAAAAGGCTTGCCAAAAGCTATAAATCTATACATGGACGGATGGGAACACATGCAAAAGGTAGATTAGGAACAACTACCTTTCAAGTGCAAGAAGTGCCACGAATATGATCATTTTGTTAAGAATTGCCCAAAAGTAGTTCAAGAAATTCTAGAAAAAAATCAAGAGGAAGGATGGCAACAAGCAAAAAGGGGAAGAAAAATGCCTCTAATATCAAGTGAGGTGCAGCCAAAGATAAGCAAGGAAAAGCCTAAAGAAGGAAAAGAAGCCTCGACCAGTAACCTGTTTGAGGCACTGCACATGGAAGAGGGAGAAATCCCACCCTTGGAAACAATATCAGCAGAAGTAGAAGAAGAAAAGATCCATGCATCCATGTGTATCCCTCCCCTGTCTCCCAGAAATGAAAGGAACAAAAAAGCACTCAAAGGGTCTACAATACCAGGGGGCACTTGGGAAGAAATGGTAAAACATAGTAAAGTCACACAATAAAGTTTCTCCCTAGAAAAATCACCTTCACAAGGATGTCAAGAATCGCATGACTTAGCTCTGCAACCAAACACCAGAGGAAGAAAGTCGCAAAGATACCATAGAGAACGGGAAGCATAAAGAGAGCTAGAACTAGGAAGATAGAGAAGTCTCGAGGAAATGAAACTTCTCCAATATCCTAAAATTCTAGGAGGAACAAAAATGGATGGCAGATCCCGAGCATAATCTCAATCAATAAAAAAATAATGAAAACCTTCTCTTGGAACTGCAGGGGTTTGGGAGGCTCAAGCAAAGTAGAATCAATAAAAGAGATAATTAAATCCAAGAGGCCATACATACTCCTACTCCAAGAGACAAATATGCTAGATGTGGAGGCTATGGAAATTTCATGTCGTTTCTAGAAAAATCGCAAAGGTAAAGCCATAAGCTCCAAAGGAGCATTTGGGGAATAGCCACCATTATTTCAGGTAAAATTTTGATAAAATCAACTAGAGAAAGCCATCATTGGCTCAGTGACATAGATTTGGGAAAAGGAGGATTTAACTTCACTATACATCTATAATGTATATGGGCCAACGCATTACAGGGACAAGATAATTTTCTGGGAAGATCTCGCTAAACTAAAGGATGATCTGCGAGGAAAAGACCTTATTATTGATGGGGATTTCAATACCACTAAGTCGCAATATGAGAAACCTAGAGGAAAAAAAGTCAAGGACCCTTTTGGTGAGAAGATGGAGGACTTGATTGCAAATCTCGACTTCCTGGAAATTCCTCTTAAGAACAAAAAGTACACATGGAGCAACAGAAGAATTGGAATTGGACATGTAGCGGCTAGGTTGGATAGATACCTGGGAAGTTCCACATTTCTACAGAAATATATTCTCCTAGTCTCTCTTTCTCTCCCTTCAACAGTCTTCGATCACAATCCAATCTCTCTGATTTTATCCCCACCAATAAATCTTGGGGCCATTCCTTTTCCATTCAATCCGATCTGGTTACAAGATGAAAAAATTCTTGATTTAATTCAAAAGGAGTTGAACCTACAATACTTCAGACTGCCCAACTATATTTGGGAAATCAAAACTCGGATCCATGCGATATTCCCTTAAGAGATGGATCAAAGAAGGCTTTAAGAACCCAAATAAACACAAAATTAAACTTCAAATTGATCTAGCCACTCTACAATCCCGTATGGAAGTTGATGAGATGACTCCAGTGTTTTTAAGTCAGAAGAAAGAGTTGAACATGAAAATATTAAACGTTGCAAGGGAGGTAGAAGAGGTTTGGATACTAAAGTCCAGATGGATGTGGCTAAAAGGAGGAGATAGCAACACATAATACTTCCATAAGCAAACCAAGATTCAACAAAGTTTCAATGCCATCAAGGACTTGAAAGATAAATATGGGAATAATTAGATAACAAGAAAAAAATAATTAAAAGAACGCCACTTTCACCCATTTTCAAGAGCTCTATTCTGACACTGGAGAAACATATCCGGAAGCAGAAGAAAACCTTCTTCCTGGTATACCCTTGCTCATTAATGATAGAGAGAATAGAGAGCTTGCAAAACCTATTATTGAATATGACATAAGAAATGCAATCTGGTCACTCCATGCTAATAAAGTGCCCGGACCAAACGGTTTTACCATAAGCTTCTACGTAGAAACATGGGATATTATAAAAGAAGGTCTGAAAAAAAGTGTTAAATTGGACAAGGAAAAAATACAAGATCGGTGGGGCCACTAACTCGTCATTCCTGGCCTTACTTTCAAAAGAAAAGAGCCCTTTATCGCTTGATCAATTCAAGCCAATTTCATTATGCAACACCTTGTACAAAATCCTTTCGAAAATCTTGGCGACTAGAATGAAAAGCATCATGGGCTGCCTCATTTCATATTCGCAAGGAGGTTTTGTAGTGGGGCATTAGATACTTGACAATATTATTATCGTTCATGAATCTATACACTCCAGCATGGAAATAAAGCAACAAGGTATGGCTACTAAACTGGACATAGCTAATGCATTCAATAGAGTAAATCATTTTTTTCTCTTTGAAATCTTGTCCAGATTTGTTTTTTCTAAAGTATTTGTAAGATGGGTAGAGGCTTGTATCATCTGTTCATGGATGGCACCATTAGTAAATGGTAGAGCTACCAAATTTTTCCAAGCAGCCAGGGGCCTTCGACAAGGCTACCGTATGTCCCCATTCCTTTACCTCCTGGTGGTTGAATCTATGAGAAGAAAGCTTCAGCATTTGCAAGAGTCTAGCAATCTAAAAGGATTGAAGATAGCTAGAGAAGTAAAAGTTGGCAATCATGCACAGTTTCCTGACAATACCATTCCGCTAGGAGGTGCGTCTTCTATAATTGCAGAGAGAATCAAGTGTACTTTATCTAGCTTCCTCAAAGCATCCGACGACAAAGTGAATTCTGCCAAGTTAAAATTTTATGGATGGAACTTCCCCCCTAGAACTTTGGCAAAGATAGCAAGGACTATAGGATTTGAAGGAAACGTACCATGGAATTCCTTTAATTACCTCGGGATTCCAATCTTCAAAGGGAAAAAAAGGGTTGTTGATAAGGTGGCTTAATCCAGCTAGAAATCTTATCCTTATCAATTCCATACCCCTTCATACCCCATTTATGCATGCTCGATCTCTTTAGCTCCAAAAAAAATAATGGAAGATGTTTCTAGAAAAACCAGAAGATTTCTATGGAAAGGAGACAAATCATATAACTCAGAAAAAATTCACTTGGTGAATTGGGAAACAATTTGTAGGCCAAAAATTTAGGGAGGAGCTAGATTAAGAGATCCAAACAAAATTAATTTTGCACTTGGAGCCAAAATACTCTGGAGAATCATACTAGGAAAAAGAGCGTGGTGGAAGGAGATTCTTCAAAAAAATATCTGGATGGAAGTAGAAAGAGATGCATGGAAAATGTTAACCAAGACAGAAAAGGATCTCCCATATGGGATTTATTTAAGAAGGTAGAGTTTATTTTAAATGAGCGTCTCTATGTTACGCAACCAAGTCCTAGATATAGCATAAAAATAGAAGAAATAGACAATAAGAGAGTAATCCACACCAAAAAAATGAATAGCGGAGATAAATATCAATCTTCTTCGAGGGAGGAACCTCCTTACACAATGTACTAAGTACACAAGACAAGATAAGATACTATGATGACTAAAATGAGAATATCTCCTTCCTATATATAGGAGATAAATGTGTACAATAAAAACTAATAGACCCAAGCCTACATAAATAATATGTAATGCACCACCATATAGGCAGTAATGCGCCACACTATATGGTGTAAGGTGTCATCATTAAGGGCTTACAATGCCCCTCTCCTTTAAAAAGTGTTGTCCACAACGCTGAAGTAGTTCTGGATGTTGTTGTATAAAGGACTCATATTCCCATGTTGAATATTATGTGGTAAGCTCTTCCATTTAATGAGATACTCTAAAATTGATCGATTGTGAAGTTGTCTAGTTCGTATTTAAGTGGCATCCAAGATGATTTTTCCTTCCTCATCAAGTTTTGGTAACATCGTTTGAACTGGTAGCTTGTTAGCGATTACTTTCTTTAAACATGAAACATGGAAAACTGGATGGAGTCGTGAAGATGCAGGTAGTTCCAATTTGTAGGCCAAACTACCAATCTTTTGTAACACCATGTAGGGACCGTAGTATTAAGTGATAATTTAATATCCTTCTTGGTTTTCTTCATGGACATCTATTTGTATGGTTGTAGTCTTAAAAACACCCAATCCCCAACATTAAATCTTTGTTCACTATGGTGTTGATATGCTTGTTGTTTCATTCTATTTTGTGCTAGATTCAGGTTGTCCTTCAAGAGTTGAAGAACTTGTTGTTGATGCTCCATGTGGTCTTCCAATGCTTGAACCTTAGAGTCTCTTAGTTAATATGTGATGGATGGTGAATGGTAGCCATACAGTTCCATAAATGGGTTCATTTTTTATGATGTATGGAAGGAAGTACTATACCACCATTCTTCCAAGGGTAACCACTTGACCCATTCTTCTGTTTTATCAGCTGCAAAACATCGAAGATACCCTTCCAAAAATTTGTTTATTATCTTTTTTTTTCCATCATGTTGAGGGTGATAAATGAGGTATGAGCCAGTTGAGTACCTAAACAAGAAAATAATTCGGTCCAAAAATTTCCGGTGAAAATGGGATCCCTATCACTTACTGTAATATTTGGAGTACCATGTAGTTTTTGTACTATCTCCATAAAAGAATTAACGACTGTGCTTGCTTTGAAGGGGTGATATAGTGCACATAAGTGTGCATATTTAGTAATTCTATCAACAACCACCATGATGACACTCTTTCCTTCATACTTTGGTAAACCTGTGATAAAAACCATCGAGACATCAATCCACCTTTGGCTTGGAATGGAAAGTGGTTGTAGGAGACCATGGGTCATAATTGTTTCCACTTTATTTTGTTGGCAAACCAAACATTCTGCCACAAAATTTTGAACGTCAGTTTAAAGACCATCCCAAAAAATCTTTCTTTACCCTGTGGTAGGTTTTTAAGAAACATGAGTGCCCTCCTATTGGTTAAGAATGGAATTTAGAAAGTACCTTTTGCTTGAGCTGGGAACTCTTACCAAGATATAAGTCATCCTTGTACCATAACAAGCCATCTTTAAACCTAAATGTATTAGAGGCACTGGGATCCTGCTACAGCTTTTGAATAAATGTCCATATTTTTTCGTCATTTTTCCGTTCGTCCATTGCTTCGGCTATCCAATCTAGTTGGATGATCAAAATAGCATAGAGTAATGCTTCAACATCCTCATCTTTCCTAGAGAGTTCATCCACGACAACATTTTGCTTCCCTTTTTTGTATATGATTTCAATCTCATATCCCAACATCTTTGTTACCCATTTTTGTTGTTCTTCTGAAGATAGCTCTTGTTCCAAGAAGTATTTAAGGCTATCATGATCAATTTTAAGCTTGAAATGTCTCCCTATAAGGTAGGGGCGCCATTTCTTCAAGGAATGTAGTATTGCCAACATTTCTTTCCCTTGATTGGATGAGTTGTGAAGTAAATAGGGTGTCCTTATTGCATTAGTACAGCTCCAATTCCATTTCCTGAAGCATCACATTCTACAATAAAGGTTTTTTTGAAGTCTAGTGTCGCCAAAACAAGATCTTTACACATGGCCTCTTTGAGTTGTTGAAAGGCTTGATTTTCCTCTGGATTCCAAGAAAATGCATCTTTAACGATGTTAGAGGAGCTGCTATTATTCCATAGTTACGAACAAACTTGCGGTAGTACCCTGTCATACCTAAGAATCCTCGAATATTCTTCAGGGTTTTGGGAATCGGCTAGTCCATCATGGATTTAATTTTTTTAGGGTCTACCTTGACACCTCATGAGATACAATATGACCCAAATACTCTACCTCCTTTAATCCCAAAGAAACATTTTGATGGTTTCGCATACAATTCTTTCTCCTTTAGTAGTTGTAGTACCTTGTCAACATGTTGAACATGTTCTTCCCAAGACTTGCTATAGATAAGTATATCATCAAAGAATACCAACACAAATATTCTAAGGAAAGGCTTGAAAATAGAATTAATCAAACCTTGAAATGTGGAAGGTGCATTTGTTAGACCAAATGGCATGACCAAAAATTCATAGTGATCTTCATGAGTTTTGAATGTTGTTTTGGGGATGTGATCATCCTTCATTCGAATCTAATGATACTCGAAACGCAGATCCAACTTTGTGAAGACAACTACTCCATGTAATTCGTCTAACAATTCATCAATGATGGGAATGGGAAACTTATCTTTAATGGTGATCTTGTTGAGCTCTCTATAATCAGGACACATACACCATGATCCATCTGGCTTGGTTACCATTACCACTGGTGCATAGTAAGAAATTTCGCTAGGACTAATTATTCCATCCTCTAACATTTCAGCCACCATACGCTCAATTTCACTCTTTTGGCTATAGGGATATCGATAATGTATGATGTTAGGAGGAACACTATCTGGAATTAAATGGATAGCATGATCAAAGTCATGAATAGGTGGAATACCTTTGAGAATATATTCAAATATATTGGAATGCTTATTAATGACCCTTTGGAGATTTGGGGAGATAGGGAACTTTCAGGTTTGAACATCTAATGAGCATAATTGTGCAATTATACCTTGATGTCCCTTTTTAAACTTTGTCATACCATTAGAGCTTATCAACTTGTTTTGTTTTCCTTTGATACCATTTAACTCATATTCTTTACCTTCCCATAAAAATTTCATGAAAAGTTTTTGAAAATTAAAATCCACTGTTCCCAATGATTGTAACCATTGGACACCCAAGACAACTTCATCCCCACCCATTGGGATAGAAATAATTGGACTATTCACTACATATTCCCCCATAGACATATTGATATTATGGCATTTCTCTAAGCAATTTATAGTTCCTCCATCTGCAATCATTACTTGAAATTCTGGTCCTAGATAAACATAGAAATTAAGAACTTTGGATAACTTATAGGGAATGAAATTATGATTACCATCAGAATCAATCAACACTGTTACCTTTTTTATGTATCCTTATATCTTGAGAGTTTGAGGAGTGCTAATTCCATCCAATGCATGACAATATATGGTGGTAGTAATCTATTCTGAAGTAGCCTCTTCTATTTCTTCTGAAGTCGCCTCTTCTTGATATGCTTCCTCTTCTTTTGGTTCTTCCTCTTCACAATCTATGTAGAATAATTTCTTCTCATTGCACTTATGTCCCTTACTATACTTGCTATCACAATTAAAGCATAATCATTTTTCTCTTATTTCATTTAGTTGTTGGGGTGTCAACCTTTGTGGTGGTTTATTGGAAGGAACATTATTTTCTCTATATGTGTCGGAGCAGGCCTTTCTAGTAGCCATTGCCATATTTTTATTTTCAACCTTCCTTGCCATCATGAAAGCCTTCTCTAGTGATGATGGTTCAAAGAGACGCATGTCATGTTGAATGTTATCTTTCAAGGTTATAATAAAGGGATCTAACAAATTATCTTCTGAAATATTCTTCACTTTGAGACTTAGCTGCTGAAATTGCTTGATGTGATTTGTAGCTGAACCTTTTTGCTTGAGATTTACCAACTGACTAAACAAGGTGTTGCTATTTATATCACCATAATGTGAAATAAATTATTATGTGAATATAGACAAAGAGATAATAGACTCCTTTTTATGGTCACAAAGCCATTGGTACCATACAAACTGATTGGGTTCTAAATACAAGGATGCAATAGTTACCTTTTGCATGGTGGGGACCTGGTGTAGATCGAAGAATTGCTCCATCTAAAAAATCCACGTGATTGGATGCTTTACATAAAACTTTCTCATGTCAATCTTGGGGATAAAGTAGTTTCTTGGACCTTAATTAAACCCATCATGTTTTAGTGAATCATCAACTTTTGAGGACTCCAACTTCCTACTCTCTAATTGTTTTTCAATTTTCTTCTGACATGGCTGGAATAAGTCATATTTTTCCTCCTTATCCTCTTCTTGAGTATATAATTGAGGAATAAAGCTATGTTTGATATCCTTGATAAAATCCTTCAAGTCTTGAAGATATTATTTAATAGCCATCCCTTTGAGATCCTCTTTAGTGGCCATCTTCTTTTCCAATTTAGCAAAGTCATCAATTTTCACATTTCCGTTAATCATATCTTCCAACTTGGACACTTTAAAATAAATATCTTCCATTTCCTCGTATCTCAGGGTTGAATCCTCTGGGGGTTTGAGTGGAGTGTGATTCTTTCCACTTCCTTTTGGTGACATTTTTAACAATATCACATTGTTACACATAATTCTCGTCACCATCATGTACTAAGAACCAAAACACCATAATTTTCCTCAATTCCTCAAGTAATGAAGTTAGACATTGGTCAGGACTCATATTTTCATACTTGTGTCCACCACCACTTCTGCCCTTTATGCAATAAGAGTTACCCTGTTCAGTAATTCCTCTTGTCAATTGACATTGAGCGGTGTCACCGCCTTTACCCTTTGATCAATAAGCGGTTCCACCTTGGTAACGCTCTGTCTCCATAGTGAAAAAGCGGTGCTCGAGTTTCAAAAAGAAAAAGAGAAGATTCACAAAGCTACTCGAAGGAAAGCTTTGCGGCACCCTCATCCCTACTCTTTTGGACCACTTAGACTTGATATCCCCCCTAGTAGGATCTCCCTTCCACCTCATCCACCATTTTCTCAACCATCCCTATCCTCCCAAGGCTTATAAATTCTAGCTCACCCCCCATGGGCTGGGAGAGGAAATTTAGGCTGATGCCCCTAAGTTATAGACAAATATAGGGTGAGCATAGAGAAGATAAGTTGGAGCTTTGAGGACAAGACTTGGCATGTGAGGAGGAATCACAACACTAAAGCACAATGGTTGTAATCTATCTTCTTTTATGATTAATGCAATGATGGTTTATTTCCCATAAAATGTATTGTGTTATGATCACTCATTTTGTTATCAGGTTCCTTAGTCACTGAGATAGAGTTGTAGATCGTTTTCTGGTACTTTTAATCTTGTTTGTTGTTTGATGTGTTTATTGCAGGTACATCTATGGATATCTATCACGATAGAAGGTTGATACATCATACTACAGGACAGGTAAAAGGCTCATTCCAGACATCTACCAATTATAGGGAAAGTGCTTACTGTTGTTATCACTCATTTGTTCTAGCCGTGAAGGATTCAAGCTAGGGAAACAACTCATGTCCACGGGAGGTGAGAATTTACAGCAAAAAATATGGTGACTCCATTGGGGAAGACATTCAACACTTCTGATCTTTCTTGGTTTTCTATTCTTGTCTTTATTCCAAACTTCAACTTTTTCAGTGATCGGATCTACTAGTTTTGTAGTGAGATTTTGGTTTAGTTTAACCAGATCTATTTAAATCTAAAACACGTATGATTTCTATCTTTAATTTTCCTGTAATTTTCATGATTTGATGTCAGTTATTTGACACTTTACTTTCTTTTTTTCACTCCATTTTTTGTTTTGAAACCTATAGGAGACACCATGCATTCAGTAAGGACAATAAGCGATGCCACCGCATATACTCAATAGACAACAAGCGGTGCCACCACTTTGTTTCAGTGGATAAAAGGTGGTTCCCAAGTGGTAACGCTCTGTCACCAACCTTCTACAAGTGGTTCCAGGTAGGGTTTTATACCCATGTGATTTCAAAGCTTAGTCTAATTTTGTTTCTTTTCTGGATGTGTTTCTGGCTTCATCATTGAATTCTTGACTATTAAATTCGAAATCTGAAAGTTGTAAAGGCTTATTTCATTTTGTTTTAAAGGGCTTGGTTGTTTTGAGTTGTTCAACTACTTGCTATGCTTGGGTTTTATTTTTTAAAGAGTGCTTGGAATTCATATAGTCAGATCTCTTATTACTGTTAGATCAGCTGAAAATAAAGCTTTTTTCTTTTGGTTCCTTCATTATTGTTCTTCATAGGTCAGTGAAAGATTTCTTTTGCTTTTGATTGGAAGAAAAAATTTGAGATTTATCATAGTTATATTTGAGGATGAACCATTGGATCCTTGATTAGTTTCACAAACTTTTAGGCATTCATGTTTCTTCCCTAAGTTATTTATGTGCTTTTTTCTCCACAAAAATATCATAGTTTGAGTTAGGTCTTTTCATATTTGAAGAATTTTAAAAAGAGTTTAGTGTGCCAGGTAGTAGTAGCATCTTTCTTTTTGGAAAAGAGATATTAGTTCATTTACTTTCAAGTTTGGTTATTAGAATTATTTTTTTTGCTTGCAATTTGAAAGATAGTTCAGTGTGATTGTTTGGGATTTATTTGTTTGAGAAATAGAATTGAATCACTCTCTCCCTCCTGTAAGTAGGGAATAATTCAAAAGATAAAGTGAAAATTTGCATGATCATGTTGTATGGTTTTACTTTTTCTGTCCACACCTCATGCATTCACTGAATCGTTTAAGATAAAATTAACGCTAGTTCTAGGTTAAAAGTTTTAGTAACTTGAGTGATAGGATAGAGATGTGTTCCAGCGTCATAAAACATAGGAGTTGTCATTCTATTTCTTGCACTACATATCGGGGGCTTGTATGTTATTCCATGTACCAACCGGTATATTGAACGACCTTTCACGTACCCTTTAGGTATATAGAAAGGTACTCACACACATGGCAGTATATCGGAAAGCTCCTGTCGAACGGTTGTGCATTAGACAACACTAACACGGATTTGAGCTCCCACGTACCTTGAGTATATCAAGAGAACCCTCTAGGATACCTTAAACCAACTAAGAAAATCCTTTTGGTCGTCTTGTTGGAGCAATACACCAAGAAAAACACTCGAGGAGCTACTACGCACGTGCCGTCCAGGTAGTCGGGTATTTAGGCATGGGTACAGTCCCAATCCTCCGTGTCGTGTTTTACTGTTGGACCCTATGGTATATCATGAGTTGCGAATATGTGACAATCCTAGTGAGGAAACGACTTTTATCAACCCCTCTTATCACCTAAGTTTTCTTGTGACCTTTAGCTTGCATAGGAGTGGTTTTGTGTGTGATTCTAGTTTCAAACCCTAGGTTAGGTTTTTAGTGACCAATAGTCTGGCTAAATACCTTTGAGACGATTTCAAAGAGTTTAAGGCTTGCCACCTTACCTTCTTCTTGATGTAGGAGAGAGCCCAATGGAAGCCATAGACCAAGGTGTCACAGCTTATTCCCATGTGGAATGGAATCTAGTTGTGGAATTCGGGGAAGAATTTACTACTTATGAAAATCCCTTCATCGAAAAACCTTGTACAACTGATACCAAGTTTAATTTTCCAATGGAAGGTCAAGTTGGTTCATCAAATTGGGTCTTCAATCACCCGTCTAATGACACTGGGGGGGCAGAATTTGTCCCTAATTCTCCTTTCTGGAGAACTTTATGCCAAACTATTTCCGAATATGGGGCTTCTAGACCTTCCTATGTTACCTCCATTAGGGAGGCTCCATCGAATGAGGAAATGTTTAGAAGGTTCCAACCATCTATTGATCATTTGCATAATTTTCAAGAGGGCCTTGTGAAAATCACTACTTTGCCTCTTCCTCATCATGCAGCTATGTCTTCTCTTTTGGCTCGTCTTCCGAAAAGAACCTTTACCGGATATCATGCACTTTTGTTGTCTCAAGTAGCTCCTATTTTAGGATCACCGGATTTAGGTTCAACAACTCCCGATCTAGGTCAACCCTCTGATCCTACTCTTGCAATTCCAAATCCTAGGTCTTCCTCTGGTTCTCCCATGTCTTCTATAGTTAGGGGTAAACACCCATCTCAAGTTGTTTCATGAGTTACTAGAGGTACTTTCAATGAAAGACAAAACCCTATTGTAGGACAACCAACATTCGATGTTCCTTCCACAAACACCAATGTGGTTATCCCTCCTTCTAGTACAGGACAACCATTATGGGTACAATCTGCAGTTAATCAACCATCTTGGGGTTATACTTACCCAAGAAACAAACCACCTATAAGAAATGTGAATTATCACCCTACATCTTTAGGTATTGTGTATCCTAGAATGCCTTACCCCAGAAATATGTTTACGCCATGGGAGCGGGCCTAATTGGTCATATATGCCTATGCCTGGAGGGACGCCTATGAATACTGTTGGAGGTTATGGAGGGCCACATTTTGGTGGTCCACCTTTTGGAGGGACACCCAGAAAAGGCCCACTTGGTGGAGGTACACCTTCGAGAGGACCACCATATGGAGGGAAACCTTCTAGAGGACCACCACATGGAGGACCACGTTCTGGGGGACCACCACCTGGAGGAGCACCTTATGGAGGACAACCACCTAGAGGACCCCCTCCACCTAGAGGAGGCCCTCCACCATCAGGAGGATCTTCAGGAGGATCATCTGCAAATCCACCACCCCAATAGCCAATGTATCAATCGAATTACTATCCTACTAGTATACATATACCATATCAATATTACCAGTATGTACAACCTAATCGACAACTTCCATTCTTGGAAACTTTGGACATGCCTGATTTGTCCAAGTTGATCAACAAATGCATCCAACATAACCATTCATGGTTTGCAATTCCGGTTAAGTTACCTTCAGACACTCCAAAGTTTGATGGGAAGCAGGGAGAGGATCCAAAAAATCATGTTATGACATTCCATCTATGGTGTTCTTCTAACTCCTTTATGGATGATTCTATCTGTTTGCAGCTCTTCGAGTGAACTTTAACTTGCATGGCTTCCAAGTGGTACAGTGAGATTCCACAACATTAATTTGTGGATTCCAACTCGTCGGCAATGGTTTTTCTTACCCATTTCCAGCTACCTATACGTTACAAAACTAGTACGGATCTTTTGGCATCGCATAATCCGAATACTTCCACGCATATATTAGATCATATTCATGAGTGGAGGAGATGATGAAGACTTATAAAATCTCCTATGTCAAACCAATCGTTGGCTAATTGGTTTACGAAATCCTTGTTGCCTCCCATTTCCCATGATGTGGCTATGGGCGGTGTTGTCACTAAAGAGAAGGATATCAATCGGGCACAGAATCTGTACTTGGTTTATTCTCAATATGGAACTTTGTATGATTTGATCCCTCAGGTTCCTCATCCCAACACAAACCCTTCCAAGCCACCTGCAGAAAATCCTGTTGATGGGGTTGTAGGTTCAATCCAGCCCCCGTCAGCAGTGAATCCTGCTAACCAACAGAGTACATCTACCACTACTCCCTCTACGGTTTCTATCTAGGTGAATGTTATTCAAACTATGCACACACCCGGTAATAAAAACAAAGGAAAAGGAAAAGGTAAAAAGTCAAGAAACCAGCAGGAGAACCCAAGAATTCGACCTCGAAGAATGAAAACAAAGGTAAGAGGAAGGCTAAGTATCTCTTCCTACTATGTGGTGGTGACCACTTCACGAAGGAGTGCCCTCATCGTGAAGAAATTAATAAATTTCTAAAAAATAACCCTACACCGGCGGTACTTACCAACCCTTTTCCATCTCAACAACAGTTGATTGATCATATGTCTTCACAAGGAACCTCTAACTCTACTGAAGAGAGACAAATGATGTTCGCTGAAACTGTTATCCTGACTACTCGTAGTCAGACATATGACAAACCAACAGAGAAGAAGGATGAAAATACTTGTTCTTAGAAATTTCATTCTACAGGTTCTTCTCCTCCACCTCTGTCTAATGGCCCTCTAATGATTAAGAAACCTAAACTCGACTTGATTTTGTGCCCACCTAAGAGTACTCTTCGAAAATATGCTCTCAACTGAAATGCTCGAGCCGGCCAATTCTACAATGTTGTTGAATATTTGGCTCAACAAAATTGTGCTATGCGCACATTAGAGGTACTCCAAAGTTTCCCTATGTAGCACAAAAATCCATTGATGGATTTAGGGGCCTTATATCTGGATAACACTAATATGATTCATTTTAATGTGGAGAATTACAAGTCCATGATACCCCACCATCTGGTGTTTCAAATCGCTACCAAGGTAGTTTGGAGAAAGGTCCATCGGACCGTATTTGACGAAGGGGTTTCCACCTCAGTATTGTTTGTGTCTTGCTGGAGGGCCATTGGTTCTCCTAAACTTACGAAGTCACCCATAACTTTGAAATATTTCGATGGATGAGGTTTCCAACCTCATGGTCTATTACTGGCCCTTTCAATCGAGATAGGGGGAAAGATTATTTCCATTCAAGTGGAGGTATTCGATGCTTCATTGGATTACAATCTGCTATTGGGGAGAAACTAGTTTTATGCTATGACGGTTGTCTCTTCAACGGTTTTTTTGTACTCTCCAGTTCCCTCACTTAGGGAAGATTGTAACTATTGATCAGCTTGATTTTTGTTCACCTGATGTTACTGCCCCTACTACAAACAATATTCCTATGTTAGGGAAATCCCCTCTACCTTATCAATCAGTTTGGGTAGGAATTTTGAACAATTCAACTCTTATGGGTGTGTTTCCCTCGACCCCTCCTAGTACGGAAGTAGCAACTGTGAACATGATTTCCACAACCGACCACAGTCCTAGAGTTAAAGAAGTTGTTGAGACATATTCTCTAGGTCCTTATTAAGCGCTCTACGATGCTATTCAATCTATTTTTGATGTACACTATGATGATAATCATCTAGTGGCATTAGATCCCTACCACCTACCCTATTGGCTAGATTCCCCTCTGCCCACTGTAGATTATCTCTCACATACTTTTCTGTCGGATGAATCTATTAGGGAGATCATGAGTGTGGATGAACCTATATGGGAAGATCATCAACATAGATCCTCTTCCCTTCCCAATGCCAATTCGCCAGATTCTAATTTTGTGTCTCTCATTAGTACTGATATTGTCAAAAATCTCAAATGCTTGTATTGTTACAAGGCATTTATTCTGTAGGAAATGTATGTAACATCACCCATACGACTCCCATTGACATATAAGTGAAGCCTAGAACTATTGAACATGTTCATGTAGGCCAGAACTATTCAACTGAAGAAACTACAAAGTATAGATCTCTATTCAAATAATTCCAAGATGTTTTTTCCCTGGACATATGAAGAAATGCCTAGGATTGATTCGTCCATCGTCGTACACGAATTTAAGACTTATCCCATGGTGAGACCAGTCCCGAAAAAAATGCACCAAGTCCATCTGGGAAAGCTGCGGAAATAAAAGCTGAGGTTGAGAAACTTCTGAAAGATGGTTTTATTTATCCTGTACCACTAACTCAGTGGGTATCTAATATTTTCCATGTAACCAAGAAGAAGGGCACTATTAGGGTTCGCATCAATTTTAGAGATTTGAATAAGGCTTTTCCCAAGGACAATTTCCCTACTCCACATATCGATCAAATCATTTATAACTGTGCTGGGAGCGTCATCTTCTCATTTATGGATGGATTTTTCGGCTATAATCAGATAGAAATTTTACCCACCGACCAACATAAGACAACATTCATTTGTCTGTGGGGAACCTTTTCCTATCGGAAGTTTCCCTTTGGTTTGAAAAGCGTCGGAGCTACATTCTAGCGCGCCATGTCCTACACTTTTCACGATATTAAACACATTGTGGAACCATATCTGGACGACCTCCCTGCTCATTCCCAGCAGTGAGGGGATCACCCAAGGCATCTTAGAGATATTTTTATTCAATGTCATCATTATATTATTCGGCTTAATCCACACAAATGTGTATTTTGTGCTAAGACTGGACATCTAATTAGCTTCGTGGTTTCCAAATATGGCATCCGGATAGATCCTTTGAAGATAGATGTTATTTTGGCCTTACCTGCCCCAACCAATATTATTGAACTCCAAAGTTTGCAAGGGAAGGAAAACTTTCTTCGTCATTTTGTGTGCAACTTTGCAAAAAAAATGCATGGTTATATACATGTCTCCTTAAGAAGAACACTCTGTTATTTTGGGATGAGCAGGCCCAATGAGATTTTGATCATTTAAAACACGCTCAGACACATTCAACGGTGTTGCACCCCCCAAATTATTCAAAAGACTTTATGATTTACGTTGTTTCATACACTACTACCATTGGTATGGTTCTGGTGCAGGAAGATATCAATGGGCAAGAGCATGTGATTTATTATGTAAGTAAGAGTATCCTTGACTATGAAACCCATTATTCACGTGTGGAGAAGCTAGCTTTGGCTATGGTCATTGTTGTGTAAATATTTCGTCACTACATTTTACTACACACCACAATTTTTCTCGCTAATCAAAACCCTATGTATTACATTTTGACTTGTCAAGTACTAGGGGGAAAGTATTCCAGCTAGATCGTCATCCTGTAGGAATTTGATCTCGATTTCGCTAAGGATACTTCCAAGAAGTCCTTAGTTTTCTCGGATTTAAGGTGTGACCTTCCTTGTGCTCTCATGGAATTTGAGCCCAATGATTCATTTTTGGATGAATTTTTGTTCCTGATTAGCACAACTGATCCGTGGTATGGGGATTTGATCATCTATCTCTAGACCAAAAGGTTTCTTCCTGATATGTCCAATGATGATCATGGACTCATCCATCACCACACGAAATATTACCTCAATTTAAATGACACATTATATAGGTGTGGTATTGACTCTGTTCTTCGACGATGTCTTACAAACGAAGAGGCTGAACAAGTCTTGAATGAATACCACTCTGGAGCATGTGGCGGTCATCTTTCTGGGATGGATACAACTCAAAAAATCCTTCACGTTGTGTATTTTTGGCCCTCAATATTAAAATATTGTCATTAGGTGGTAAAAAAATTCCCACCCTATCAACTTTTTTATCCAAAAAGAAAACCCACCCTGCTCCTTTAGACCCCGTCATTGTCGTTGGCCCTTTTGCCAAATGGGGGATATATTTTATGCATTGTAAGCCTACGTCAGTCAGGGTGCATGGTTACATCATCCTAGTCATAGATTATTTTACAAAAGGGGTTGAGGAAATGCCTACATATGCAGAGGATGGAAGGACTTCCACCCTCTTTCTTTTTAATCATGTAATAGCTAGGTTTGGAGTTCTGCAAGCCATAGTCATTGATCACGGATCCCATTTCTGTAATAAGATGATGGCTGAGTTGAGTGCTAAGCTGGGTTTTCGTCATGAAAACTCAACTCCTTATTACTCACAGGATAATGTTCAAGTTGAAGCCATTAACAAAGTTTTAAATACTATGCTACGTAGGATGGTTGGACATCATAAATCCAATTGGCACTTAACTCTATTTTCTACATTATGGGCTTATAAAACTTCGGTTAAAACAATGACTGGTTTCACACCGTTTCAGTTGGTTTATGGACTAGAATTTGTCCTACCTATTGAATGTGAGATCTCATCACTCAAGCTTACAGTAGAGATTCTCCCAAACAATTCTGTTGAAGAAGAATGTTTTTTGTACTTGATGAACCTTGATGAGAATTGAAGAGATGTTTCCTTGGATAATGAGGCACATAAAAAACACATCAAGTCCCAATATGATAATTCCATTCAACCTAGTGTCTTTAATGAAGGTGGCATGGTTCTGACCTATGATCAAAAGCATGACAAACTTGGAAAATGGAAGCTCGAATCCATGTGGTATGGTCCCTTCATCGTGAGTAAAGTCTTAGAGAAAGGGGCCTATGAGCTTGTAGATTACAATGGGATACCTTTCAGACAACCTCACAATGGGTTGTACCTGAAAATGTACTATGATTGAAGATATTTTTTGTTATAGTACCTTGTATATATGTACATTGATTGACTTTTTGGTGTGGTTTTAGTACTTCAATATGGTTTTGAGTTTTTGTCAGTACTATTTATACCATGTTTTGGTTATGCGGATCAAATGGATTTTTATGGTTTTGTTGATGGTGCTTGTCATCATACCCTAAACCTTGCTTCAGTTGCTTGGTTTTTGTATTCCCCAACTCATGATATAGTCAGTTTAGGATTGCTTTGTGTAGGTTTCGCCACCAATAACATTGTCAAGTATCATGCGGTAATAGGTTTGTTAATCGAGGCTGCATCTCGGGACATTGATCACTTGGTAGTCTTCCTGGACTCACAATTAGTGGTTTTTCACTTGAACCATGTCTATTCCATTTGAAACCCTACACTTATTAGTATTTTTCATAGAGTGCATTTGTTAGAAACATCATTTGAATCTATTACCTATAGGCATATTCCTAGGTCTTGTAACACTGTTGCAGACTCATTGGAGAATTACATTTTGGACTGGTATATTTCCCATACATAACTTTTGATAAATAAGACATGGTTCATTGTAAATAAAATAAACAATAAAAATACAGAAGAACTCATATAAATTTCATTCCACATTATAACATAGATAAGGCGCTGTAAATAAGTCTGTATATATATATATTAAGTGTTTCACAAAAAACATGGTATCGAGACCCCAACTAAAACACACTAGATTTCAGATATACAAAATGACAAAAATCCTAAATATAGATAGCTTTCAGTGTCTACTTCATGTTGGATAACTGGTGATGGTCATGGTAACACATGATGGCTCTCGCTACCCTCTATAGCAGGCGACTAAATCGACCCGCCACTCCAGCTGTATGCCTCTGGTACCTCTTAGGGAGGTTATCTATGGAAGCATCTGGAATATCAAGATTTAACCGATTGAGGTTCTCCTCCAACTCAGTCAACTCATCGTCTCCTCTGTGGACGAAGCGGGCTCCTCGCTCGCCTATCAATTGGGGAGGATCCCTGAGGTCATGCATCTTCTACATATACATGAAAATTTTTAGTCTTGTTATCATCCATAAAAATTATAAAACATAAAATGAAAAAATAATCAAGGTCTTGAGTATTATTCTTACCAATATCACCCCATCGGGAAGCTATTGGTAAGGGTGGATCAGGGTCTCCTCTAAAGTTAGTAATAACATACGCATAATCATCAACCATGAGTAGTTAGTCATATAACGAATAGAAAAATGTGCTACCATACTTGACCTTGGACCTGCTGCCACCAGTGTAGGCCATGATCTCTACCCACCACAGCATGCAAGGGTCTTGAGCTCTCAGCTCGATGAAATATACCTGCGGCCTCTGGTGAGGTAACCGCTCAAAGAAGAAGGATGCCAAAATGGTGCCACAACGAAACTATTTAAACTCCCCCTGCCAACACTTGGTCAACTGCTCCTTGAAGACACTCAGTAAAGCCTCAACCCAGTTAAAGACCATAGGAAGCATAGTCTCCAAGGAATAAAGCATGTGTGCTTGAGAATCCTAATGAGCCCCTTGGCAACCTTTAACCCACTGCATGGTGAAAAGCACTATCCAGAGAGGAAAATCCATTACCACCTTGATTGGGATCTTTTTCTTAGACATCTGAGTGCCCATAAAACAATGGCGATCTATGAGCTCTTGTGTTGTGACATCCCCCCCTTGGGAACCTATCACAGAGATAGGCACCCCGCACCTGGATAATCCTATAAGGAAGTATATATCTTCTACTTCCACGGTAAGAACGTCAGCCCCCACTTTGAAGTATTGTTTCTCCGGGTTCCACATTCTTATTATATACTCCAGTCGTCTGACATGAGACCTCAGGCTTGGAACATGGAAGAATTTTAGGAGGCCATAGCCCCGTAAAGAAACTATAGAACCAACATCTGCTCCATCTCTAGCATCATCATCCTCATGTTTCCTCTCCTTCCACACAACCATTTTGACCGAAGTGACCTGTAAAAAATCAAAATTAAAGTATTAAAACATATTTCCAACCATTAAAAATACTTTAAATACTTTCTTTTGGCTTGGACGTTCAATTTTTGGTGGCATCCTATAACACCACATTTGTATCTTTGAGAAAGAGCAGTGGCACTGCCTTTTTTGGCGTGAAAATTGTGGTTCTGCTTGGGCACCGCCTTTCCCGCAAGGGGAAAAATTGTTACCTTGATAGCGATTTTTACCCTAGGGTAAAAACCCCAAAACCTCAAAAAATTTGCATGGAAAGGGAAAATGCAACCATAAAAATGTTAGGGATAGGTTTAGCTCTTACCTGGAGGTGACAAATCGAGAAACAAACAGTTGATGACTCTGGAATCCTTGCCTGAAGTCTGCACACAAATGGTTCCAAAATGCTCTCCAACTTGGTATATAGTGAAAGGGTATGTTTTTTACTATTTCAGTGGTTTTTATATGAAATGTATTAAGGTTTATTGCATTATTTTATTAAAAAAATGCCCTTTTACATAGTCATTAAAAACTAGTTTTTTAAATATTTTGGAGATCTAATAGTCTTTGAAGAGTTTTTGCAGGGATGAAAGTTAAAAAATTTTGGTTATGAGTAAGTTTGTTTTTTAATTTTTCGTACTTCCATAAAACAAAAAAAGTCGTCGACCCGTAATTTCTACATTTTGTTCGTGCTCTTTAAACCTAGTACCAAAGTTTCGAGTCAAATTTTGCTTCTTTTTAGGCTCGTTAAATGCCTTCGTAGAAAATAGAAACCCTAATGGAGTCTTCTTTAAGCTCTTTTCAGACTCCTTAAATGTGAAAATATTGACGAGTGAACTTATCTTATTCACGCTTATAAAAGCACTTGAAGAGTCATCTTTCCAATGGTATTTTACCCCTTTTTCGGTTCGAATTGACTAATTATGAAAAATGAATACTTTAGTTAATATCAGCTAGAAGAGTTCTCTTGGGAATTATTTTATAATTTTTGGGTCCCTAGGGACTAAAATCATATGAAAAATGACCTTTTGGAGTCTTCTTCCATTTTCATTCAGATTCTCTAAACATGAACAATACCGAGTTAACTTTCAATGAACTCATTAAATTAAGCACTGAGAGACCCTCTTCTGGGAACAAACCCCTCCTTTCTTGGGTTCATGAAACATATGAGAATGGACTTATCTTAGGATAAGATTAAACAAGTGTTTGTTACCCTCTTTGAACTTGTAAAAATGAAAAGAGGCACTCATCAATCATGATGGGGAAATTAAGGGAAGGAAACTATTTCATTTTCAATAATGGCAGTTATTAGTCACCTTTGAACATGGCACTTGTCTGCATTTCATTTAGTCAATTGGGTATTCAAATTTCTTCCAAGTCGATCCACTTTCATGATTCATGTCACTCCTTTGAGTCTTTTAAAGAATGCATCATCCACTGTTGCATTATGTCTTGGTATCCACCTGGTCAAGTCAATGCTGCCAAGTCTTCAGTCATGCCACTCGATGTTCAAAGGGAAGTCATATTTAGAGTTTGCATCTGCAGTTTATATTTTTTAGCAGTTACCTTTGAGTCAGTCCCATGGTTACATCATACTCAAAATACCATAACTTTGTTTCGAGTTTTGTTTCGTTGATGTGGGATTCATCATGGCCCTCCTTCGACGAGACTATTCATGTCGACTTTAGCTCATAATCTAGGAATTAGTATTAGAAACAAATTAATACCTTGAGATCTATATGAATCAATGATAGATTCTCTCACTTTCGAAATAGGTTCACATCATTGACCTTTGATCGTGATATTCAACTAAGTGTTCAACTCAAATCATCTATTCACACTCAGTAGATTGTATTAGGGTACCTTTGGAATCATCGACATCAATGGTGATCTCCCTCGCACTTGTTAACGGTTCTCATCATTGACCGGTAGTCAAGTGGTTTCTACCATGTTCAACATCAAGACCTTGCAATCACATGTATATAATCGTACTTTGTGGAAAACTAGACAAAGACCCTGGGTATTTGTTAAGCACTCATTGCTTTCCCGAGTTTACGATGGAGTATTTGTACGAATCCTAGCATGGATCCACATTTGTATGGCTATGGCTATGCTCAAATTTGCATCCATTTGACATAGATATACATTGTATGTTTGGTAGTAATTTCCAAGTTTGAGTCTGTTTCACATGGATCTACATTGTATTCTGGTATCCATGATTATTCATTTCTCTCATGGATTTTCCTTGTATTGGTCTACAGCCATGATGAGGATTCATTTGGATAGGATTCAAAAGTATTGATGCATTGCAGAAGTCGGGTTGATGGTGATCTTCGATCAAGCGATTTCTTGCCCCGAAGTGATAAATTGCTCTTACAAAGCTCTCACCTATATTATCCCTCTAGCCTCATTCTTTAGGGGGCATTCTGTTACACATAATCCTTGTCACCATCATGTATTGAGAACCAAGAAACCATAAATCGCCTCAATTCCTCAAGTAATGAAGTTAGACACTGGTCGGGACTCATATTACTGGTCGGGACTCATATTTTCATACTTGTGTCCACCGCCGCTTCTGCCCTTTATGCAATAAGAGTTACCCTCTTCAATAACACCTCTTTTCAATTGACAATGAGCAGTTCCACTGCCTTTACACTTTGTTCAATAATCAGCTACACCTAGTAACGCTCTGTCTCCATAGTGAAAAATCAGTGCTCGAGTTTCAAAGGGAAAAAGAGAAGATTCACGAAGCTTCTCGAAGGAAATATTCATGGCACCCTCATCCCTACTCTTGTGGACCACCTGGACTCGAGATCCCCCCTAGTAGGATCTCCCTTCCACATCATCCACCATTTTATCAACTATCCCTATACTCCCAAGGGCTATAAATACTAGCTCATCCCCCATGGGTTTGTTGAGGAAAGTTATGCTGTTGCACCTAATTTTCGGCCAAATATAGTGTGAGCATAGAGAAGACAAGTTGTAGCTTTGAGGAAAAGACTTGGCATGTAAGGAGGCATCATAAAACTAAGGCACAATGGTTTTAATCTCTCTTCTTTTATGATTAATGCAATGATGGTTTCTTTCCCATAAAATGTATTGTGTTATGATCACTCATTTTGTTATCAGATTCCTTAGTCACTGATATAGAGTTGTAGATAATTTTCTAGTACTTTTAATCTTGTTCTTTTTCGGATGTGTTTATTGCAGGTACATATATGTAGATATAGAACCATAGAAGGTTTATACATCATACTATAGGATAGGTAAAAGGCTCATTCCAGACATTTACTAATTCTAGGGAAAGTGCTTATTGTTGTTATCACTCATTTGTTCTAGTTGTGAAGGATTCAAGCTAGAGAAACAACTCCTTTCTCCAGGAGCTGATAATTTCCAAAAACACACACCCTAGGGTTTACCACAAATATATCCTTCTACTAAAAGCTATTCAAATGCAAAATGGCGTACCTTTTGCAAACCCTGATTGGAAGATTGTTTTAATGCCAACTTGTAACTGAGGTAAAATTTGAATTGCGACTCCTATGAGTCTAAAAATTCTTCATGTAGTACCTTCATTTGTTATTTCCAATTCCACAGTCCTGACCTATTTTGGATGATCCAAAAAAACATTATTGTAAATATACCAAAGCTTCTTATTTTTGGCCTATCCAAAAGAGCGCACTTGTACTGTATGCCACATGTCCACTGTTTTGTTTAAGTATCTAAAAATTCTACCACAGATACCTCAGTCCATCTTCTTTCATATGCAACTAGTCAGAATCCATTTGGATCTTGGCTTCCTTAAATATGACATTTTTTCCAACAACGCCTATTTTAGACTAGATGTAGGACTAGTCAAAAGCCCTAGATTCCTCCACAATTTTCTCTAAAATTGTAATGGATTAGGATCTAAATTTTGGATTGGAGATATTTTGGCATGTTTTGGAAGTGGGTTTTAAACCTCTATCTCTGAATACTTGTAGACAAAAAGTTTTATTGAAATTTCCAATATGACTCATTTTATAGAAGCCAATCCCGAGGAAAGAGCTCTGATACCAAATGTTATGCAACCAAGTCCCAGATATAACGTAAAAAGAGCAGAAATAGAAAATAAGAGAGTAATCCATTCCTAAAACATGAATATTAGAGATAAATATCAATCCTCTTTGAGGTAGGAACCTCCTTACACAATGTACTGAGTACACAAGTCAAGATAAGATACTATGATGACTAAAATGAGAATATCTCCTTCCTATATATAGGAGATAAAGGTGTAAAATAACAACTAATAAACCCACTAATAGACCCAAGCCTACATAAATAATATATAATGCACCACCATATAGGGATCAATGTGCCACACTATATGGTGTAATGTGTCATCATTAAGGGGTTAACACTCTATTGGATACCAGGAAGTCGAAAACAAATCAATATATGGAAGGACAATATTGGACCCAATTCCCCTACCAATTTCTTGCAATCATTTTCAGATCTAAAGCATCAGATGGACAATTTGAAAATTTACACATTACATGATCTCTCATCCTATATAGAATGCAGAATATGGGTTAGTTGGATCAATCAGAGATCGGGGATAACCTTAGGCCAGATTATAATGCACTTATTTCGTTGTTGCACAGGTCAGCTCCAGTCCATCGTAAGCTGAAAGATGAAAGAGTATGGGGAAAATTAGGTTTCTACATGGTGAAAGAAGCTTATAGCGCAATGGATGGTCTTCATAAAAGCTGCAACATTGACAGTAAATGGAAAAAAATTGGTGTAAGGATTGTCTACCAAAAATCAATGTATTAATATCGACTGGGATCGTTGATCGAGGCCGCGCGTGCTAGGGATTTCTGCTGCATGCGCTGCCCAGCGGCTGCCATGGCTGCACTTGGGGGAGGGAAATCCCCTCCCTCCCCATCTATCTCTAATGAAGCTGCCTTCAGGAGGCTATTATCGATTGCCAGGAAGAAACTGGTAGCCCCTCAGATCCCGAAATTCATTAAGAAACTGGATGCAATACCTGAAATTGTCTTGCTAAAAGAAAAACCCATCAAGATTGCTCTGGCTTTGGCGAAACGTGGATTGTTCGGGCAGTTCGTGGGTTTATGGCCCTCCACCAGAACCACCGATGACTGGATTCAAAGAAACTGGAGGCCCCAACTAAAGCACAGCGTGACCTGCTACCCGGTGGGCAGAGGTTTCTATATTTTTGAATTCATCTCCAAGGATGATCGAGATCTCATATTCAGGAATGGTCCTTACTTCATGGGGTCTCAGGGCATATATCTCAACCACTGGACCCCGAATTTCGATCCGAATCTCGATTCCCCTAAGGAGGTACCTGTTTGGGTCCATCTCCCAAATCTTCCAGCGCACTGCTGGAACTCTGAATCTCTAGAAAAAATAGGGAATGGGCTTGGCCGCTACATTGATAAGGCAGACCCCAAGGGACAATATTCCTATGCTAGAATCTTCGTTGAGGTGGATCTTGAGGCCGGGCTACCAGAAGCAATCAAGATCTCGGTGGGTTATTGGCATCACTTTCAACAGTTGGACTACGAGCAGCCGCCCTTCAAATGCAGACACTGCCATGAGCACGGTCACTTCCAAAGAAACTGTCCCAAAAATCAGCAAGGGGATGAAACAGAAGGATGGAAAAGACCCAAAAAAGGGAAAGCAGCCTGGAAAACTCAAGAGAAAAGGATAGGATCCGTGCTGCAAGCCTCAAGCAGTAAGGAGGTGACCACAGAAGGAAGGATCTTAACATCCAACCCCACTCAGGCCCCTACCTCAAAGCAACTCACGACAACTGAAGGAACAAACGAAGAAGGAAGAAATGTTGCTAGTCCGATTTCGGTAGAACCCACCGCCCCTGGTGAAATTCCCCAGCAACCAGTCTCAAATCTACCCCCCATCATATCTGATGATATCCCTCCCTCCATCCCCATGGGAGAGCTCTCGAAGGTTATCAGTCAGGAGGAGGATCCGTCTAATCTAGACTCCGACCAAGGTGGTTTCTCTGATGAAGGAGACTCGGAATCCAGTAGCTCACATGCAACGCCGCTAAGGTCCAACAGGGGAAGAAAATAAAATAAAAAAGCATCAAGAAGAGAAGTCCTTCTGAGATGTAGCCAAAGGAACTCAGAAAACTTTTCCAACCATGATTAGTACAAAAGGGGTGCATGGTTACATCATCGTAGTCATAGATTATTTTACAAAAGGGGTTGAGGCAATGCCTACATATGCAGAGGATGGAAGGATTTCCACCCTCTTTCTTTTTAATCATGTAATAGCTAGTTTTGGAGTTCTGCAAGCCATAGTCATTGATCACGGATCCCATTTCTGTAATAAGATGATGGCTGAGTTGAGTGCTAAGCTGGGTTTTCGTCATGAAAACTCAACTCCTTATTACTCACAGGATAATGGTCAAGTTGAAGCCATTAACAAAGTTTTAAATACTATGCTACGTAGGATGGTTGGACATCATAAATCCAATTGGCACTTAACTCTATTTTCTACATTATGGGCTTATAAAACTTCGGTTAAAACAATGACTGGTTTCACACCGTTTCAGTTGGTTTATGGACTAGAAGTTGTCCTACCTATTGAATGTGAGATCTCATCACTCAAGCTTACAGTAGAGATTCTCCCAAACAATTCTGTTGAAGAAGAATGTTTTTTGTACTTGATGAACCTTGATGAGAATTGAAGAGATGTTTCCTTGGATAATGAGGCACATAAAAAACACATCAAGGCCCAATATGATAAGTCCGTTCAACCTAGTGTCTTTAATGAAGGTGGCATGGTTCTGACCTATGATCAAAAGCATGACAAACTTGGAAAATGGAAGCTCGAATCCATGTGGTATGGTCCCTTCATCGTGAGTAAAGTCTTAGAGAAAGGGGCCTATGAGCTTGTAGATTACAATGGGATACCTTTCAGACAACCTCACAATGGGTTGTACGTGAAAATGTACTATGATTGAAGATATTTTTTGTTATAGTACCTTGTATATATGTACATTGATTGACTTTTTGGTGTGGTTTTAGTACTTCAATATGGTTTTGAGTTTTTGTCAGTACTATTTATACCATGTTTTGGTTATGCAGATCAAATGGATTTTTATGGTTTTGCTGATGGTGCTTGTCATCATACCCTAAACCTTGCTTTAGTTGCTTGGTTTTTGTATTCCCTAACTCATGATATAGTCAGTTTAGGATTGCTTTGTGTAGGTTTCGCCACCAATAACATTGTCGAGTATCATGCGGTAATAGGTTTGTTAATCGAGGCTGCATCTCGGGACATTGATCACTTGGTAGTCTTCCTGGACTCACAATTAGTGGTTTTTCACTTGAACCATGTCTATTCCATTTGAAACCCTACACTTATTAGTATTTTTCATAGAGTGCATTTGTTAGAAACATCATTTGAATCTATTACCTATAGGCATATTCCTAGGTCTTGTAACACTGTTGCAGACTCATTGGAGAATTACATTTTGGACTGGTATATTTCCCATACATAACTTTTCATAAATAAGACATGGTTCATTGTAAATAAAATAAACAATAAAAATACACAAGAACTCATATAAATTTCATTCCACATTATAACATAGATAAGGCGCTGTAAATAAGTCTGTATATATATATATATATATATATATTAAGTGTTTCACAAAAAACATGGTCGCGAGACCCCGTCTGAAACACACTGGATTTCAGATATACAAAATGACAAAAATCCTAAATCTAGATAGCTTTCAGTGTCTACTTCATGTTGGATAACTAGTTATGGTCATGGTAACACATGATGGCTCTCGCTACCCTCTATAGCAGGCGACTAAATCGACCCGCCACTCCAGCTGTATGCCTCTGGTACCTCTTAGGGAGGTTATCTATGGAAGCATATGGAATATCAAGATTTAACCGATTGAGGTTCTCCTCCAACTCAGTCAACTCATCGTTTCCTCTATGGACGAAGTGGGCTCCTCGCTCACCTATCAATTGGGGAGGAACCCTGAGGTCGTGCATCTTCTACATATACATGAAAATGTTTAGTCTTGTTATCATCCATAAAAATTATAAAACATAAAATGAAAAAATAATCAAGGTCTTGAGTATTATTCTTACCAATATCACCCCATCGGGAAGCTATTGGTAAGGGTGGATCAGGGTCTCCTCTAAAGTTAGTAATAACATACGCATAATCATCAACCATGAGTAGTTAGTCATCTAACGAATAGAAAAATGTGCTACCATACTTGACCTTGGACCCACTGCCACCGGTGTAGGCCATGATCTCTACCCACCACAACATGCAAGGGTCTTGAGCTCTCAGCTCGATGAAATATACCTGCGGCCTCTGGTGAGGTAACCACTCAAAGAAGAAGGATGCCAAATGGTGCCACAAACAAACTATTTAAACTCCCCCTGCCAACACTTAGTCAACTACTCCTTGAAGACACTCAGTAAAGCCTCAACCCAGTTAAAGACCGTAGGAAGCATAGTCTCCAAGGAATAAAGCATGTGTGCTTGAGAATCCTAATGAGCCCCTTGGAAACCTTTAACCCACTGCATGGTGAAAATCACTATCCAGAGAGGAAAATCCATCACCACCTTGATTGGGATCTTTTTCCTAGACATCTGAGTGCCCATAAAACAATGGCGATCTATGAGCTCTTGTGTTGTGACATCCCCCCCTTGGGAACCTATCACTGAGATAGGAACTCGGCACCTGGATAATCCTGTAAGGAAATATATGTCTTCTAATTCCATGGTAAGAACGTCAGCCCCCACTTTGAAGTATTGTTCCTCTGGGTTCCACATTCTTATTATATACTCCAGTCGTCTGACATGAGACCTCAGGCTTGGAACATGGAAGAATTTTAGGAGGCCATAGCCCCGTAAAGAAACTATAGAACCAACATCTACTCCATCTCTAGCATCATCATCCTCATGTTTCCTCTCCTTCCACACAACCATTTTGACTGAAGTGACCTGTCAAAAATCAAAATTAAAGTATTAAAACATATTTCCAACCATTAAAAATACTTTAAATACTTTCTTTTGGCTTGGACGTTGAATTTTTGGTGGCATCCTATAACACCGCATTTGTCTCTTTGAGACATAGCAGTGGCACTGCCTTTTTCGGCGTGAAAATTGTGGTTCTGCTTGGGCACCGCCTTTCCCACAAGGGGGAAAAGTGTTACCTTGATAGCGATTTTTACCCTAGGGTAAAAACCCAAAAACCTCAAAAAATTTGCATGGAAAGGGAAAATGCAACCATAAAAATGTTAGGGATAGGTTTAGCTCTTACCTGGAGGTGACAAATCGAGAAACAAACAGTTGATGACTCTGGAATCCTTGCCTGAAGTCTGCACACAAATGGTTCCAAAATGCTCTCCAACTTGGTAAATAGTGAAAGGGTATGTTTTTTACTATTTCAGTGGTTTTTATATGAAATGTAGTAAGGTTTATTGCATTATTTTATTAAAAAATCCCCTTTTACATAGTCATTAAAAACTAGTTTTTTAAATATTTTGGAGATCTAATAGTCTTTGATTTTTTTGCAGGGATGAAAGTTAAAAAATTTTGGTTATGAGTAAGTTTGTTTTTTAATTTTTTGTACTTCCATAAAACAAAAAAAGCCGTCGACCCGTAATTTCTACATTTTGTTCGTGCTCTTTAAACCTAGTACCAAAGTTTCGAGTCAAATTTTGCTTCTTTTTAGGCTCGTTAAATGCCTTCGTAGCAAAAAGAAACCCTAATGGAGTCTTCTTTAAGCTCTTTTCGGACTCCTTAAATGTGAAAATATTGACGAGTGAACTTATCTTATTCACGCTTATAAAAGCACTTGAAGAGTCATCTTTCCAATGGTATTTTACCCCTTTTTCGGTTCGAATTGACTAATTATGAAAAATGAATACTTTAGTTAATATCAGCTAGAAGAGTTCTCTTGGGAATTATTTTATACTTTTTGGGTCCCTAGGGACTAAAATAATATGAAAAATGACCTTTTGGAGTCTTCTTCCATTTTCATTCAGACTCTCTAAACATGAACAATACCGAGTTAACTTTCAATGAACTCATTAAATTAAGCACTGAGAGACCCTCTTCTGGGAACAAACCCCTCCTTTCTTGGGTTCATGAAACATATGAGAATGGACTTATCTTAGGATAAGATTAAACAAGTGTTTGTTACCCTCTTTGAACTCGTAAAAATGAAAACAGGCACTCATCAATCATGATGGGGAAATTAAGGGAAGGAAACTATTTCATTTGCAATAATGGCAGTTATTAGTCACCTTTGAACATGGCACTTGTCTGCATTTCATTTAGTCAATTGGGTATTCAAATTTCTTCCAAGTCGATCCACTTTCATGATTCATGTCACTCCTTTGAGTCTTTTAAAGAATGCATCATCCACTGTTGCATTATGTCTTGGTATCCACCTGGTCAAGTCAATGCTGCCAAGTCTTCAGTCATGCCACTCGATGTTCAAAGGGAAGTCATATTCAAAGTTTGAATCTGCAGTTTATATTTTTTAGCAGTTACCTTTGAGTCAGTACCATGGTTACATCATACTCAAAATACCATAACTTTGTTTCGAGTTTTGTGTCGTTGATGTGGGATTCATCATGGCCCTCCTTCGACGAGACTATTCCTGTCGACTTCAGCTCATCATCCAGGAATTAGTCTTAGAAACAAATTAATACCTTGAGATCTATATGAATCAATGATATATTCTCTCGCTTTCGAAATAGGTTCACATCATTGACCTTTGATCGTGATATTCAAATAAGTGTTAAACTCAAATCATCTATTCACACTCAGTAGATTGTATTAGGGTACCTTTGGAATCATCGACATCAATGGTGATCTCCCTCGCACTTGTTAACGGTTCTCATCATTGACCGGTAGTCAAGTGGTTTCTACCATGTTCAACATCAAGACCTTGCAATCACATGTATATAATCGTACTTTGTGGAAAACTAGACAAAGACCCTGGGTATTTGTTAAGCACTCATTGCTTTCCCAAGTTTACGATGGAGTATTTGTACGAATCCTAGCATGGATCCACATTTGTATGGCTATGGCTATGCTCAAATTTGCATGCATTTGACATAGATATACATTGTATGTTTGGTAGTAATTTCCAAGTTTGAGTCTGTTTCACATGGATCTACATTGTATTCTAGTATCCATGATTATTCATTTCTCTCGTGGATTTTCCTTTCATTGGTCTACAGCCATGATGAGGATTCATTTGGATAGGATTCAAAAGTATTGATGCATTGCAGAAGTCGGGTTGATGGTGATCTTCGATCAAGCGATTTCTTGCCCATTAGTGACAAATTGTTCTTACAAAGCTCTCACCTATCTTATCCCTCTAGCCTCATTCTTTAGGGGGAATTCTGTTACACATAATCCTTGTCACCATCATGTATTGAGAACCAAGAAACCATAAATCGCCTCAATTCCTCAAGTAATGAAGTTAGACACTGGTCGGGACTCATATTTTCATACTTGTGTCCACCGCCGCTTCTGCCCTTTATGCAATAAGAGTTACCCTCTTCAATAACACCTCTTGTCAATTGACAATGAGCAGTTCCACTGCCTTTACACTTTGTTCAATAATCGGCTACACCTAGTAACGCTCTGTCTCCATAGTGAAAAATCAGTGCTCGAGTTTCAAAGGGAAAAAGAGAAGATTCACGAAGCTTCTCGAAGGAAATATTCATGGCACCCTCATCCCTACTCTTGTGGACCACATGGACTCGAGATCCCCCCTAGTAGGATCTCCCTTCCACATCATCCACCATTTTATCAACTATCCCTATCCTCCCAAGGGCTATAAATACTAGCTCATCCCCCATGGCTTTGTTGAGGAAAGTTATGCTGCTGCACCTAATTTTCGGCCAAATATAGTGTGAGCATAGAGAAGACAAGTTGTAGCTTTGAGGAAAAGACTTGGCATGTAAGGAGGCATCACAAAACTAAGGCACAATGGTTTTAATCTCTCTTCTTTTATGATTAATACAATGATGGTTTCTTTCCCATAAAATGTATTATGTTATGATCACTCATTTTGTTATCAGATTCCTTAGTCACTGATATAGAGTTGTAGATAATTTTCTGGTACTTTTAATCTTGTTCTTTTTCGGATGTGTTTATTGCAGGTACATATATGGAGATATAGCACCATAGAAGGTTTATACATCATACTACAGGATAGGTAAAAGTCTCATTCCAGACATTTACTAATTCTAGGGAAAGTGCTTATTGTTGTTATCACTCATTTGTTCTAGTTGTGAAGGATTCAAGCTAGAGAAACAACTCCTTTCTCCAGGATCTGATAATTTCCAAAAACACACACCCTAGGGTTTACCACAAATATATCCTTCTACTAAAAGCTATTCAAATGCAAAATGGCATACCTTTTGCAAACCCTGATTGGAAGATTGTTTTAATGCCAACTTGTAACTGAGGTAAAATTTGAATTGCGACTCCTATGAGTCTAAAAATTCTTCATGTAGTACCTTCATTTGTCCTATTTCCAATTCCACAGTCCTGACCTATTTTGGATGATCCAAAAAAACATTATTGTAAATATACCAAAGCTTCTTATTTTTGGCCTATCCAAAAGAGCGCACTTGTACTGTATGCCACATGTCCACTATTTTGTTTAAGTATCTAAAAATTCTACCACAGATAACTCAGTCCATCGTATCTCATATGCAACTAGTCAGAATCCATTTGGATCTTGGCTTCCTTAAATATGACATTTTTTCCAACAACGCATGTTTTAGACTAGATGTAGGACTAGTCAAAATCCCTAGATTCCTCCACAATTTTCTCTAAAATTGTAATGGATTAGGATCTAAATTTTGGATTGGAGATATTTCGGCATGTTTTGGAAGTGGGTTTTAAACCTCTATCTCTGAATACTTGTAGACAAAAAGTTGTATTGAAATTTCCAATATGACTCATTTTGTAGAAGCCAATCCCGAGGAAAGAGCTCTGATACCAAATGTTATGCAACCAAGTCCCAGATATAACATAAAAAGAGCAGAAATAGAAAATAAGAGAGTAATCCATTCCTAAAACATGAATATTAGAGATAAATATCAATCCTCTTTGAGGTAGGAACCTCCTTACACAATGTACTGAGTACACAAGTCAAGATAAGATACTATGATGACTAAAATGAGAATATCTCCTTCCTATATATAGGAGATAAAGGTGTAAAATAACAACTAATAAACCCACTAATAGACCCAAGCCTACATAAATAATATGTAATGCACCACCATATAGGGATCAATGTGCCACACTATATGGTGTAATGTGTCATCATTAAGGGGTTAACACTCTATTGGATACCAGGAAGTTGAAAACAAATCAAGATATGGAAGGACAATATTGGACCCAATTCCCCTACCAATTTCTTGCAATCATTTTCAGATCTAAAGCATCAGATGGACAATTTGAAAATTTACACATTACATGATCTCTCATCCTATACAGAATGCGGAATATGGGTTAGTTGGATCAATCTAGAGATCGGGGATAACCTTAGGCCAGATTATAATGCACTCATTTCGTTTTTGCACAGGTCAGCTCCAGTCCATCATAAGCTAAAAGATGAAAGAGTATGGGGAAAATTAGGTTTCTACATGGTGGAAGAAGCTTATAGCGCAATGGACGGTCTTCATAAAAGCTATGACATTGATAGTAAATGGAAAAAAATTGGTGTAAGGATTGTCTACCAAAAATCAATGTATTATTATCAACTGGGATCGTTGCTCGAGGCCACGCGTGCTAGGCCTTTCTGCTGCGTACGCTGCCCAGTGGCCGCCATGGCTGCGCCTGGGGGAGGGAAATCCCCTCCCTCCCCATCTATATCTAATGAAGATGCCTTTAGGAGGCTATTATCGATTGTCGGGAAGAAACTGGTAGCCCCTCAGATCCCGAAATTCAATAAGAAACTGGATGCAATACCTGAAATTGTCTTGCCAGAAGAAAAACCCATCAAGATTGCTCTGGCTTTGGAGAAACGTGGACTAGTCGGGCAGTTCGTGGGTTTATGGCCCTCCACCAGAACCATTGATGACTGGATTCAAAGAAACTGGAGGCCCCAACTGAAGCACAGCGTGACCTGCTACCCGGTGGGCATAGGTTTCTATATTTTCGAATTCATCTCCAAGGATGATCGAGATCTCATATTCAGGAATGGTCCTTACTTCATGGGGTCTTAGGGCATATATCTCAACCGTTGGACCCCAAATTTTGATCCGAATCTTGATTCCCCTAAGGAGGTACCTGTTTGGGTCCGTCTCCCAAATCTTCCAGCATGCTGCTGGTACTCTGAATCTATGGAAAAAATAGGGAATGGGCTTGGCCACTACATTGATAAGGCAGACCCTAAGGGACAATATTCCTGTGTTAGAATCTCCATTGAGGTGGATCTTGAGGCCGGGCTACCAGAAGCAATCAAGATCTTCGTGGGTTATTGGCATCACTTTCAACAGTTGGACTACGAGCAGCCACCCTTCAAATGTAGACACTGCCATGAGCACGGTCACTTCCAAAGAAACTGTCCCAAAAATCAGCAAGGGGACGAAACAGAAGGATGGAAAAGACCCAAAAAAGGGAAAGCCGCCTCGAAAACTCAAGAGAAAAGGCTAGGATCCGTGCTGCAAGCCTCAAGCAGTAAGGAGGTGACCACAAAAGGAAGGATCTTAACATCCAACCCCACTCAGGCCCCTACCTCAAAGCAACTCACGGCAACTGAAGGAACAAACGAAGAAGGAAGAAATGCTGCTAGTCCGATTTCGGTAGAACCCACCGCCCCTGGTGAAATTCCCCAACAACCAGTCTCAGATCTACCCCCCGTCATATCTGATGATATCCCTCCCTCCGTCCCCATGGGAGAGCTCTCGAAGGTTATCAGCCAGGAGGAGGATCCGTCTAATCTAGACTCCGACCAAGGTGGTTTCTCTGATGAAGGAGACTCAGAATCCAGCAGCTCACATGCAACACCGCTAAGGTCCAACAGGGGAAGAAAATAAAAAAAAAGCATCAAGAAGAGAAGTCCTTTCGAGATGTAGCCAAAGGAACTCAGAAAAATTTTCCAACCATGATTAGTACAAGATCTAAGCAAGGCCAACCCTCCAAGGGGGCCTCCCCACCCAAACAAGTTTAAATGCGATACATCTCCTGGAACTGCAGAGGTTTAGGCTCCAACCCAAAAGAAGAAGCACTGAAAGACATCATCAGAATAAACAAGCCAGACATTCTGTTAATTCAGGAGACAAAAATGGAGGATTCAATCCTCTACCAAGCTGGTCATGCCTTCTAGAAAAAGGGCCTTGGGATAGCAATAAGCTCAAAAGGGGCCTCAGGAGGAATAGCCACTTTCTGGGATTCTACCAAATTCGAATTGGTCAATAAGGAATGCAGCAATCATTGGATCTTCACAAGTCTTCTCCACCGGGACTCCGGTCAGCAAGTTATAAGTCTCTTTAACATGTATGTTCCTAACCTTTTTTCTAAAAAACGCAGCTGCTGGGACTCCCTTGACTTGTTTCTAAGCCAGCACAGTCCAAGAAACATCATCATTGCCGGAGACCTCAATGTCACGCTGGCCATTGAAGAGAAGAAAGGAGGCTCCATAGTAAGGGATCAAGCTAGAGAATGGGTAGAGGACATTATCCTCCACTGGGATCTGATGGATATTAAGCCTCCTTCAGGGAATTTTACCTGCTCCAACAAAAGACTGGGTCCTGGTCACATAGCAGCTCACCTTGATAGATTCCTGATCCACTCTGACTTCCTCACCTCTGGTTTGCTAACCACCTCTAAAATCCTCCCCAACTGCACCTTGGACCACAGACCGATCTTTCTAGATCTTTTCTTTGACCCCACTCTTGGCCCCATCCCTTTCCGCTTCAGCCCGCTTTGGTTGCTTCAAGAGAACTTCCAGCAAGTAATCTCGGATTCCTAGTCTATCCCGATACCTAGGTCCCCTTCCTTCTCCTGGGAGCAGAAACTAAAGAGGCTCAAATCAGATCTAAAGAACTGGGCTAAGCTCTTATCCTCTCCTACCTCCATCAGAATCACAGCCCAAAAAGCCCTCGAAAATCACCAGCATGCGATGGACACTCTCCCCATCACCAACAGCACTCTCTCCAAAGAATCAGAGCTTCAAAAGTCCTATTTTAAAGCTTGTAGGGTCAAAGAAGAATTCTGGCGTCAAAAGTCCAGAAGCTTGTGGCTAGAGAGCGGGGATAAAAATACAAACTATTTCCACAAACAAGCTGACGCTCGTAAAAGCTTCAAAGCTGTAAATGAAATCAACTTCCAAGGATCCCTGATAAAAGACCCTAAAGAAATAAAGAAAGCAGCCTTCCTCACCTTCAAAGATCTCTTTTCTGCTCCTGAGGATGCCCCTTTAAACCCTATGAACCACCCTTTCGACCTCATCCCTCCACTGATTCAAGAGGCTGATAACCTCCTCCTTTCTGCCCCCATCTCCTTAAAAGAACTAAAAAGAGCCCTATTCAGAATGAAGCCTGACAGCGCCCCTGGCACTGACGGTTTTACTGCCAAATTCTACATTAGTTGTTGGGATATTATTAAATTGGACCTTCTAAGGATGGTAAGGCACTCTCAAACCACCTGCAAAATTGGGGGAAGCACCAATTCTGCTTTTCTTACTTTAATCCCAAAAGAAAAGGGAGCCACCTCCTTCTCCAGATTCTGGCCAATCTCCCTTTGCAACTTAAGCTACAAGATTATAACCAAAATTATTGCTAATAGGATTAAAAAAATCCTCGCCAGAGTCATCCTGGAGAACCAAGGGGGGTTCATTAAAGGGAGAAAGATTCAAGACAATATCCTCCTTGTCCAAGAGGCTATCCACTCTAGCTTCCATAATAAAGAAGAAGGAATGGTGATAAAGTTGGATCTAGCCAAAGCCTTTGACATGGTAAGACATGACTTCCTCTTCTTAGTCATGAAGAAACTTGGTTTCTCTGCGCATTTTATCAATTGGGTACATGGCTGTATCAGTTCCCCGTGGATAGCCCCTCTGGTAAACGGCAGATCCACTAACTTTTTCCAAGCGTCCAGAGGGCTCCAGCAAGGTTGTCCCTTATCGCCCCTCCTTTATGCAATTCAAGCTTTTGTCCTAAGCTTTCAGTTAATCTCCAACAAGCAGAAGAATCTACTCTCAGGACTCCGGCTAGCCCCAAAGGTAAAAAACATCAATCATGCACAGTTCGCGGATGATACGATCCTTTTAGGTGGAGCTAGCATCTACTTGGAAAATCAATTTAAGAAAGAGCTTGAAGTTTACATTCTGATCTCAGGAAGAAAAATCAACCTTCAGAAGAGTAAGATATATGGCTGGAATTGCTCAGTAAAGGAGCTAGGGGAGATAGCCAGATCGCTTGGCATGGAAGCTGTCCACGATTGGGACTCCTTCACCTACCTAGGCGCTCCAATATTTAATAAAGGATCGATACCATCTCATTGGACACCTATCATTGATAAATTTAAGAATCGAATCCAAAACTGGGGCTCCAACTAGTTAAATCCAGCAGGCAAAACAGAGCTGCTCAAATCTGTGCTCATGAGTATCCCAATTTATCAAAACTCCATTCTGCTCGCTCCGGTCTCTATCTTCAAAAAAATGGAGACACTGATAAGAAAGTTACTTTGGGAAGGAGGCAAAGGGAACCTCCACCGAATCCATCTGGTTAGCTGGAATAAAATCCAAATGCCTTATAAGGAAGGAGGCCTTCAAGTAAGGGATCTGGCAAGACAAAACTTGGCCATGGGGGCCAAAAATCTGTGGAATCTGGTCGCTGGAAGAAATAGTTGGAGCAACAAAGTTCTCAGAAGGAATTACTTCACTGGGGAAAGGCTATGATGCCTGGATAATCCAATCCCTTGTAAGAAAGGCTCTCCCATCTATAAGCTTTGTCTCAAATTCCTTCCACTATTCCAATCCAATCTCCATTGGATCCCTGGAAACGGAAAGAAAATAAAGCTATGGGAGGACTCCATCATGGGAGAACAACTTCTAGGACAAAATCCTGGGATAAGGAACATTATGGACTGGGCTCAAAACAATAACATAAATACTCTTTGGGACATCTCAAGCTGGGAGGAAGATGGAGACTGCATTTGGAAGGACCGGCATCTGGACAATCTCCCCCAATGGCTAAATGATGGAAAGGATTGCTTAATTCAGCACCTCCAAGGGAAAACGCCTTCAGCAAAGAACAGTTAAGACAAAAGAGGGTGGGGCCAGTGCTCAGGCAGCTACACAGCCACCGAAGGATATAGAACCTTCCTCTCCTTGCCTCACTCTGCTCCCAATCCAGCTAGCTGGAACTTTATCTGGAATTATCCTTTCGTGCCCAAGATCGACTTCTTCTGCTGGATAGCTTCTCATAAAAGTATTCTGACTGGGGAAAATTTAAAAAATAGAGGCATGGAGGGTCCGTCAAGATGTCCTCTTTACTGTTCTGAGGAAGAGACAATGAATCATCTCCTGATAACTTGTCCCTTCGCCCAAGAAATCTGGTCGGAGGTCCTCCTCCTAGACCTTGAGGATCTCGCTATCCCCCAAAACATCCCTGACCTGTTTGCCACCTGGGCCACCAGCTCTCCCTTTGATCTCCATAAAAAATACCTTCTTAAATCAATTTGGATATGGGCCCCCAAAGCTATTTGCTGGAAGATCTGGCTGGAGCGTAATAGCCGAATCTTCAGGGATGAGGAAAATTCAAGCATCAAGATTTCAATCAAGTGCAAAGCCCTCCTAGGGGAGCTATCAGTAGCCAAGAGCAAGCTTAAAAATTCCAGAAACTTGGATCCCCAAGAGAGAAGATGGCCATCTCAATTTCAGCATCCTGAGCCTATTCCAAATGCTCCCATCTCAAAAATTGCTAATTGGGAAATCCGCCTCGAAGAAAATGAATTCCTAATGTGGAGATCTAAATTAAAAGAAAGCACCCTATTTTTTTATGGAGCCTCAAAAGGAAATCCAGGACTAGCAGGAGGAGGAGGGGTCCTCTTTTCGGATGAGAACTCTGTCTTAGCCACCTATGCTTGGGGGCTAGGTTAAATGACCAATAACAAGGTAGAGGCGCTGGTACTTTGGCAAGGCCTTAAGCAAGCCCATGAGAGAAACTTAGACTCTCTGGTGGTGTTTGGATATTCGAAACTAATCATCCAAGCCCTGAGATCCAAAAATTTTCCTTCCAAAATGTTCTTAATCTCTATCCTAAAAAAAATCCTCTTGTTAGCCTCAAAGTTCAAAGAAATCAGCTTCTTCCACATCCTTCGTGGACTCAATGAACAGGCGGACCAGGAGGCCAACAAGGCCGCAGTGCTGGACAGAAGCGTTCTGGTTGTAAACGGCAGAGATTATCTCTGCAATATTCCCTAAATCGACTCTGTCAGAGATTCTCTCTACAATAGATCTTCAGGACCGGCGTGGGATGCATTTTCATTTTTTTCTTGAACCTTTAAGTCACTTCCTCAGTACAACAATGAGTGCTTTGGAGATTCGTATGTACATCAAATATCCTCCATCCCATTCTCGTGATCCCTCTCCTCCTTATTACGGGCCTCTCAATCCCCTTTTCGAGTAGCCCCAAGAACACTCTTCAAGAGCTCTGAGTTTTGCAGGTTCTGGAGATCGCCTCTCCATTGGTTTCTTGCGCCCACCTAGCTCGTCGCGCCCGCCCAGCTCGCCCCAGATCTCATGGCATTAGTAGGGTCGTCCTCCAATCCGTAGATAGTGGAAGAAATACTTGCAGACATCCAACAGTCTCTGGATGCTCTCAAATCAAAGTCAGATGAACAAGGAAATTCGATCAAATCCAATGCTGAAGAAGACCTCAAGCACTGGAAGAATTTCTCTATTGAGCTGCGTTCTCTCAAGAATGACCTCAAGGACTCCAAAGGAGAGATGAAATACTATCAAGATGTTGTCTTCTCACAGTTCAAAGGCGCCGCCAATGTCACATGAGACTTTGGGAACCGAATTACGGCACTGGAGACAGCAGTTAATAAGATTATGGAGAAGTTTAACTCCACATAGTCCTACCCTCTTCTACTCTCTTCCTTATAACTATTTGCTGTTATGTTAGCTTCATTTTTTTGAGCCTTGGGGCTTAGCAGGTCAATGTTGACTTCATGAGATTTTCAACTGCTCATGAGCTTTTAAATCCAGATTATGATGTATTACAGCACCCGGTGGCTTTTTCACCGGTATATAATTAATCTTCCCCCTGTTACAGTCTAAAAAAAAAAAATCAATGTATTATTTTAGACACTTACCCACATCCAAACATTAACAACAGAGAATATAAGGAAAATAGGTATTGAAGGCCCCTTGAGATGTATTCTCTACAAAGAGTTAGAGGAATCGCTCGAACATCTCTTCATAGAATGTAAATTTTCCCGATAGGTATGGCATCAAGCATACAAAGATATGCATTTCAATTTGACTCTGCCAACAAATTGGAATGATCTATTTTCTTGCTGCAAGGACTACTACCACTGATCTCTTTTTAACACACCTGATTTTGTAAGGGCATGGGAATCTCTCCCAAAATACATCTGCTGGAAGATATGGACAATGAGAAACAAAGATATCTTTGAGGAAAAAAAGTCTGGGAAAATTTTTAGCAGTTGCAAAGACACGTTGGGTGGAGGCTTTAGCCATGAGGGGAATGCATAACATCAACAAGGATCCCTTGAAAGTAGAAGAAAGAGTTTGGGCCTTCGATTTTCTATTTCTTTTGTCCCATCTACCTTGGATTCATCCCCCAAAAAAAACAATATCACAGAATTGGCATATAATAATGAGCTCTAAAGATTTCAAAAACTGGTAGAAGAAACTTGGATGTAGTTCTTTGTTCTTTGACAGAGCCTCGAAAGGAAATCTTGGGATGGAAGGTGCAGGGGGAATCTACTTCAACTCTGAAGGAAACAAGCTGAAAGAGTACGCTTGGGGAATTCGAAGGAAGACTAATAATGGGGCAGAATGGTTATCATTAAGTAAAGGTTTGTAGCTGGTAAGGAATAATGGCATTGAGGAATTGGTGGTCTTTGGTGACTCGATTATGGTCGTAGGGGAAGCACAGAAACTGATGAGGAATCGCAAGAATCTAGTTACCAAGACTCGTCATCTCCCAAAATGTATTGTAAATGAATACAAAGCTATCAACTCCCTACATGTTCTTAGAGAAAATAATAAACATGCAGACATTATGGCTAATAACTGAGTGGCTCTAGATTGTGGTGACTTAGTTTGCGATCAACATGCCTACGAGAGAAACTGGATACCTTAATAATGTACTTCTCCATTCTATTTCTGGTATGTTCTACTTTTGTATTTTCCTGCATGGGCGATTTGTAAGGAGCTATAGTACTCATAGAATAGGAAACTATAATGAAAAATATAGATTGGTAAAGGATGCACAAGGAGGCATGGAAGTGGTCCTCCTTTGGGAGAAGTCTGTGTTCAGATCACTGTATTATTTGATTTTTTATTCTATATAAAATCTCTTTAACCATTTTTGTAAAAAAAAAACATATATATTATAATGTTAAATGTCTATTAATTATTAAATATTTAATTTTATATACTTTTACTGTATTATAAAAATTACATAAAAATTTTATTTGTGAAAAGTTTAAAAATAATAATGAATATGAGTACTAATGAACTATCTCAATAAAGAATAAACAATATAGTGAATAAGAACTATTTTTACCCTCTCATATAAGTTACATTATTTAATGGTGCATTAGTCTGCTCAGACTAGTTAAGGTTAGCATAAGGTGTCAAAATAATTTCAAAGGCCAATATAATCAAAAGTCGGGTCTGTTGTGAGATGTTTGGGTGACCATCAACTAATAATGTCATGAAAGAATAATTAATCAAGGCCCCATTCCGCCTCGCGCTGTGTATCAAGGCCTCCCATACTCTTTGTGGTTTTCAATGTGTGAGTTGCTTTTATTAATTAATTATTTACAAAAATAAAAATATGTCTTGCTCCTTAAAGACCTATGTCCCGACACATAGTGCCACAATAATAAACAATTTTAACATATTACATATGTCTAGGGGCTTAACATACATGGAATTAAATTCCCCTCCCCCTTAAACAATGCATCAACCTCGATGCATGATACATACATGCCTTTACAAAACTTTCAAAAGGATTACCACCTTCATTTTCAAGTATTCCTTCTCGGAAATCATCTTCTGAGAAACCACAATACTTCCCACTACCACTTGATCCTCAGTTCATCCCTGTGACCTATGGGATGTGACTCCATTTATCGAACTCATCCCTCAGGATATAACCATCCCATCCTTAGGCTCCCCTTGAGAGAACCAGACTAGCAAGGGTTAATATTCAATCCCCATTACAGGGCTTTCAAATATCAATATAGATACATCAACTTGAAAATCATATTTCAATCAACCATATGATTAAAATTAGGTGTATGTATGTATGTATGTATGTATGTATAAGTGTATTCTTTAACAACTAAACCATGGACATAAATATAGCACAAATCAATCACCACAAAACCTATACTGAATAATATAACATGAACAACACAAGAGAGAATACTTATCTCAATTTTGGGAAACTGGATTCAACGGGACAATGAGACCACATATCCATAGGAAGAGACACACTTAGTCTATCAACTCTCATAACTACCTCTTCTGAGAACCACAATGCTTCTCACTACTAATTTCATGTTCGTCTCCACTTCCTATGGGATGTGACTCCCTTCACCTAACTCATCCCTCATGATATCTCCATCCCATTTCAAGGCTCCCTGTGCGAGAACCTGGAATAGTAGAGTAAACATAAGGAAGCAAGGACAATGTTTGCCATACTACCCTCTATAAATGGATACTATACTACTTTCTAAGGGAATCCATAAACTAAGTTTGAACAACTAAACCATCTTCTTCAACAAATATACTTGAAATATAGGTGCTTCTTCAACAAGGATTCTTTTCCAAACAAACATATAGTTAAGAGTAAACATATATATTGTTCAACAAGATTCATATATATATATATATATATATATATATATATATATATATATATATCAAATAGAGATAGGAAATGCATCTATAGACAAGACACGTGAAATGCATTGAGTATACCAACCAATTTCATGAAGTGTACCAAGTATTTATTTTGTTCTTCATGAAAATCAATCCCATGCATATACTTCACCAACAAATATATGAAATGTTTCATGCATATGTTCCTTCAACAAGATACATGAAATGCATCTAAGATACAATAAATGAATTCGAATCAGTCAATCACATGAGATGCATTACAAATATGCTTTTACATGATTTATCATCCAAATACTTTTCCTACAAGGATTCATGAAATACCTATATGATACATTACAAAGATGTCTTTCAACAAAGGTATTTCATATACCACAAGGATACCCTGACAAGATACTTTTAGCAAATATCACAAGGATACTTTTTCAACAAGATCACATAGATAGTTTCCTAACAATGATACTTGTATCACATTCTACACTATTAGTATTGGATTTATATAAGGATACATGAATTACATCTTCAACAAATGTATTGAGTCACACTTCAATCAGTCACATGGTTAGTAAATACTTTTCAACAAAGATATACAAAATACCACCCATGCCTCTCAGTTTAGGAATGGTCCTACTGAGGGATAGATTGATTGTGAGAATAATCCATGATGAGGATTGAATATTTTTGTTTACAATATTTGCATGAAGGTTTCCTATGTTGATAGAGGTTGCTAGACTGTTGTTATTGCTTTGTTGAAGAAGGAATAATTTGTGAACCTTGTATCTTTTAGTGTGAATATCCATCGGACAGAAAGGAGAAATGCCTTGTCTAGAGTAGGACTGTCAAATATAATTAAAATTCATGAAAAATGTATCTAATAACCCATCATTGAATTTAAAAAAGAATACCTCATATGAATCTTATATTTTGAGTTGAAGGCGAAGTTGAGAGAGAAAGGAAATTTATTGCTGGAACCTTTGACCTAGTTATTGTTGAGTTGGAAACAATGACCTAACAAGTGTTGAAGATAGTGATAAAGGGAAAAAGCGACCTCTAAAAACTTGGTAAAAAATCCCAACTGGTAGTATGTTGAATAGAAAAATGGATATAAATCTCTTTAATTTCAGATTACCACCAAGCCTGGTTGACGTTGGTAAGACTAGCATAGATCCAAATCCTATGCTCTATCAAGCGCTGAGAGGGATCAAATATTTTGAGGTGAAAACCTCTATCGTCTTTGTTGTGTCATGTATATAGCCATTGATTTGATTCAAACTAAAAGAAACATCTTTTTATTTAAGTTTGACATATAATATTTTTATTATTAATATTTATTATAATTTATGGCTGACATATAATATTTTTTATTATGTAAGGAACAAACATTACAACATCTCCCCATACATGGTTTTAAAACCATGTGTAAGGCCCTCCTAAAACCAGGGGTTTTTTAGGAGGCTTGCACATGGTCTTAAAACTATTTGCAAGGCCCTCCTAAACCATGTACAATGTTGATTGCATGGGCAGACCCGGGTTTACTATAATCAACCAACAACACCCCTAGCTCACTGGCCCTTTCGGCGAAAGACCGCACAGCGGCCTGAATTCTCACCCGAAGTGATTCTAATGGGTTGGCCAAGGACTCAAGAATCTTGGACCAGGTTCTGTCGCAATCCTACTTGCAGCTCGTAACTCTTCTAACTGCAAGATCTCCCTCTGTGTCTGTGCATCGCGCAACCTCTTGCTCGCGTCACACAATCCCGTTGTCACGCAGCTCTTCTGGCCGCGGGATATTCCTTTACACCACCGTGCGGTCCTTCTCTACGATGCGCACTTCCCCTGTCTTGCGGTATCTCCATCCTTACCGCAAAGCCATGCACCGTGCGACACGCAGCTCCTACCCAACGCGAAGTCCTCAACCTGCGGTATCGAACACCGCAGCTTCTCTGCCGGTACGGTATCACCTCTCTGTGATATCCTACCTCCGCGGTTTAGCGCACTTAGCGTTGCTCATGTCGGCATGCAAGACTTAGCATACAAAGCTATTCAATACTGCAACCAGTAGCTGTTTATGCAAACATAAATGAAACACATACGACATGCCAAAGGCTTTTAACTTATGATTATTCTTCTGTGCTGTGGTGAATTGATTAATACATTCATCCATTAAACTACAACGAAGTCCATGAAATAACTGAGCAATGCATAAGTAAACATAACACATAAACCAGTCACATAACACAGGTTTTAACGTGGTTCACCTCCAGGATGGAAGTTACGTCCACAGAACTGTGTTTTCTATTATAGCTCAAGGGGAAGGTAAAACACAGTTCTGCTGCACCGCATATGCAGCTCAAGATCTTCTCTCTTAGATATCTCTTCTCTCTATATCGCTCTCTTACAATATACTCTTCCCTCTCAGTTGATCCCTACGGATCATTACATGCATGCTCTATAAGCTAGCTACTGGTTTCAGTAATATTGCTACAGCTAAGACCAGAACCAGAGCTCGGCTTTTACAACAGTCTACTTCTCCTTATTTCCTATTTTAATCACGACTGTCTACTGTCTACCCAACCAACTAGCTAACCTTTTTCAATACAAAATTACATTCTTTTATAAGTAGCCCGAAGGTCTTGCATTTACAACACTGTGGGCCTGTCCCAACAGTAACCCAAACCCTAATTAGTGACAGTCGGTCCTCTCTGTCCTTAAGGTAGCCGCTTCCTATCACACCACAGCTCTCTGCAGTCTTCCATGCTTCCTGGCACTGACCATGGGTACTATGCACCACTTCTCTATTTTTTGTCCTTCGCCTTCAATGCTTGAGCCTCGTTGCTCCTTCTTCTTTATGAGGGTCGCTGCGCCCTCCTGTCTTTCGCCGCTGCCTTCAATGCAGTGGGTGAGCTCTCCCTTCTCGGCTGCTCAGGTACCGTTGCCCTTCTTTGACTTTCGTATCTCAAAAAGTCACGGTTTTCGGCTCTGCTCTCCAGCTGGAAACGTGCTACGGCGTTGTAGCTTTGCCTTAAATTCTTTCCGCTAAATCTTATCATTCCTCCAAAACTAGCAGCTTCTTCTGTAGTTGCGGGACCCTACTCCAACAGTCCCCTAACACTTACTTGTGGCTCGTCCTCGAGCCACCTGCAACAGGCTTCTCCTGCTGTAACTTCTCCTTCGCCTCCTGTGAAGTCTTCTGCAACTTCTGCCGAAGTCCTTCGACTTCGTTCTTCATTACCTCGACACGTTCTCTTGGAATTTCGGTAACTTAGTTCGCTGGGCTCTCTTATCCTTTCTGCCCATAGTCACAGTTTCGCTCTCTTCGCTCTTTCTTCTTTATGAGCGCTCGAGTGTTTGAGAAGTGTTCCACAGATATCCTTTCCTTTTTATCTGGGTTAGAACTTTTATCACAAGGAAAATCTATATCTTCCAGCCTTCTCAAACATTTCCTTCCATCTAGAGCCTTGTGGATGGAGAAGAAGCAACCCATGAACTCCGCTCCGAGAACAAGCCTTTGTCCTCATTCTGGAAGTCTCCCCTCCACTGGGTGTGCAGTCTTCTTCCACATCTCTTCTCTTCGAAGTGGTCCAGATCCACATGCTGCCTCTGACCCTCAGGTTTCTGTTTCAGTACCTCCGCGATCTTTCGTGCTTCTCTTAGCTGATCGGATAGGTTAGCAACTTTCTCCCATTGCTTTCTTTCTCTCATTTTTACCTTCCTCCTAGCGGGAGATTTCTTCTCATCATTCTTCTGCTCTGCTTTCTTATCTTCAATGATCAGCTCGGCGTTCTTCTTCTCCCTAGCAGAGACTTTGGTGACAACTTCTACTTCTGGCGCTTGACTCTTCATCCTTAGCGACTGTCTAACTTGTGTTGTACTTAATTTCACATCCTTGGGCGACGTCGTCATGGCGGATCTACGGTCACCAGGGTCAAAACGTCTCAACATGCCTTCTAGAGGTTCGTTTTTAGTCAGAATCCGCTTGGCTCAATACTCTGGGTGTGCAGTGGCTTCGAACTCTGGAAGTCACTATACTCTGTAACTTAATTGGCTCTGCACAGGGGACACTTAGCACTGCCTTCCATAGCTCTCAATATTTGGCAACTGTACCCTTCCTACTTGAAGGATGTCTGCTTTTATGCTGAAGGCATACTACCAGACGCAACGGTTATCCTGGGTCACACCCGTTGGTCATCATAATTACCTGGACGAGACCCTACCCGTCATTCTGATTTGTCATAATTGCTGAAATCTGATCACGTGTCCCTCAAAGCTTGCATATACAGGCATCGGTGTCGTCGGAGATTTACCAAATATGGAAAAAATTATTATACTGTTGCCAAATCTATGGTAGGGGATACCGGTCATTTCTTCATTAACTACCTGTCAGACAATGACTTGACTAGCCCACTGTCTGTTGCAAACTGAGTACGTGGCAGGGGGAAACATCTTACTGCTGCGATGCAACTCTGCATCACCTGCATGAACAAACAGTGTCAAATATATATATATATATATATATATATATATATATATATATATATATATATTTTACAACTCCTCATTCCTCATTCTTAGAAAATTTTTACCGGTGTAGACTCATTCCCGGTGCGATGCCTCCTTTCAACTACACTGGACATCTGCACCATTGCGGCTGGTTAAGAGGTGGGGTGGTTATCACTATAGGGCTTAAGCCTACTGCAATTAATCCATGTGGGAAAAAGCTCCCCGTTCAGCTGGCTGAGCTGAACGACACCTCCCTCTGTGACTTGCTGTATATGATATGGCCCTAGCCAATGTGTCTTAAACTTCCCTGGGAACTTGATGAATTTGCTATCATAGAGGAGCACCAGGTCTCCGATCTGGAAAGTCTTATTCTTAATGTGTCTGTCATGAAAATATTTTTCTCGGGCCTTCTGCACTTTCTGATGGAATCCGGCGATGAAGCTGTCTTCTTCTAAGGCAAGCAGCTGTGCTAGCCTTGCTTCAACTGTGTCTGTATCAGTCATCCCGGTAATATGAGCGATTCTTAAACTAGGAAGAATATACTCCATAGGCATAACAGCCTCCTGTCCATATACTAAGCTGAAAGGTGTGTGTCCCGTAAGTTTCTTACATGTGGTCATGTACGCCCATAAGACAGCGTTAACTCTAAGGTCCCAATCATTCCTCTGGCTATTGCAGATCTTAGTAAGAGCATTTTCTAAAATATTATTGAAGGCCTCCACTGTACCATTAGCCTGCGGGTGGTAGGGAGTGCTCTTATGATGCTGGATCTAGAATTCTTCTGTTAATGCCTCAATAGTACTATTCATGAAATGTGTTCCTTGATCGCTCATCAAAATTACTGGGCATCCAAACCTGCTGATGATGTTTTCAAAAAGGAACTGTGTAGCTGTAGTAGCATCACAATTTCTTACTGCTTTGGCCTCTGCCCATCTGGTGAGGTACTCTGTTCCAGTGATAATATATCTCGCACCAGTGCGCTTTCCTGGTGGGTTGATAGGACCCACAAAATCTATAGCCCATTTGTCAAATGCGCGCAACGTGACCTACGGTCGCAGCGGCATTTCATCGCGTCGCGAGGGTTTTCCTACCCTTTGGCAGATATCGCAGCATCTGCAAAAGTCCTTGGTGTCTTTATGCAATGTAGGCCACCATAATCCTGCCTCCAGGATTTTCTGCGCAGTCGGTTTTCCTGCGAAATGTCCTCCTGCAGTTCCTGAATGGGCCTCTTTGATAATAGCGTCTTTTTCGTGCGGCATCACGCATCTGCGCAGAACTTCATTCGGACCTAACTTGTATAAGTGTCCTGCGATGAGGGTGAAGTCTGTTTCTTTAACAACCAACTGCTTCTTTTGCTGATTAGTAAACTCGTCAGGTGCTACTCCTGTGGTGAGGAATTGAATAATGTCGGCATAGTACTCATCTGCGATCTGTATGGAAAACAACGACGCATCTGGTAGATTGTCTTTTAGGTTACTAGGCTCTTCCCCTGAGTCTAACCGTGACAAATGATCCGGTCCTGCATTCAGTCTTCCTGGTTTCACAATGATTTCAAAATCATACTCCTGGAAGAGGAGTAACCATCTGCAGATTCTCCCCCTAACACTGGTTTAATAACTAGGTACTTTAATGCGGAATGGTCAGTAAACATTTTAAACGAGGCACCCAATAGATAGTGCCTGAACTTCTGCAGTGCATATACCATAGCTAAGCCCTCTCTTTCTGTTGTGGTGTAGTTTTTTTCTGCTGTTGATAGCTTTCTGCTGGAATATGCGATGGGATGGTCAAGATCCCCTTCTCCTGGCTATGTCAAGATGACTCCTAATGCGATGCCGGATGCATCCACATGTACATGAAATGTCTTAGTCCAGTCGGGAAATACTATGATGGGTGATGTAACCATCTTCTCCTTAAGTATGTCGAGACTTTGCTAGCATTCCTCATTCCATAGGAATTTTACATCTTTCTTTAGCAACTTCTCCATCGGCGCTGTAATCTTTGCGAAGCCCTTGATGAACTTTCTGTAGTACCCGGTATGACCAAGTACTGTCCTCAGTTGCTTGACTGAGTTGGGTGCTGGAAGGTTTACAATGATAGCAATCTTCGCGGGGTCTACCATAAAGCCTTGTCTGCAAACAATGTGGCCCAACAAAATACCAAATGGTGCACAAAATATACACTTCTTCAAGTTTAGAGAAATTTGGTACTGCCTACATTTCTCTAACATCAGTCTTAGATCTCCTATGAGCTTATCGATTAGCCCAAATACAGTCCAGTCATCAAAATATACTTCTAAGAACTTATGGATGTATTCTTTAAAGACAGCAACTACTACTCTAGAAAATATAGCTGGTGCATTCTTAAGACCAAAGGGCATTATCGTATACTGGAACGAGCCCCATTCTGTTGCAAAGGTGGTCTTGGATCGATCTTCTGGATGTATTCTGATCTGATGGTAGCCTAAAAACCCATCGGTGAAGGAGTAGACCTCCTGTCCTCCCACGTTGTCTAATACTTCATCAGTGAACGGTGTTGGAAATGGATCATGAAGTGATGCATCGTTGATTTTTCGCAGATCAACACAGATCCTAATTTCCCCTTTTGTTTTCTTCTCTTGCACTACCATAGGGCTAACCCATTCGCTTTCCTCTACTGGCTCGATGATGCGTGCTGCTAGCATTTTATCAATTTCGTCCTTTACTTTTTCTTTGTAGCGCGGATTCAATCTATATGGGCGCTGCTTAACTGGTCTAGCATCCTCCTTTAATGGTATCCTCATGACTCCCAGGTCTCCAACTATTCCCTTCATCTCTGTGAACTTGGTGGGAAATAGGTCTTGATAGTCATGTAGCAGATCTGCAATCTGTCCGACTGTTTCATCGTTCCAGTAGTCTCCAATAGAGGCAAACTTGGGTTCTGCGTCTGTGCCAATATTGATCTTTTTAATCTTGATGGGCTCGGTGATTGCTGGAATCTCTAACTGTGGTCCCTCCACATCACGATTCCCTTCTGACTCTGGAATGTTGGTGTTGCGAGGGTCCTCATCCTCCTCCTCATTGTCTGGATTTGTTGTGAAGTTATAGCATTCTAGCGCGTCTTACAACTGGGTGTCCCACTCAGGTTGAGCCTGCACTGAGATGGTACGGTCCTCAAAAATCTTGATCTTGATTATGTCTAGGGCCTGAGCAACACTTGGATGTTCTGATTCAAACGCAAAGGTGAGTAGGAAGCTGTCTGTCATAAGTGACCATGTGGCCATTCCCTTGCGCAGCTCGGTCTCTGTATACCAATTCCTTGGAAGTGTGTCCAATGTGTGAATGAATCTGTGAACCCATTCATCCTCTGGAATGTCCGACCAGTTCTGTTCACATGTCTGAATGTGTACCCTGGGGTCAGTTTCTCCTGTGTACTTCTGCTGGACATACTCTCTGTCGTCAGAAAATCTAATCGCCATCAGTCTTTTTATACTATCCCATGATGCGATATTCTCTTTATGCGCATACCACCATCTTGCAGGTGTAGCTCGAACTGCAAGGTCCATAGCTGCGAACCTCTGTTCATGAGGAATTTGTTGCTCAAACTGTTCAAAAAAATCCTCAATATCCATCAGAGCATGATATGATGGAATCTCGGCGGTCTCTGCGCCAATCCACCGTAGTGACTTACTGATAAACGCACATCTACGTGCTGAGACTTCGTAAAGTCTGTTCTGCCAGTTTTCTAGACCAACATAAGAATCTGATGCGCATGAGCTGTCGCATCGCCAACTAATGTTCCCTTCTGCGGTTGGATTGATGTAGTCATTCTGGTTCGCAGTCATCTGGTAGAGACTATCGATGTTATGTGCCTCCTCCTCTGCTTGGATAGGTTCAATATATCTAGGACCTTGGTAAGGATCCAGCGGTGCGATGACCCAGATCTATGCATCCTCAAAGGTCATTTGTCTTCTCTTTAGGTCAATGACATCTTTGCTACCAATCGCCCAATAAATACTTAATAGTGCTAGATATGGTCGTCTGTCGCCAATGATTTCTATAACCTCGAAGTCCACAAAAGTACGAACTCTGTCAATATCAACTGGCACCTGCGGTAGTCGACCCAATGGTGATACTCGCTGCTGATTAGCTAATCTCAGGTGGATAAGCGATAGGGATAACTGAGGACTACCCATCTGTTCCCATGTCTGCTTAGTTAGAACATTCACCTCTGATCCTAGATCTAAGACAACCTCATCCATTTCAAACTCACCAATTTGCACTGTGAATTTCATCTCTCTTCCTGTCCTTGTATGTCTTGTAATATTATGGATAGCGCGGTGTGCACTGCCCGAGAGAGAGGGTTGCTGACACTGATCTATCATGCACTGTAGCTCACTGACAGCTTTGTCATTTCTCAGGAGTTTCAAGCAGCTGTGTAGGAAGGATTGTACACTTCTTGTCGATTCATCCTCATCGCATCTTCCTGATGTGGTAGCTTGCTGTGCCTGCTCAGGGCTATCGCCACAAGGTGTTTGCTGCGGTATGCTCCTAGACGGCGGTACCTACGGTCCTGATAGTGTAGGTTCATCAAAGGAAACCTTGGCTTCATGAAAGGTCTCTTTATTCTGTTGTAGGTCGAGTGCTGTTTCTTTACTAGGAGCTCTGCGCACCCACCCCTGACTTGTGTTCTTTCCGGTCTCCTGTGATGTGCCACTGGTGGAAGCACCACTCCGAGTCACAATATTGACTCTTGGTTCTGGTGTGCGGTTGGTTTAGGGTCTTTGATCTTAGCTATCAAGATAGGACACTCCTCTATAGTATGATCATAATATTTGCAGTAGTTACAAGTAGTAGTGACGTTCTGATAGTCCCTAGCATAGTGTCCTACAACTCCACAATTATAACAAGTGATTGGCCCAAGACCTTGGCCAAAACCTCCTCCTCGGCCAAAGCCTTCTCCACGTGCAAAGCCTCCTCCACGGCCTCGTCCTCTGAATCCTCCTCCTCGTCCTCCATAAGCCTGATCCGACTGAGGTCCTGCTACTGGACCCTGTGTGTCTGCTTGGACTCTGTACACATCATGTTTTCTATCTAACATGAGATCATAGGCTCGGCAGTCCTGTTCATCATGCCCGACAGATTTACAGAAGACACAGTATAGATTCTTAGGTGTCTGTACATACTTCTGGAGCAAAGGGAATTGCTGAGGTGGATGTCCTTGTGTTTTACATATTTCACACCATGGCCCTTGTGTTCGTGGTAAGGGGTTAGGAGCTCCTGATGCTAAATATTCTGCAAAGACTGGACAGTTGTCTTTAGTATGACCCTGTGCTCTACACTTTATGCACCATATGTCTTGCATAACCTCTTTCCCTTTCTTAAGTTCGTGTATCTGTAACGTGAGGTTGGCCAACTGGGTCTGTAGAGTTGTCATGCCTGTATTGGTTTCTGCTAAAGGTGAAGCCTCTAGTTTCATTGCCATCTCCAGCGCTTCATCCTGAGTAGTGAGTTTCTGCTGCATTAGTGGCATTCTGATATGAGGGAACAGCGCTGCAATAAACCATTCCTTATGCTGCTCTGGTGCAAACTCAAAACTTACTTGGTCTATAAGAGCTTTGAATTTCTAGTCAAAGTCCCATACTGACTCTGATGGTAGCTTCTTAATATCCTTAAGCTCTGTAATGCACTGAGACTCAGACTTAGGTTTTTTAAACTCTTTGATCATGGCGTTCTTGACCTGGGCAAGTGTCTTGGGCAATGTAGTATACTTTATGTACCATGTCAAGGCTCTGTCTCTGAGTGTGGTGACCAACTATACAAGTTTAAGGTTATCCTCGTTGATTGTTTTAATGGTCCACATGGCTTCGCATAGGAACCAATGCTGTTCCGGGTCTTCTGCTCCTGTACCTTTAAAAATAGGTAGCTTCATGTCGTCTCCCATTCTATTTCTCTGTGGTGGGTTCTAACTAACTGGGTTACTACCACTCAGCGGTGTAGGTAAAGGTGATGTAGCGGAAGTTGGTACTGTCTGTGAACTACTAGATGGAGCACCTACGGGGTTATTCTGAGTCCCTGTCTGTTTCTGTGGAGTATAGGGGTGGTAAGGGATACCCCCCTCTGGTTCTTCTATGGTGCCAGGGCTCTATTGTCTAATACTGTCTGAACTGTCTTCAAATACAGGAGAGCTGAAATCTACTTTATACTTCTTTCCACTACGTGTTCGTCCAATGTCATCAAAATCACTTTCAAACTCTTGTGACATTATTATCTTTACTTATTCATCTGAGACTAGATCCATTGTTCCTTTTTCGTATAGCGGCATCTTAAGGGACAAGTTTATAGATCTTAGGTACTTACCGCGATATCCTCTGAAGAAGTATCGTTCAGCTTCGCTGAAGCTCTTTCTCTGGTCAACTACAAATTCTGTAACGAAGCCATCTAGCACACTGGTAAACCAGAAGTCCACTGCTCTCGTAATCGGATTGTCAAGGTTCTGCACAGTCCGAATCAACTCCGGTGTCCAAACAATGTTTCTTTTCTTCTTGAATGTGTTCCTATCTATCAACTTGGATAAACAATCGAAAAGCTCGTTTCCATAGGTTGGAAAAAATATAGCGTGTATATCTGAAGCGATATGCTTTTCTAACAAGGCCTCTGTGCTCAGTTTAGGGCTTCTATTTTCTTTCTTGGAAAACTCCCTTAAGTCTGAATCGAGCCACTGGTGAAACTCTTCTCTGGTAGGATGCCAACAGAACATTAACTCCCAGTCGTTCAAACCGGCAACGGAACCATTTGTTGATTGCATGGGCAGACCCGGGTTTACTATAATCAACCAACAACACCCCTAGCTCACTGGCCCTTTTAGCGACAGACCGCACAGCGGCCTGAAGTCTCACCCGAAGTGATTCTAATGGGTTGGCCAAGGACTCAAGCGTCTTGGACCAGGTTCTGTCGCAATCCTACTCGCAGCTCTTCTGACTGCAAGATCTCCCTCTGTGTCTGTGCGTCACGCAACCTCTTGCTCACGTCGCGCAATCCCGTTGTCGCGCAGCTCTTCTGGCCACGGGATGTTCCTTTACACCACCGTGCGGTCCTTCTCTACAATGCACACTTCCCCTGTCTTGCGGTATCTCCAGCCTTACCGCAAAGCCGTGCACCGTGCGACACGAAGCTCCTTCCCAACGCGAAGTCCTCAACCTGCGGTATCAAACACCGCAACTTCTCTGCCGGTGTGGTATCACCTCTCTGTGATATCCTACCTCCGCGGTTTAGCGCACTTAGCGTTGCTCGTGTCGACATGCAAGACTTAGCATACAAAGCTATTCAATACTGCAACCAGTAGCTGTTTACGCAAACATAAATGAAACACATACGACATGCCAAAGGCTTTTAACTTATGATTATTCTTCTGTGCTGTGGTGAATTGATTAATACATTCATCCATTAAAATACAACGAAGTCCATGAAATAACTGAGCAATGCATAAGTAAACATAACACATAAACTAGTCACATAACACAGGTTTTAACGTGGTTCACCTCTAGGATGGAAGTTACATCCACAGAAATATGTTTTCTATTATAGCTCAAGGGGAAGGTAAAACACAGTTCTGCTGCACCGCATATGCAGCTCAAGATCTTCTCTCTTAGATCTCTCTTCTCTCTATATCGCTCTCTTAGAATATACTCTTCCCTCTCAGTTGATCCCTGCGGATCGTTACATGCATGCTTTATAAGCCAGCTACTGGTTTCAGTAATATTGCTACAGCTAAGACCATAACTAGAGCTCGGCTTTTACAACAGTCTACTTATCCTTATTGCCTATTTTAATCACGACTGTCTACTGTCTACCCAACCAACTAGCTAACCTTTTTCAATACAAAATTACATTCTTTTATAAGTAGCCCGAAGGTCTTGCATTTACAACACTGTGGGCATGTCCCAACAGTAACCCAAACCCTAATTAGTGATAGTCGGTCCTCTCTGTCCTTGAGGTAGCCGCTTCCTGTCACACCACATCTCTCTGCAGTATTCCATGCTTCCCGGCACTGACCATGGGTACTATGCACCGCTTCTCTGTTTTCTGTCCTTCGCCTTCAATGCTTGAGCCTCGTTGCTCCTTCTTCTTTATGAGGGTCGCTGAGCCCTCCTGTCTTCTGTCGCTGCCTTCAATGCAGTGGGTGAGCTCTCCCTTCTCGGCCACTCAGGTACCATTGCCCTTCTTTGACTTTCGTATCTCAAAAAGTCACGGTTTCCGGCTTTGCTCTCCAGCTGGAAACGTGCTACGGCGTCGTAGCTCTGCCTTAACTTCTTTCCGCTAAAGCTTATCATTCCGCCAAAACTAGCAGCTTCTTCTGTAGCTGCGGGACCCTGCTCCAATAGTCCCTTGCATTTCTTTATTCTATTATATTATTCTTTGACGAGAACCTACTCATAGAGGCATTCCCATGGACCCATTTTCTACATGGTAGAATAAAAGGGAGAATGTATCAAATGTCAACTACCTTCTCGGAGCCATAAGGCCCATAGATTCACACCACTATTTGAATTTAATTATGGTCATCGATTTTTTCAATGCATCTGCAACATTCTACAAAGTATCAACTTTCTCTAGTATCACGTTTCAATTCTCTAACATGTTCTAAATGAAACAATAGTGAATATCAATATGTTTTGTCTTCACATGAAAGGTTGGTTTCTTAGCTAGACAAATGAAATTATTACTATCACAAATGAATTGTAATATCCGGGTGAAATCATGAACCTCGATGTCTATTCATTGAGAATTGATTTTCGAAATCTGTATTCCAACACCTTTTGGCCGAACTAATTTATGTTTTCGGCCGAAAACATGCATTTTACTTTCAGCCGAAAAACTTATTTGACTGACAGTTAAAGTTAACGATGTTCCCCGTAATGCGTGCTTTGCATTGATGGCTAGAAAAATAGCATCTGACAATATGTTTTCGACCAAACACGTGTTCGGCCGAACATTTCTTTGGTCGAAAGGGTTTTTCGACCGAAAAGTTGTTCGATCAAACAAATTTTATATATGTATTAACCGAACACCATTGTTTATCGTTCCATCGTTTTCCCTGTTCATTGTTTACCCTGTTCGACACCCTATTTTGGTGCTCATTCCCATACTTTGTTGGTGCTCTTGCTCTGTTGATGGTGCTAGTTATCGGCTTGTGCTCTGCTGGTGCTGGTGCTCATGCTTTATTGGTGCTGGTGCTCATGCTCTAATTGTGTTGGTGCTCATGCTCTATTGGTGTTGGTGCTCATGCTCATGCTCTGCTGGTGCTCATGCTCGTGCTCTACTACTGGTGTTGGTGCTGGTGCTCACGATATGCTGGTGTTGGTACGCCCTCTCTGCTTTTTGTTTTCCATGTTCATCATTTTCCCTGTTCGACGCCTTGGTGCTCGTGCTCTATTGGTGCTAGTGCACCCTCTCTGCTTTCTTGCTCATGCACCCTCTCTGGTCTTCTTATGTGCCCTCGTCTATCTTCTCATGCGCCCTCGTTGGTCTGCTCGGTATTTGGAGCTCTGCTTAATGGTCTTCCCGGTCTTTTATTGTGCCCTCTTTGTCTGTTGGTGCGACATCCTCGGTGTATTGTATCCGATGGTGGAGCTCTATCAACGATCCTTACATGTAAGTGGATCCTTACCCATGGTCTGCAAATTCAATTGTCTGCATAGAAAAAATAATATAATGTTTTTTATTAAATCAAATAATATAAAACAAATTTAATTGTCTGTGATTATTTTATAAATCACGAGTTGGGTTTTTCTGATTGATCTAGTGTGACTGGTTTCGGGACTCCATTGTGACTATGGATTTATGGATTTATAGCTTGTTTTATTTTGTATATTTAATTTATCAATATAATGCATTGGGTGATATGGTTTCTTATTTTCCATGATGATGTTTGTTGGGGTTGACATAGTCAAATTGGTATCCTGAAACTTCGAAAACTTCATAGGGCCAATTTCAGTTTCATATTATTCGTAGTATTGAAAAGTAGGGAACTTTACTGTATTAGATTGGATTGGAATTGATTTAGATAAAATTGAGCCTTTGTTTTGAATTTATGAATTCATGCAATAGTAGAATGGAATGTTGGGTAAGCTCTGGAAATTATGCAAATAATGGACAAATTGTTCATTTCTATTCTTCTTTCATCTCTCTTATCTTTGCCTGTTTATAGTTACACAAGATGTTTTTTGAAAATATATATTCAAGGTTGAAGTTTGATTAGATCTTAACAGGTGAAAGGGTTGGATTCATAATTCCCTTCCATTTACAAGGGGTGTGAAATTATAACATAATCTCTTGTCCAGACAATAATAAGCAAAGATAGCTAAAACAAGTGTGGATCTTAATGGTTGGATAAGGAGAGATTTAACCATATAGCCTATGAAACCAATGCAACCAAGTACATAAAACATGCCACAAATCAATGATCCATAATTATATGTTCTGCCTAAATACAAGGACAAAAATGTTATGCAGATTAGAATACAGCAAATTAAAGTAAATAATGATGTTGGTGTTCTTGAAAAGATTAATTCAACCAATCTATTGCACCGTGACTGGTTTCGAGACTCCGTTGTGACTATGGATTTATGGATTTATAACTTATTTTATTTAGTAGATTTAATTTATCAATATAATCACCCTACGAACGAAAAACAAGTGTTTCGACAATGACCATTTCTTAGGAAACTTTATAGGTATTTCTTAATTGTTTATAGTTTGGAAAGGATTTAGGTTAAAGCTATGGAATAATAAAAAAAACGATTTTGATTATGGTTGGACAACAGATGGAGAAAATTCGACGTGGATATAGTCAAAAGTAAAACTTGGACTACACGTTGGTAATTCTCAAGGAGCAATAAAAGAAACATTGATATCTGAAATTCAATTGACTCTATTGGTTTCTTAAACAATATTTATGCCGAGAGATGTACACTTATTCAAATAGTTCTAATTAAAAAGGAATTATGGATTCAACAAGAGAAGTTTCTGATAAGAAAAAATATCTCGCTTAGATTCTAAAGTTTTCCTAATTAGAAAAACTCCATGGCTTTATAAAAGTGATAATTACATAAAGCAATCGACTTGATTCATAAACATTATGTTCTCCCCAACATTTTTATTATTATTCTCTCTTTCCAAATTAATGGAAAATTCTCTACCTCAGTCAAATATGGTTTTCACACCTTTCCAGATTATTTTATAAATCATTGGTTGGGTTTTTCTGATTGATCCACCGTGACCGGTTTTGGGACACCATTGTGACTAGTGTGTAAGTCTCCCTCACCGTGAATCTATTGGTAGACTCTTCCACAGTGTTTTTCTACACATCCTTCACCCTGATTGCATCTATGGTGAACCCTCAACATGTTTCTCTTATCTGCATAGCATCTATGTGATTTTCCTTACACATGGTCACTTGCATGATTTCATGAGCATTGTTAAATTGATTGAACAAACCTAAGGTATGTTTACTAGTCTTATTAATATAGTCTTATTTTATAGTTTTAATGTTCACATTCAGTTTTTGACCCTCAAAATGTAATGTATGCCTTTTGTCATCTCTTCACTTTTTCATGTTGGAAGTGCCATGTATAAGGATTTATTGTGTTAGATCTCTATGTACCCTTTCCTTGCAACTTGGTTGCAGAAGTTGGAAAATATCAAGTCATACCTCTGTGTACCCTTGCATTGCATCTAGGTTGCAGAAGTTGGAAAATGCATCTATTATTTAAAGCAGTGATAAAATTCTAGTTTCTCTTAGTGTGACTACATGCAATTTGATAAAAATACATAGTCAACTTGGATAAAATGGGTTAGAATTATGTTTATAATAGTCTGTTTTATTAATAATATTACTAAAACATAGACGAAAACAAAGAGCAATCTAAAAGTATAATTTTTAATGTAGGAAACAACTGAATTTGATGAAAGTTTTATAAAGTTTAACTTTACAGCAATATTTCAACCATGAGTAAAAACAAATACCAATCTGAACCTATAATTTTTAATGTAGGAAACAACTGAATTTGGGGAAAGTTGTATGGAGTCAATATATTTTTCATATTGGCCGACCCTCCCATGTCTTTCTCTTTAACAACAATTTCTCTCTTAGCCTTGTGAAATATGGTTTTGGGAGTTTCTAGTTGCATTGGTATACATAAAATATAATATGAGAATTAAAGCTTGAGATAAGATCATAAGTTGTTTATTCAGGAACGAGATCTATATTTATATTTATGAGGAATTTCATTATTGTTTTATATATAGTGGTTTTGTTTTATGTATGTTTTGTTTGGTGTATGTAATCATTCCAATTTTGTTTCTGGGATCATATTATACAGATCATAGTTTGCAAATGGGTGGTTATTATGGTAGATGTCAAACCATGTGAGCATAAAAATGAATATGTCAATTACGAAACGATTTCACAAAGGATAAAATGTAAAGTTGGGATAAAAAATAAACAGTATGCTTATTAGTGCACATAGAATATGAAATCTCTATTTATCACATTTCCAAACAAACAAATGTTCAAATAAAACTAAAACTAAGAAATAGGTTTTTGAGAGAATGGAAGAAAATAACTTAGATTAGTTCCTAACAAGGTCTTCACATGATTGGTAGTTAAGTTGGAGAGTAAGAAGAGGACTTGATAACTATGATGATTTCCAAAAAGAACTTTCAAATAAACTATTAAAGAAAACTCTTTTCTTATTTTAAAGTTATATGAGCCCTAACCTCTACTCTCTTTAAAAAGAGAGACTAAAACCTATAAAAAAATGAGTAAAATGAAAATACCATGGATCACATTATAATATATTTGGTTGGGAAAGCATGGGAAGGAAGATATTACTTTAATAATCAAATATTATAAGATGAATTCTTATCTCGTGTGCATGATCAATTGGTTTCCAATTTCCAAATCTATGTTTATTCTTTTTTGGAGATTTTAAAGAAACTTGTTCCTTCACATTATCAATAAAATATGGATATTTACTAGAAAAGTTAACAGTATAACCTTAAAACTCAATCCAAATATATCAATCCCGTGTGGAGGAATTTTGATCCTTCAATCCTACATAAAGGAGTATTTTTGTCCTTCATAGGGTTTCATATAATAATGATTTAGTACTTAATGAATCCCAAAATATTTGTAATTTACCTAATCTCTCATGGTCAAAATTGGTTTTATTAACCATGATTATGTCAAACATGACCACTATGGAAATGAGCTTAATAAGAGTGATACATGTTCAAGATGAGGAATGGCTTGTTCGGGATAAATAAAGGGGCATACATGTGGGAACAACACAAATTCACGTCAAAAAGAGGGGCACACAATAAATATATTGAATTGATCTTTTGTGTCCTCGAAAAATTTCTATGGGCTAAACTGCATAACAATCTTATCGACGGTCTCCATTGGATAAATTGCATTAGTTCATTTATGATTGTCTTGATGTTTATAGGAGATATAGTATAGATGGATCGAGACGAGGCTTTCACTCATTCTTCGAGTCAAAGATGCACTAGGACATTTATTGAGATAAGCATGCCTAATACCACACATACGTCTACTGAAAAACCTTCAAATGTTCACTCTCAAAGATGGTATGAAACATCTAGAGATTCTAGCATATTATATTGAGACACTGGTACTTGTTTAAAATTTATGCACATGCAATTTTTTTTGTATGCATGCATATTTATATTTGTTTTAAATCTCATTCATTGATTTTACTAAGTTCCGTTAGCACTTTTCTGTGTATAGAGACAGCGTAATAGATTGTCTCGTGAGAGTGGGAAAGCATCTGTGTCTGGTCGATTGTTTGATTCATCTCATGACCGTTTTCCCTATTCTGATCGTCATTTTATAGAATGACCAATAGACCAACCACATTTTATTGGTAACATGTTACA